>JANKOD010000193.1:17119496-17131731 GCA_026284645.1 Erythroxylum acuminatum | reverse complement strand
TTCTCATAAATTTTTCTTAAATTCATCAAATTTTCTTAAATTCATAAATTTTCTCACCAATTTCTTTCTCATTTAAAGTCATTTTAATATTTCTAATTTTCATCAAAAGTTCGGGGTCCAACAGGGTCAACTTGTATTTTTGGTCTATTGAACCTCATACATATAGACATTAGTAGTCCCTATATAGTCATGTTTATGCAATGCTAGATATTTTTTGACGTTTATAGATGATTTTTCCCGCTATGGATATGTGTTTTTGATAAGTTTAAGATCTTTAAGACTAAGGTTGAGAACTAATTGGAAAAATCAATAAAGATAGTTAGATCTGACAGGAGAGGGAAATACTATGACAAACATGGGGTTGCAGGACAAGAAAAGGGTCCATTTGCCAGGTATTTGAAATAAGTTGGAATAGTGGCTTGGTTCACTACGTCAAGTAGTCCTGAGCAAAATAGTGCGGCCGAAAGGCATAATTGCACCCTAAAGGATACGATGAGGTCAATGCAAAGCAGGACTAACCTACCCGAATACCTTTGGGGCGAAGCTATCAAGATAGCATTGTATATCTTGAATAGAGTCCCAAGTAAGTCAGTACCAAAGACGCCTTTTGAACTCTGGGTTGGAAGGAAGCCAAGTCTTGCACACATTCGTGTGTGGGGCTGCCCTGTTGAGGTAAGGTTATATAATCCTTCTTAGAGCAAATTGCAATCTCGTTCCACTCGTTGCTATTTGGTAGGTTATCCCGACCACTCAAAGGGTTACATATTTTACTGTAGAGAAGGAGAGACCAGAATAGTAGAATCGCAAACGGCTAAATTTATGGAATATGATGTCCATGATGAGGGAGGATCTTTACATCCTTCAGAAGATAGCAGGATGGATACTGCGATTATTTCATATCCGCTTCTCATACAGTCAAGTCCAGTGGATGATGGTCTAAGTACCGTGCCTATGTAGGCACAGGAACATATACCTGTTCAGGAAGAGGTTTCTAAGGAACAAGAACCTATGCAGTTACGCAGATCCACTAGAGAGAGGCGACCTGCCATCTTACCAAATTACATAGTCTATTTAGGTAAACAAGACTATGACATAGGACATGGTATGGATCCAGTCACTTTTTCAGAAGCCGTTTCTGGACCCCGTGCAGATATGTGGTGGGAAGCAATGAAAATAAAATGCAGTCTACGAGGTATAATAAGGTATGGGAGCTTATTGATTTGCCTCAACATTGTAGACATGTCAGTTGCAAGTGGCTATTTAAGACCAAGAAGGACACACAGGGTCAAGTTGAGTGGTTTAAGGCGCATTTAGTTGCCAGGGGATTCACTCACAAAGAAGGAGTTGACTTTAATGTTACCTTCTCTCCTGTATCCTTGAAGGATGCATTTAGAGTGATGATGGCAATAGTAGCTCATTATGATATGGAGTTATATCAAATGGACGTTACGACTGCTCTCCTGAATGGTGACCTTTGTGAGGAGGTCTATATGAAGCAACCTAAAGGATTTCAGGATTAAGATGCAACTGACAAAATCTGTAAGTTGACTAAATCAATATATGGTCTGAAACAAGCTTCCAGACAATGGTACCTAAAGTTTGATGAAGTTTTGACCTCATTCAGCTTTGTGGAAAACAAAGTTGAAAGATGCTTATACTATAAGGTCAGGGAAGCAAAGTTATCTTTCTATTAATGTACGTAGATGATATCTTGCTCGCGTCAAATGATTTGACCATATTACATGAGGTAAAGCAACTTTTGGCTAAACATTTTGACATGAAGGATTTAGGTGAAGCATCTTTTGTCCTCAGTATGCAGATTTACCGAGACAAATCTCAACACTCCTTGAGCCTCTCACAGAGAGCATAAATTGAGCGAGTGCTACAAAGGTTTAATATGGTTAACTGTAAAACTGTTTAAGCACCTATTTCTCATGGTGAGAGATTATTTCTGGCATAATGTCCAAAGAATGAACTTGAGAGAGAGGCTATGAGGAATGCCCTGTATTCTAGTGCAGTTGATAACTGATGTATGCCCAGGTGTGCACTAGACCGGACATTGCATTTGTTGTCGAACTGCTGGGTCAATATCTGGCTAACCAAGTATGGACCATTGGAATGCAGTTAAGTGAGTGTTGAGATATTTAAAGGGTACCAAGGATTATACATTAACATACAGGAAAGTCAATAATTTAAACTTCACAGGGTATACAGACTCCGATTTCGCTATATGTCTGGATGATTGCAAATCCACATCGGGGTACATTTTTATGTTGGCAGATGGTGCAATATCGTAGAAGAGTGTCAAGCAGACACTAGTAACTTCTTCAACCATGCATGCAGAGTTTGTTGCATGCTATAGAGCTACTACACAGGCAGTTTGGCTCAGAATTTTGGTTTCTGAGTTATCTGTGGTGGATTCGATAGCTAGACCCATTCGGTTGCATTTTGATAATCTTGTTGCAGTGTTGTTCAATAATAACAATAAGAATATCACAGGGTCTAAGCATTTGTAGGTCAAGTACTTGACCATAAAAGAGTTGATTCAGAAGGGTGGCGTTAAAGTGGAGCACGTCAGGATTGAGGAGATGTTAGTTGATCCTTTGAATAAAGGACTTCGCCACTAGTGATTATTAGACATGTATAGAGTATGGGCGTGTTAAAGTCCCTAGACAAGAGTAGTTAGGGATCATTGTATTTACTCCTTAAAATTTTGTACATTTTGATTTATTATGACATTATGATTATTTATTAATATAGAAGATCATCTTTTTATCCTCAGTAATAACTGTTCTTGTGTATGATCATAATACATATGAAAGTCTTAAGATTTGTGTCGATCTTAAGCATTTAAAGGTTATAGGGCATATATAAAGATTGACCTTGAGCCTATGTCATTATGACACATACAGTTTAGTATGAATATCCATAAATTTAATATGACATAGGGGAATATAATTTTTTAATCCCATAAAGGTTCTTTAATGCAGTTTGGTATTCAGTTGGAGAACATAATGGTTTTCTTTAATGTCGTTTTAGATTCGGTGAGAGAAAACAAGATTTCTCTGCTGTAGTTTAGTACAAAGTTGGAGAAATCGAGACCTACAAACGAAGATGATACATTTTATATCATACTTGTATCATCTTAGTTTGTCACACTTCATTTTTCCATTCATGTTAGTGAGCTATTAGATATTCGTGATTATATTGAACCTGTGTCACACATGACACATGTGTTTGATATTTTTTTGGTATCAAAAGCCTTGCAGGACAGAATGTTGGACTTTCGTTACCTTTAGATAGAATGTTTTAATTTTCAAAATTTGGTACGAATACAATAGTGTGACTTAATCAATTTTTGAACTATTTTTAAAACTTGAGTCATAACTGTAATTAATGCTTGTCCAAGGGGGAGAATGTAGGACAATTGTTTTCCTTTTCTATAAATTGGGCAACTATTAATTGTATTTTCAGGTTTTTAATAACTTATCAGTTAAGTTATTAAAATACCAATTATGCTCAAATGAGATCCAATACCTCATATTGATCCTTATTTATTAAATATCTCATATTTAATTATAAAGTTTCCAAATTTTACAATCAAGTCCAACTTGATTAAAATATCTTTGCTCTCTTGAACCCATTCTTCATGTGAGACCCATTAGGTTCCTAAATATGTTGTCAATGATTATAAATTATAATTATAATTCATAATTAGAATTAGAATTATATAAATTAAAACTCCTTTTAATTTTTCTTTTATTCTTCAATTAAACAATTTATAATCATAGATCAAGATTGGTGTCTAGCTCGCAATGCATTATGACCACCAAAATATTTAGAAATGTCAAAGTGATTTTGACTAACCTTTCCGTGCATTATTTTTTTGTATAATTCAATTATTTGATCTTATAATGTTCCGATTAGACTGAGCATGGAATTAATGTCTACTCTTATTGAGTCCAATCATATTAGTTCTTTGCCATTAGCTATCAATTCAATTAATGATATTTGTAAACTATTTACAAAGTGTCATTTTACGTTGGTCAAGGATTTCCCAAATCAATACTAATCGAGAACAACGGAATATTCTCCCTAATTACTATAGGGTGATGAATCCTATCTTGATCACGTAACTACTTCCATATAGTTCATGGTAAATTCAATGACTACCAATCGACCGACCCATGATTATATAGGTCATAAGTAGTGTCAAACATAGCAATCCTTATACAAAATAACTTTGGTGACTTCAAGTCAAAAAATCACATATACAATCATTACAATGATAATTCCATAGACATATAAGTAATATTTCAAATGGATTTTTTATATCGGATATGTTCAGTAAACTTGTTCTCTAACAAGCACCCTTACATTTATTTAAGTATCTCTAAGGTTTAGACTATGAGATCAACTAATTCATTTATGCATAAAAACATAATGAGTGTTAGTCTTTTTGTATTCTATTAATGTTCAGTCTTAATAGAATAATGACTAAGAATAATTTAAGGATGATACATAAATGCAGTATAAATCTCATTATAATTTCATTTGTAATGTATAATCATTTCATAGACATTATCATATACGTCTAAACATGTACAAGATAAAGAATGCGTTTAAATAATTGTCACCAAATTACAAATAAAGTGAATGGTTGTAGGGTACTAACAAAATTTATGTCCAATTTAAATGTTGATAGAGTTATTTTTCCTTATTCATAACTAAATTATTAACTTTCAGTCAATTGATTAAAGATGGAATGCTGAAACTTTATTACATATGAAAAAGTGATTCTTTTTTGCAATTGGAAAGGCAAATCCTCGAAAATAAAGGTAATTCAAAAAGGTGTGGTCAAACTTGGGTTTTCAAAGTTGGAACTCAATAATTGCACTGCTGTTACTGATACTCATTAGCGACTTAATTTTCCAATAAACCAAGTGTTATAATATGATTGGTTTCTTAAGGAAAGGAGCATCTAAATAAAAGCGTGAGGACGTGGATAAAGTTTCGTAGTACCTCTGGCAAGCACGAATCACAGGTTCAAGTATCTTTATATTATAAACAAGGAATATTGATTTATAAGTACCATATTACAAAGGAATGAATTTTAAATGGTTAAACTGTAGAAATTAAACTGATGTGAACATCATATATACATGCATACATATATTTATTGATCGATGTAATCACTAGTACGTTATGCAGTACCCATTTGACAAGAGTAACTACAAGTCACCTTTACAAAACGTAATGAGAAGTGAAAGCCAAATCAGGCTAATATTCTTATCCCGGCCTCAGTTGATAAGTGGGAAGGAAACGTGCAATAGTATAAGAATATGAATTGAGAATCATGGTCACTACAGAATCGATCTATCGAGTCGGCAATCGAATATCCTACAAATAAAATTGAAGGAAAAGTGGTTAATTAGGTATGATGGTTTGGTCATCAGATATGCGTGAAGAAGAATCTGTTCTTGGTGGTAAACTAAATGCCCACTTACTTGTGGATTTCTGGTATTGTAATGCATACTGAATATGATTCCAAAACTTTGTTTTTCCACCTGATAAAAATTGAGAATATCTGTGACTGAGCATAGTCATTATTATTTCATCAGATTGTTAAAAACAATTCAACCATGGCTTTTGAGTTCCTAAAATTCTACTCTAGTCTTTTTTTGCAATTACTGGACAATCCAATATGGTTGAATTAAGAGAGATGAGCTGATATAGTTAATTTGTTCCACGTGTATGCCAATACTGTGACGTACAGTAAGTAAGAGCCCATTTCTCTTGTTAAAAGGTCTACGCAACTCCATAGCCAAACTAGAAAGGAAACGGTTGCATTATATATATGTATAATGCAAGTGCGCGTACACGTTGTCTTCACTGTCTCATGAGAATGGCGTGCCTTTCTTTGTCAATTTCATTTTCTTACTCTTTGCGCGCGCTTTGTCAGAATATCACTCCCCTTTTTCCCTATCTCTACGCCCCTATTCTTTTTCCTAATTACCATTTGCAACCTCACGAGCGTGTTCTTCGGAAGCAAGACAAATGTGACGACCTTGTGTTTTTCTGGATGTTATCCAATTAATTCTTGGTTCAACACAAATAGCTTAGGGCTTATGCAATCTATCGGAACATAAGATTGGATCCAACAGAAACATTAATTGTAAAAGATATCCCAAACGTGCACATGAATTAATGTGAGACAATAATAATATCATTATGAAGTGGAGATGTTATATCATTAATCCCATATGCATTTAGATCATAGGTAATATTAGTTGTTAAATATATATATACCCATTTTCAAGAATGTAACATAAAAATATATTTGATTGTACGTGGGACAATATTAAAATTGTTTTTATAAATTATTAAAAAAAGGGGACAATATTATTAAACCGCAATTATTTTTATGTTAAATGCCCTTTTCCCTAGAATAATAAAGTAGGACATAGCCTTTTTCTTGTTGGTTTTAGTGGGTTGAATGGCCAGTTCAAACAACTCCACATACATTCCCTGGCAGTCTGTTTATATAACAACCCTCCACTTATAATTCAATTCAGCAAGCGGTATATATAGCTCAGGACGCACATTATCAAAAGCGGAGATTAACACCAACACCAAAGACAGGAAATCAAGAGAAAGACAGAGATGGAATGGAGGAAATGCTATTTGGATGTGATGCTGGTGCCCCTTAGCTTTCTGATCACCATAGCTTATCATGCCTGGTTGTGGCATAAGGTCCGAGTCCAGCCCCTGATTACCATCATCGGAACAAACGCCACCGGTCGCCGTTACTGGGTTTCCGCCATGATGAAGGTGTGTATATAAGGATCCTCAGAATCCACGCAGCTTTACTTCTTTATCACCTGAAAAACGACAACTCATATCATATGCAAGCTACTTTTATTTCTTTCCAGTACAATACATATACGTACACGAAATATAAAGTTTGATCAAGTCTAATGACAAGGTGACACCATCTAAATGAAGAAAAGAAGTTAAATAACGAACGTCATTTCCCTTACACATCTGGTAGAATAGTCTCTGTGGACTATAGCCACTGTTAATTCGCGACTGGTATTAATACCAGTGTTGATTCTCGCATTGTTCTTTTCTCCTTTCTACTTAAAAACAAGTCTTATATAATTACATTCACGATGGAATTCATGCGGCATGGATATGCTTGCCATATTTCCTGAGCCGTTACGCTCGAATGTAGTTGTCACATGATTAATTTGGTATCAAGTTGGATGTTCCTTGGTCTGAGAAACAAACGCTTACATGAGGAGGTTTAAAACAGTTAACGTATGACAAATTGTAATGGCTTTTACTGTAGAGCTTAGGTGAAATAAACAATTGATTCCAAGGTTAGACGTCAGATGAAATGCCATAATTGGTACCAAAACAGACCATTCATTTCAATTCATTTAAGCTTTTTCTTAGTTAATTTGGTAATGTTTTCTGGTTATATTTCCTAATTATTCTCACTTCACTATCTTCATATCTAATCTTACTAAAAAATGTCAATGGTGGCAACTTTCTTTCATCAATTTCCGCAAAAAGATATCCATTTAGTTGGCTGGAAGTCACCTCGAGAGATCAAACTAAAGTGGGATGTCTAGAAAATTAGAAAGAAGACAGAAGGGTATTGGCCACTACACTTTTGTGCCCATACCTTTAGACGATTTACTACACCAAACAGTAATTTGTTTTCGTAACCTTTTACGATTTGTTGGCTTGAACCAAGCTTTTCTTATAGATTGCATGCTTAATTAAGTACCTATTGATAAACTCTTTAAAAGTTTTGGGTCATAATCTATAGTCTTATTGTACCACTGACATTACCTAAAGTCAGTTGTAGTGCCAACAATTTCACTGTAAGGCTAACGAAAGTGGTGACATAATTGGGCAGGACAACGACAAGAAGAACATATTGGCCGTCCAATCCCTTAGGAACTTGATTATGGGATCAACGTTAATGGCCACTACCTCAATCCTTCTATCGGCTGGCTTGGCAGCCATTGTAAGCAGCACGTACAGTGTGAAGAAGCCACTAAGTGATACCGTTTACGGAGCTCACGGCGAGTTCATGTTAGCCTTGAAATATGTGACACTTCTAAGCATTTTTCTCTTCTCATTCTTTTGCCATTCTCTGTCGATCAGGTTCGTGAACCAGGTTAATATACTCATCAACACACCTCCAGACCCCATGTCCATTGTCACTCCTGAGTACGTTTCGGAGCTCCTAGAGAAGGGTTTTCTTCTAAACACCGTGGGAAATAGGTTGTTCTATGCTGCAATGCCTCTCCTGCTATGGATATTTGGGCCTGTTCTGGTATTCTTGTGCTCCGTTACTATGGTTCCAGTGTTGTACAACCTGGATTTTGTGGTGAGGAATGGAAAGGGAAAGATGGATGTTAATGGAGATAGGGACTTCGTATAAAATTAACTACACAATGTTGTCATCAGTAGCTATTTAGTCAGTCTTGCATAAAAATAGGCTTTCATGCCCATATATGGACAACTTTTTGTGTGCGGAGATGGAATTGTTCACAAAAGATCTATCGAGGTTAGATACAGAGATGGAATTCAAGATAATTAAATATGCCTCAAGAATGTGGAAATACATTGAAAGCCGAAGCAATTTAACCTTGTTTCGCATAATGCTTTTCTTTGTTTATAACCAATAATTAGCTATGTTTTCTAAAAATAAATTAAAAGTAAGAGAAAATCCTAGTGGGAGAAATACAAGGTCTAAGCCATGAAAAAGGGAGGTTACATGTGTTAGAGATTAATGAGTGGAGGAATTTAGATGTTGTTCAAAGTATTTAAATATAATTAATATTAGAAGAATATAGATATTCACAAAATATCTAGACAAATTAAGATGAATACTTTATATATCAGAATGTGTTAGTAATTATAGCTAATAAAAATGTGTGACTATAATTAACTTAATACACCTATAAATATTTATCTATCTTCTTGTCTCTTGTACCAAGAAACAAGTTTAAGCATTTAAGATCTAGCAGAGCTTGTGAGAATTCTATCTAATTGTATATACCTGTTTATCATATGCTTTGTGGTTAGCACTTATAATAGATCCTTTATATCAGAAAAATAAGTTAGATATTATTATTCACTTTATGAAAATGCTTGGTATTACTCACAAGTAGAAGTCTTGTTTACATGAAATAGTAGGAGCTCTTTCTCCTAGAACAAGTAGTTTAGGATAAAAGAAATGACAACTGAATTTATGATTATGAAATTCAGTAGGAATAATTTATCGTTGTGAAAATTGAAGATAAAAGCCATAAAGAATAATTGCTCCAAACATTAGGAGAAGGCCGACCAACTTTACGTATGACACTAAATGCACTACAATAAAATAGGCAACAGGCTATATTTTGTTTGCTATGATTTTAAAATTATAGCAAAAGTTCGGCCTTTCGCCACCATTTTCAATGAGTTAATCTTTTGCGACAATTTTAAAAATCGTCGTTAAAAGGTTAACTTTACTTATAATTTCAAAAAATCATTATAAAAAGTTAACCTTTTGACGATAATTTTCGGTCGACCTTTAGCTACGATTTTAAAATCATAGCAAAAAAAAAGTAGCTAAAGGTCAACCTTTGGTTGCGTTTTTCAAAATCCTAATTAAAAAGGTCATTTTTGACTACATTTTTTAAAATCATAGTTAAATGTGTATTGTAACTATTTTTTGAAAATTTTGAATTTATTAAGCTTTGAAAGCGAATCGAAAAATGTCACAACTTACAAATCAACTTAACATCTCAATACAGTAAAGATCACTTCATCTGGACTGCTAATTAACAAAAAGGCCTAGTGTGAAATAGATTCCAGTATTTGCCATGGCGCATAAATTCCATCACACAAATAACCATAAAACTTCGCCATGGCTCTATGCGTACCACCATGTATATCATTGGCAACTCATCTTGCGTATCAATAGTATAAAAACTTCACAGGGCTGTTTATCATTTCACTATATCATCCGCAGTTACATCTAGGATGTCAAAACGCTTCTGTGGATCCTTTTATTAGCAGACTCAATCTGTCTTGACTTTAACGTTAAACTAATTCACCATAGTTCAAAGCAATTCACACATTCCAATATGTAAATAGGTATTATCTGTGCTGGAGCTTCGATCTCGGTAAGCTAATTTCGAGCCTAATATGTTATAAAACTACTCTTGAGTGGTGCATTTGTCTTGAAATATGTTGAAATTTCTCTTGTCCCATGCCATGTAGCTGTGATTGTCGAGGATAAGACTATCTAAAAGCATTTACACGTGGTGTTATCGGGTTTGGATGTTAGCTACGTTGTCAATCACAACATTTAACATGCATTAGCTATGAAGCTCCCTGCATATGTTTCTAATGTAGCGACATTTGAAGAATAAATGTTCACTAGTTTCCTCCGCTTCTCTGCATGAACAATACCAGTTGGTGAATTGTGTATATTTGACTATCTTATCAACTGTTTTTAATCCGCCCCTCATCGCGATCTATAGGGTGAATGCTTCGTGAGGTTGAAGATGACTGAGCCATGTGTCTTTAGTCTATGCCAGCTTGAGAAGTTGTTTGAAAAATATCTCTTTACAAAAGGAATTCGAGTATCTACCATCAGACAAACGTCTCCAAATGTATTTATCTGTTTCAGTGTTGCAATGCAATAAGTTCCACATATTTCTTCAACTAGATAATTGGGAATTGTTGAGCTCTGAATTTTATCTTTGCTTTGTAATGCTGTAGCAATTGACGCATCTAAGGGAATTGAACTCTTTACAGCCTGTTTGGCTTATTTGCTGGAATAGATAAATAATGAAATGGTTATTATTAGGAATATAATAAATGAGGAATAGAATGGAATGAATATTACTTTGTTTAGTTTATTGCTAAATAATTTGTATGCCAATGTTTGGTTTGAAAACGTAAACTTGGAATAACAAAGGAATAACTAACAAAAAGATCAAAATATCCATTATAATCATCACTAACTACATTATTATTATTATTATTATGATCATCATTATTTCTACTACGAACGATTACTACTACTACTATTATCACCACTATTACTATCACTATGAGTACTACTACTACGACTACGACTACGACTACTACTACTACTACTATCACCACCACCATTACCACTACGATTAGTACTACCACCACTACCACTACGATTACTACTACTACTATGACTACTATTACGACTACTATTACCACTACCACTACAACTACTACTACCACTATCACTACTACTACTATGACGACTACTGCTACTATGACTACTACAACTACGACTAATACGAAGACTACTACTACTACTACTACTACTCCTCCTACTACTACCACCACCACCACCACCACGACTACGACTACGACTACGACTACGACTACCACTGCTCTACTAGTACTACTACTACTACTACGACTAAGACTACTACAATGACTACCACTACGACAACAACAATCACTATAACTACTATTACTACTACTATTACTAAGACTACGACTATGACTATGACTACAACTACTACGATTACAACAAGTACCACCACCACCACCACCACCACCACTACTAATATTATTAATAATTTTCTTATTATTCTTATTCTTATTATTATTAATAATTTTAATTTATTCCTTATTATTATTCTTATTATTAATTATTAATTATTTCATTATTAATAATTAAATTCCTTAGTATTATTAATTTTCTTCTTCTTCTTCTTCTTCTTGTTATTCTTATTATTCTTATTATTATTATTATTATTAATTTATTATTAGTATTCTTATTATTAATTATTCGTATTATTATTTTTCTTCTTATTATTCTTATTCTTATTATTAATTATTCTTCTTCTTCTTCTTATTTATTATTATTATTTAATTTTATTATTAAATTCCTTATTATTTTTAATTTTCTTCTTTTATTAATAATAATAATAATAATTCTTATTCTTATTCTTATTATTAATATTATTATTCTTCTTCCTCTTCTTCTTCTTCTTATTATTATTAATTTTCTTCTTATTATTATTAATTTTCTTCTTATTATTATTCTTATTATTTTTTATTAGTTTTATTAATTAAATTCTTTATTATTGTTAATTTTCTTCTTCTTCTTCTTCTTCTTCTTCTTCTTCTTCTTCTTCTTCTTCTTCTTCTTCTTCTTATTATTATTATTATT
>JANKOD010000193.1:17041875-17073858 GCA_026284645.1 Erythroxylum acuminatum | reverse complement strand
AATAAAAGGCCCAAGAAATTATAAACCTATAACTGTAACATGCAACCATAAATTTAAGGACAACACAAAGGTAACTAATTAATATAGTGTTAAATGTAAGAAACCTAACAAAATACTTCATCTAATTATAATTTATTTCATTGAAGGGCCAAAAAGAGAAAACAAAGAAATCCCAAAGAACTTTTCTATTCAAATTCTAATTTATAATATGAAGATCCATATTCCACTCAACCAATCAAATATAGTACAAATCATTTTGAACAAAGATGTCACGTATAAAAAGCAAGATAAGGCCAATTATATTGCAATAAAAACTAAAAAAAGTCCACATGTCCCTAATTTTGTTGAAACATAAAATGTGTCAAGTTATGTCAATTTACTTGATAATAGTCATTAATAGGGATTAATGTTGAACTATATTTTAGAGTTCAACAAAAAATCCTATCAAAATAACATAATACACTCATTAATAGGGATTAATATTGTATTTCTTGCAGGCTATGTTCTATGTTGAAGAACATCAATAATTGTCCAACCTTATTCGTCTTCTTTGTAATTTGCGATTTTCCGTCTATTAAGGTAAATTGTTCAACTAAGTAATATGTACAATGTGATCGATTTTGTGTTGTTCTTTGCAATTTTATCTATAACAATGATTGATGAGATTTTAGGCTGGGATTTAATAGATTACATGTTTATGTATGGGCATTGTTTAAATTGAAACATAAAGACTTGAACTTATTGGCGATTAATTTAAATTTAGGATTAACATAAGAAATTGACGTAATTGACATGACAATTCTTTCCATAATAAACCCCTAAGATGGTATATAGGCTGAAAACTCATAATATAGCTCCTATGAGATTTATCGGTGAAAAATTCCACGAGTTTAAGAATCACAGCAAGAACTTGCTTTCTTGATTCATATGGTGTAACAATGCCAAGTACCATAGTGCTTGCTTAAAATCAAACTTTGGAAATCAACTTGTTGGTGATTAATGCAAACATAGGTATCTTGGTTTTGCATGTTGTTGTTTTGGAATATTGTTAGAATGATTGATGACTAGATGTATGAATTACATAAATATTTATCACATGTTCAATGAGTTTGTATAATTATGGATGATTTGTGGCATAATAAACCCTAGGATGATATATAGGCTGGACACCTATGATGCAGCTCTCATGAGACTTATCAGTAAAAAATTCCACGAGCCTAAGAGTCATAGCGGGAACTTGATTTCTCGATTCATATGGTGTAACTATGCCATGTACCATAATGCTTGTTTAAAATCAAACTTTGGAAATCAACTTGATGTTGATTAATGCAAACATAGTTATCTTGGTTTTATATGTTATTATTAGAATGATTGATGGCTAGATGTATGAATTACATAAGTATTTATTGCATGTTGAATAAGTTTTTATAATTATGGATGATTAGAGGCATAATAAACCCCTAGGATGGTATATAGGCTGGAAACTTGTGATGCAGCTCTCATGAGGCTTATCGGTGAAAAATTACACAAGTCTATAAGTCACAGCGAGAACTTGCTTTCTCAATTCATATGGTGTACCAATGCCATGTATTATAGTGCTTGTTTAAAATCAAACTTTGGAAATCAACTTGTTGGTGATTAATGCAAACATAGTTATCTTGGTTTTGTATATTATTGAACGTGGTTTTTTGATGTGTGTAAGTTTTAATTGATTAACCTCGATAATATACAAGCGCACAGGTCGTTCGCGTAGTACTTAAGGTGTCAATCCCATAAGGAGGGATAATCTAATCCTAAACTCTGAAGCCAAAACAAATCGCAAAAATTCAAATGTAACGAAATTAAAACAAGAATGCAATTCAATCAAGAAAATCAATTGAAGAATCAATCACAAAAATATTAAAAAATTAGCAATTGCAACACACACTCAAGAATCAACCTAAGAAATTATCAATTGAGAGAAAGGGGAATTTTACCTATCTTTAACACTAACCTAATCGATTATAAATTACTAGATTATTGGTTCTAGACGGTCCTATAGTTGATTACTCTCTCTCGAGTTATAACCATTAACCTTAATTTATAAACCCTAATTAGATTATGGGAATTGCAATCTCTCGATTAACAATCTATCCAAAACCCTATTAGATCTGAAGTAGTCCAATAAACTATCGGGAACCTATGCAAGATCTCTCTTCGCATAATTACCAATTTGATTAAGTTCTCATTTTATTAAATCACCTAACTCTCGTTAGCCCAATTTAATTATTTTTCATTCGATTCACCCTCTTAGTTTATTATCAAATAATTCAATCTCATAAGTTAATCACAATAAATCCAATAAACATAAAACAATCGGATTTCATTAAATCAAGAATAAAAACCTGAAGGTAAGTTTAGAACATCTCAACATTAACAAATCCTATCATCATAGTGTTCTTCCTAATTCTATACAATAATAAAAATGGAAAATAAATAGGAAATATGAACTGAACAAAGACGGGAGGCAACGAAGTCAGAAAACTCCTGATCCAGGATGTACATCAAGTCGGTTTCTTCTTCTCTTCTCTCTTCCTTCTTCTCTTTCTCAATCTCTTGATAATTCACTTTAGGGTTCTCTCCGAAAGCGGCTGATGCAAAAGCTCCTCCTTGATTAATAATTATATTAGACCACCATTAAGCCAAACTTGTTATACCGATCAGAGAGATTTCCTAATCAACATATATTTTAAAAAATATCCCAGCTATAATGCTTTCAAATTGTCAAAATTTAGAGTTCAAAAAGAAAATTTTCACAAATGAGGTCTCATAGTATTTCTATCAAGCGATATATTAGATCTAGGACATCTCAATTTTACTAAATTTACTTGTAGGTATTTTTAAGAAGACTCACAATTATAACTTTAAATAGAATTTGATCATTAACTTAAAATAAAGATTTTAGAGGAAAACATGAGTATAAGGACAAATGAAGTTTCTTACCGTGCGAGTTTGGAGTTTAGGATAATACAAAAGGATATTGTATTGGCACTCTTCGATTGCAATGCTTGATAATACTTTTAGGCCAAATTAAGTCGATCCAATTGGGAAAGCTAGTGAATCTAGTAAAACCTAAGTCCCTTATACAAATGAGGAAGTCTAAAACCATATTAAACCTTTTAAAGGTGATCTTCTCAATTAGGGTCTATTGATTATACCTTTTGGAGTTCTGAATGTTGTCATCTTCATTTTAAGCTTGAGCAGGATCGCCCATAATTACTCTTGTTCAAATTAGTTCAAAGACAACCAGGAATTTATGAATAACCAACAACGAAATGTTATAAAAGATAAACTACTTTCCCATTTAAGTTTTACATTTTATATATGAAAATTGCATTTTTTTAATCTTAATATTTGCAAGAAAATTTAATTTACATAAAAACGTTTAATAGTGTTTGAAAAGAATCTTAAAATTATTAAAATTATCCTAAATAAGATTCCAATTGATGGAGCCTTAAACCAAATCCCTAGTTTCATGAATTTTTTAAATGTGAAACTACATCATGGTCTAGAATGTCATGTAGACAGTGGTGGACCTCATACTTAATAAAAATAAACCATGTAAATATTATTTAATAAAAAATTAACGATAATTTTAGATTTTATCATATTAAAGTTTATTTGAGAGTTTTGATAACGTTTGAATTCTTTTTAAATATTGTTAAACTTTAGATTTAAGTAAAATAGTGTAAATGATAAGGTTGAAAAAGAGATATTGTGCTTTTATTTTACTTTAAATTGTGTTAGTAGGTTCAATGAGTATGGGATGAAAACTTATACAGATGGAGTTAAGTTATGATACGTACTTCTGTTGCAAGAATTATAATTAGATTAGTAGTTTTCTTTTTCCCTCCGAACAAACATTCTATGGTCTTTTTTGTGCAATTTTTAACTTGGTTAGCATTGAATCAAGTTCTTATTAAACTAAGATAAAGTAAAATAACACGAAGAATATTGATCGAGCAAATATAAGTTTATATGCACCAATTGGTGGCATAAATGGTGCAATTATGTCATGAATAAAACAACAAAATTATAAACAATCCAATGAAATATTGACGCTTCATTTACTTTGTGGAGTAACCAACGACGTTTTCATCACCCATAATTAAATAGTATTGCTTGATATGTCGAGTACTATGGTTTTATGGAAATTAAATATTTAGATTTTTCTCCATAATTGTTGGAATTGTATAACTATAAATATATTCTTAGATCCCTAATTAAAGCTCCCAATTATAGTTGTAGGATAATTATAAATGTAGGATTAATTGTTGAGATTTCTTCCCTTATTGTATATTATAACTAATACATTTTCGAGAAAGTAAAGCCGAACAGAATTATATGACCTTTGATTCTATACAGGTTATTGAGCTCACAAAGTCCTCACAAAAATTTGTTTCTATTGCCAATGATGACAAAGCGCCAATTGTCAGGGAAGGTCTTTAACTCTCAATAATACTCTAAATTTAGATTCTTTTTTGGTTGTTCCATCCTTATATTATAACCTCTTATTTGTTTCTTAAATAACGATAGCCTTATCTTGCATTGTAATCTTTTGGCCTAACTTTTGCCTGTTTAAAGACATCCAAACAAAGCAGATGATTGGTTGTAGTATTAAGAGAGGGAAGTTGTATTATCTGGACCTAAAGTCAAGGAGTTTAGACAAGTTTCATCAAGTTTTTGTCCTGAATGATTCAAAGGTGGAGAAAAATAAATCTAAACTCTAGTTGTGGCATCAACGTTTGGGGCATGCGTCTTTTGGGTATCTAAAAAATTTATTTCCTGGTTTGTTTTAAAAAAACTGATGTCTTTTGTTTTTGCTATGATATTTGTGAACTTGCAAAACGTCATTGAAATTCATTTCCATCAGTGTTAAATAAGAGTCTCTTGCACTTTTTGGTTATTCACTTTTATGTATGGGATCCATCCAAAATTCCAACTTTTGGTAGGTCTTGTTGGTTTGTTACTTTTATTGATGATTGTTTGAGGATGACTTGGTTGTGTTTAATGAAATCCAAGAGTGAAGTGAATTTATAGTTCTAGAAATTCTATACGATCATTTAAACTCGATACAATGTACAAGTTCGAGTTCTTCTCAGTGATAATGGTGGAGAATATTAGAGTTTTGAATTGAAACATTATTTGGAAGCACAAGGTATTATTAATCAAACTACTAACATGGATACAACCCAACAAAATGGGGTAGCCGAGAGGAAAAATTAACATTTGCTATAAGTTTTTGTGCCTCATTAGTTCAAGCTCATATGCCATTGGGGAGAAGCTCTTTCTTCCATTGTATATTTGATTAATCGAACTCCTTCCCACTCTATTGAATTTTAAACATCATTCAAGTCCTCACTAATGTTGTAGTTGCTTCACCAATACTAAATTTGCTTCCTCATGTTTTTGTATGTGTAGCATTTGTGCATATCTATAAGTATCAACATAACAAACTAGCTCTACAAGCCTTACAGTGTGCATTTCTTGGGTATGCAACAAACTAAAATGGGTATTAGTGTTATCATCCTCTAACTAAACATATGTTCATCACAATGGATGTAATCTTTCATGAAGATACAATTTGTTTCTCTGAGTCTGAGCTTCAAGGGGAGTACCAGAAGGAAATTCAGACTCTTGATTATGAACTTCAGGGGAATTGCAAAAGTGATTGTCTTTTTTCTCAGATGGTAGCAATGTTAGTGATGGTGCTAATATATAATCAGTTGAAACATGAAGAGGAGAAAGAAAAGGCTATTGAACAAGAGGATATTGAACAAGAAGGTACTGAAGAGGAGGATGTTGGTCCTTTAAGTGTAGAAGTTAAGACTCTCACTAATATACCACACTAATTGTTTACTGAGGATGTTCCTATTCCTAACCCTGAGCCACCTAGAAAATAGCTATCGGAGCATCTTACTAGAGGTATTCCTAAGTCTTCATATGAACCTGAAATTTCAAGTTAAGCTAAATATCCCATGAGTCATTATGTGTCAAATAATAATCTATTAGAATAAAAAAAGTTATAAATCAATTATCTGTTGTAGCTATTCCTAATAGTGTGTAAGAAGCTCTAGAGTTTCCAAGGTGGAGAGCTGTAATGAATGAGGAAATGAACTCTTTACGAAAAAGTAAAACTTAGGAGATTGCTAAATGCCCACTAGGAAAGAAGCCAGTTGGATGCTGATTGGCTTACATTGTAAAGTACAATGTAGATGGTACAGTTGAAAGGTTCAAAGCAAGATTGGTGGCAAAGGGGTATACCCAAACCTTTAGGATTGATTACATATAGTCATTTGCTCCTATAGCTAAAATAAATAATGTTAGAGTATTGTTGTCCTTAGCTACAAACTTGGATTGGCCTTTGCAACAATTTGATGTAAAGAATGTCTTTTTACATGGTAAATTGTCTGAAGAAATTATATTGAGCTTCCACCAAGTTGTATGGTAGTATAAAGGCAGAGTAAAAAGGTTTGTAGATTAAAGAAATCGTCTCCAAGAGCATGGTTTGGAAGGTTTATAAAGTCTATGATAACTTTCAGATATCATCAAAGCAATTCTAACCACAAAAAAAGCAAGGTAAAATCACTATTCTTAGTGTATATGTGGATGACACGGTGGTGATAGGAGATGATCCGGAAGAGAGGAAAGCACTATAAAAATACTTATCTAGAGAATTTGAAATGAAAGATCTTGGTTGCTTAAGATATTTTCTTGGGATTGAAATTTCTAGATTGAAGAAAGGAAATTTTCTATCCCAAAGAAAATATGCATTAAACTTATTACAAGAAACTGGTATGCTAGTATGTCAACGAGTTGATACACCAGTTGAGGAAGGCTTGAAGTTAAGTGTAGAAGCAAACCAAATGCCAGTTGATAACGGAAGACACCAAAGGTTTATAGAAAGACTAATGTATTTGGCTCACACAAGACCTGACCTTGCTTATGCTTTGAGTATCGTTAGTCAATTTATGCATAATTATGGAGAACAACATATAAGGGCTATTATGAGAATTTTAAGGTATCTAAAATTTGCTTTAGGTAAAGGAATTTTGTTTACTAAAAACACAGATTGGCAAAGTATAGATGTCTATACAGATGCTGATTGGGCTGGATCAATGGAAGATAGACGATCAACTTCTGGTTACTTCACATTTGTAGGTCATAACCTTGTTATATGGAGAAGTTAAAAACAAAATGTAGCCGCTCGTTCAAATACGGAAGTTGCATTTAAAGGTATAGTCTCTGTGAAGCTTTGTGGCTCAAACTGCTTTTACAAAATTTAGGCTATCCACTGAAGCAATGAATTAGTCTATATTGTGGCAACAAAGCTGCTTGTGATATAGCTCACAATTTGTGCAACATGATTGAACAAAGCATGTTGAGGTTGACAAGTTTTTCATTAAGGAGATGTTGGATGAAAAAATAGTTAATTGCCTAAGATTCGGTCTAAGGATCAATTGGCTGACGTTCGTACCAAAGTAGTTTCAAATCATATGTTTTAGAAATTTCTTAACAAGTTGGGCATGCATAACATTTATGCACCAACTTGAGGGGGAATGTTGAGAATTTTTTCAATAATTGTTGAGATTGTACAACTGTAAATATATTCTTAGACTCTTAATTAGAACTCCCAATTATAGTTGTAGGATAATTATAAATGTAGGATTAATTGCTGAGATTTCCTCCCTTATTATACGTTGTAACTATTACGTTTTAAAAAAAGTAACGACGAGCATAATTATTTTTCCTTCTTCTCTGTCCCATCTTTCAAGTGTAAATATTAATGCCACAACAAGTGACCAGTGATTCCTTTCTTCATTTATATCAAGTTCCTTAGTTAAATTAAATGGAGTTGGTTGATATAGTTACAAAATATCAAATTATCTATTCCAAGTTAATGATAATATACTATTTTAATCATTAACTGTATGATTTAATTAGTTTTAAACTTTTTTTCATCAAAACCACCTAAAATATTTAGTATGAACTAAATTAACAAAAGTTTAGATTAATTATTCTCAACGGGAAAAGGTCGTTATACAGGTTGAATGCATAAATCCTATGTAACTTTATCAAACCATGAATATAGTAACCACTAACCAGGCATACGGAATGAAGGTCTTAACTGGGGAAGTCGGTGTAATCACTGAGATTAAGATATGTTTGACCAGGACTTTTTTTCAAATGCAGGTGCAGGTGCAGGTGCCAAGTATCCACAACTCCTATGGAGCATAGTAAATAGTGTTTCACATCTATTCGATGTTACACTAGTACCTACCATTATAATAATTTTGAACCCACATGAAGCATGTCCTCGATTGAGGGTTTCCATAGCTTGGAAACTAGGTTCTTAGAGATAGCACATGACTTCCTAGTCAAAATCTGTTGACTATTTCCAAGGAGCAATTAATAAAGTACAATTTTATTTAGCCAGAGGAAAAAAAAAACTGAAATTCACATGGGCCACCTTCCTGGGTGCTCATAATGAAGACAGAAACCCAGCTCATGTCTTCAGTTATCTCCCATATGCACATTGGTGTTATACATATATATAACTGCATCATTATTTGAGATATAGATAAGTATCCCCATAATTAAGCGCACATACGTAGAAGGAGATCTTGGTATCCAATGTACCAGATATAAGAGATCTTGGTATACTCCTTCAATGATCTCATCTGGCTTATCGAATGTGGTATTAAGGGCAGCGTTGCATGATCCATCAAAGATGAACCATAATAAGCTTAACAGTCACTGGTGATCATGCTCGTAACATAGTGAATTTGTAAAAAAAAAAAAAACAATTCCATGGGGAATTACAAATTTGTCTTTGGACGGTGGACAACAATGTATAACACACTTAATTGATTTTTAACACTACGAAATCCAAGGTTCAAATTAAAATATTATCACTATGTTTTAATATGGTAACTTAGCCAAACCAATTGTCATTCAAACTCCTGTTACAAACAAGCAACTGAATCATACTTTATTGCCTTTTACTTTCGTGGACCACGAGATTCGTCACCTACCCTTACACTAGAAGGCACGTGCCTCCTTCAGTTTCGGTCAGATTTGCCGGTTTTATACTTAAAACGGCTAGGATTCTGAAACCATACATTACAGACAAACTGAAGGATAAATAAAAAAGTATGTTCGGCTACTAGGTAATGTTTTTGTCAACTTACATCACTTCAGTTAGTTCGACTTACCCGTAAAAAGGAAACCAGATCTTTTGTCCAATTTTACTTTGTCCTGAAATTTATTAGACACAATAAAACATCGTAATATTAAACAAAGAATTTAGAATCGTAAAAAGGAGCCATCCTTGCAAGCGATCAGTGGTCGATCTATTTAATTAAACAGATGCGCCGACAACTAGTACCTCCTTAGGAAAATGTGCAACGATAAAAGTGCAAATAGACAAGCAGATCTCTGGTTGAGAAAAAATGTTCAACGTATGTCAGAATGTATAATAATAATTCTCAAGACTTTTCTTGTCCAGCACTTGGTTTTTCAAACATACGTTGATTTCATCTCCTTTAAATGCTAAATCAGGTCAAAGAGTTGTATATCAATCAGTTTCTAACATCAACCAACTTTTCCTCTCATCCATTTGCATCTCTGCATTTCAATTGATGGGTTTAAGGAACTGGAATCAACTGGAAACGGACACAAAATGGCCATTAATCTGTACTAAGATGTTCGAATTGTATCAGCTGATGAGGTTTAATAAATTACATGCGATCAACAAGAAAAGTTTACAGTCGAAGAAAGTAAACGTGAGGTCTTGTTATAATAGGTTTCTTGTCTACAAGTGAATGTCTGTTCATACCACACACGCTGGTCCATGTCCTGGTGTCCAGAACTGATCCAAGCCATGTGCTTTCAATTTTTTTTTAACCTCCATGTCCTGCATCTGCTCTTCATAGGACCCTGCCTATTTGACTTTTGTCTTGTTTGGACATTACATTATATGCTAGTGTCTTCTTACCTCTATTTCAACTCATTTCCACCGCCATCTGACAACTTCACGATGCCAAAGGCTCTAATCATTTTGGTCCCATAGATATCTAGTCATGGAGTAAAATGCTACATTGTTTCTTTTTAGACTAGAGGAAAGCCTTATGGTTATTGTTTTTTGATGATCCAGAAACTCAAAGGAGTCTAGAAAGATGAGTATAATAATATATACTGGAATATAGAAGAAAGGCACAGATTATAATGGAAAGGAGAAGTGAAAGAGGATCAGTTTCCACGAGGAAATGGGTAACGGTGAGCCACCATAATCTATAGATGCCATGCCACTTATTACTGCCTGTACCATCTAGCGCAGATAACTTTGACACTCAAGGCTTACGTGGATATGACTTGTATTAACCAGCACCATGGTTGCATTACTTGTAGGAGACAACGACCATAGATTCTAACTTTTAATGTCACGTGAGAGGTTCACTGTTTCGACCGAAGCACAACTTGAGCGTTCATTAGCAAATCACGTGGATGGTGATTTTTAAGGAAATGTTTAGTTTTACTCTTACCAAGATTTATTTTTATTTTTTTTTGTTCTTTGTTTATTTTTTAATTAGAATTTCTAATTTTAAAATCATAAAAATTAATTTATTTTTGATATATTTTAATTAAATATATGTTATTTTATTATCTAATAATAATTTAGTTGCAACCCCAGAAGCACCCCACTTCCACTCTCCCCTTTGCCGCGTGCACCACTCCCCCATTCCCCCCATCCTATACATAAGTCATAACACTACACGGCAGATCTTTCATCTCATTTCTCTGCTCTTATCAAATACTCTTCAAGAGAGAGTTTACAGCGCTAAAGATGACACATGTGTGGCTTCTCCGGTGGCCGAAAGGTGCCTCCGTCGCTGCTGCCACCAGTAAGGCCAGTGTTGTTGATCCTGCCGCTGTCGCCACCGCTAATACCAATACGTCAGCCGCGGAAAATAGCACACAACAAACATGCTGTTGTGGTTGTTTGGTGAAGATTGTGAAGAAGCTAAAGAAACAAGGAAGAATGCTGAGAGCTGCCACTATTAATAGGCAATCTTCGTTTCATTGCCGCTACGATCCATTGAGTTATTCTCTCAACTTTGATACAAGCGAGCGTGGGAGTTTGTTGGACGATGAAGATTACTACCAATTTTGTGCTTTCTCTTCACGATTCGTGGCCAACCCTAGAGCAAATTGTCAACGAATAGTCATTGCCACTTCTCACTAGCTGATCAGACCCTCTTTTCTCGTGTTTTTTTTTTTGGTCTTGGTTCTTTTATATATAGCTGTATCTTAGTTACTTTTAATTAAGTATATGAGAAAAGATTTTAAGAACAAACATTCTATCTTCAATTTCAATAAAGAAAGAAGTTGTCTAACCATCGGCATAATTAATTGATACCTCTTCCTTATCACAAGGTCCTTCATTAGTTGATCAAAGGAGTGTGTTTGACAGAGTTGATAATCTGGGTATGACAGTCTATAGTCGGCTGTATGTATGTTTATGTCCAGTCGGTGGTCCCCGAAGGCATTCATAATAATAAATAGATGCTGTTGGCGGATCAGAAGCAAAATTCCTGCGGCCTCGGGTGGGCTGGCTGCCAACAGACTTCATACGTCAATTCTCGGGCTGTCCTGTGCATGTGTTCAGTTTTGATTCATAAAAAGAAATATTTTGTGCAATTTTATTACTATATTGCCCGGTCAGTAATAATGGCTACATCCTCGCAGAGCGTCTTCTTCCTGCGGAAATATACTGGCATTATTCGGTAACAAGTGAAATGGGTAAAGGCGAGAGTGTGATTGACAAAAGAAGGGGATGCTAAGTAGGGCAACAGTATATATTCATTCTCTTGCCATAACTTTACACCAAAAGTATCCTACACTCTCATATTACCCTCTATATGATGTGTACAAAAATTCAAGCAATATCTCAAGAGCCTGGTCTCTATTACCATTTTTGGAAACAATTCCTATTGCGTCTGGTTTGTTTTCTTCTTTTGACCAGACGATTGTTTCTTCGGGACTGAAGTTTCAGCCTCGATGGCAGGCTCTTCCAAGGCCTTGCACTCAGTGAAAGAGTTCGGTGAATCCTCTGTATCTACAGAAGAGTTGGTAGCCCTCTACAGAGAATCATTCCTACCAAAATCTAGTGAAAGGGTCACTCAACAGAGGCATAAACACAACATAAAACCTACGGAAAATGTTGAAGAACTATAGCTTTTGGGAGCTTGGAGAACAAAATTGCACACACTGTACAACAAAGGAGCACTTAAGCATTATCACAATGTAGTTAAAGACGATATCATTTCTCCACCAATTGAATTACTTAAGGTTGGACCTCTAGCTTGGTCCACTACTTTAGTTAAAATTTTCTAGAATAAGAGGCCAAACTTTTCTAGTAATAAATGCTTGGGCAAGAAAGGATTAGACTAAGTAATGCTTAGAGAAGATGGAACAATCCTGTTCAAATTTTCAGATGATTCCAACTTAAATGAGATAATTGAACAAGGGTCATGACTCATTGGAAAATAACCTTTATTCATTCAAAAGTGGAAGCCTAGCATTGAGTTGGAAAGAGTTAAAGTAGATACATTTCCAATATGGTTGAATTTTTACAACTTGCCAATGGAATTTTGAACTATTGAGGGACTTAGTTTTATAGCAAGCTCTTTGGGAAAGCCAAATTGTATGGACTCCTAAACAATTTCTATGGAACGAATATGTTATGTCAAATTATGCATTGAAATCAATAAAAACTCAACATTTCCTGA
The DNA here is from genome assembly GCA_026284645.1 of Erythroxylum acuminatum. Lineage (NCBI taxonomy): Eukaryota > Viridiplantae > Streptophyta > Magnoliopsida > Malpighiales > Erythroxylaceae > Erythroxylum > Erythroxylum acuminatum. Next base: position 17,061,028 of record JANKOD010000193.1, on the reverse strand, counting down.
TAACATGCTTATTATAAGGTTAGGGGAAAATGGTGGGCTGGAGAAGATAAAAATTCCTATAATTTGCCTTTAGAAACCAAGTAAGTCCACCAAGAAATGGGTATCCACTGGCAAGGTGTTCAAAATCGGGTGGCAAGAAGAAATTATAGGAACTGATTGACTTATTTATGAGTTGGTCACTATTGTAATAGCTGTAAGTGCACAACGTAGTTGTAGTTAGTACCAACAAGTACAAGTTGATCCCACAAAGGTAGTAATTACTAGTAATTATCTTTTTCTTATTATCTAGCCTATGGATTGATTTTAGGTTTTAATAAAGAAAATAAAAACTAAAGCAAGTAAAATAAAATAAGCAATGATATTGAACAAAGATTTAAGATTTGATTTAGAAAACTACCGATATCAATAATTAGTATCTAGATTTCGAATCACCCTAAACACTTAACATGTTGATCTTTTATTATTCAATTGTTTCATTGATTTATTGGATCGTAGAGATTACTATGGTATACTAATAGCTGACCTTGAGTATACTGATAACTAATCTTAATGTTTTCAACCAAATTACTCATGTTAAAGTTTATAAGATTACTTTATCGATTTGTGAATCTCTCTATTAGGTTTGATCCTAATCCAGAAGATTTATGTCATTCTATTTGTAGGGTTGCAATCAACTCCTTCTAATTACGGTAGATCTATTCATCAATAGGATTTCTCAATCTCTATGTATGAAATCAGATTATGATCTAATATTCTCGGGTCTATTAGAACATAAATAAAACACATATATAATTGAATAAAAATATAACAATCAATCCAATTTCATTAATAAAAGAATCAAATCATATCAAAGTATTAACATAGTGTTCATCTAACCTAAATGCTAACAAGATGTTTAGTTACACATTATATTATTGAACACGAAATCAAACATACATAGAAAGAAAAATGAATTGAAAACAATGGGTTCATAATTTTAAATCACCCTGATTGTCTTCTATCAAATATTCTTGGGAGGCAGAGGTATGATTTTGTATTTCGATGGATCTTTCAATCAATTATTCATGTTCTCTACTTTTTTGGACCAAAATCATCCCTTAAAAATAATTTCCACATATGAAATCGCCTCCCTGAAGTATGCTCTCCCTTTAAGTCTTCGTTCACGTCTTTATATATTGAATTCTAGCATTTTTGGTTGATGCACAGTCATATACACAGTCGTGCATCAACAAATTCTTTGAAAATAAAAAAAACTATATGATCTAGAAGAAGTGCACGATCGTGCATCCTTTCTGTGCATCCAATCTTTGTTTTATGCCATGTTTTTGCCTGAATTCTTCTCCTTTAAGTTTGTGAAGGCAATTATATTCTGTATACAAACTTGGAGTGAATTACGTACCAAATATATAATAAAATATAAAATATCAAGCAAAATACATCTAATATAAGTGTAAAAATATAGTCAAATATGTATCTATCAAATATCCTTACACTTAAGCTTCTGCTTGTTCTCAAGCAAACCATAATCAATATTATAAATTTACAACATCAATCCATCGTCAATCTCAATCTATCCATACATACTATACATCATCATATCCTATTGAATCAAATTAATATACAATTAGAGTTGTTATCCTAAAATTAACTTCCTAAGTCCATATTAATAATAATCACATCAATAATTGTATTAAAATCAAAAGCATAAACTTTTATACCCTCACCAAGATTTCACTCAATGCACTCAAGTGTTTATGGTAAAAGGTATCAACTCTCAATCAATGCATAGTAGAACTCTTACCGTAAGCTTGCAATTAAATCACATCTCCATCACTTATGTGTAAACTAGAAACAAAAATCAAAAGGTCTTTATACATGTTATAATGGGGTTAGGTAAGGTATGGTTGGGATATAAAAAGGGTTAAATTAAAGGAAATTTACTAAAGAGAAATTACAAGACTTGTTTACAAACATTCTAGTCCTTCCATTAGAAATCCATTGGTAGTATACATTTATTCTTTTCTTTTCTTTTCTTTTCTTCTCTTTTTCTATACTCTTTTTCTTTTGTTTTTCTTTATGTATTTTTATCAATCAAAACAATTCAAGCATTCAGTGTTACAATTCAATAAATAATGGACCTTTCAATAATTTCAAGTCTCAAATAGGTACGTGATGTAAATAACCTTTGAGGTTCAAACATAAAAAAAGTCTTCAACGAAAAATATGATAAAGGTTAATATATGTGTGAAAATGGCTAAGGCTCAATTTGGTTATTTCTAAAGGTATATTTAAGGGTATGGTCATTTTCAAAGAAATAGGCTTTAAAAAGTTTTTTAATTTAGGTGCCTTCGTTATATTAATATTTCTAATTTAACAAATATGGTCTCAATATTTATAATAAAAGCAAGTTCTAGAATTATCCTCCTACACATTAAAAACACACATGAAAGAACAACAAGAGCTTAAAATTTTTTGCTCTTTTAGGCTCAAAAGCTCATGAAAAGGATGGGTATATATATGTGTAAATAATATACAATTTCATTCAACTTGAATATTTCAATTATTACTAAAAATATGACTTAGAAAACTAATTTTATTCTATCCATCATCCTTTTACATACCAATTCAAATCAATATTCAATAATGAAACATAGTATTGATTGATAGATTTCCTTCAATTTAGAATATTAGTTATTAGGATTCATAATCAAGATTATAGTAAGCTTAAAAAATCATTAAAAATTAATAAGCTTGAAAAAATCATTAAAAATCATTAAACCCATCAACACACTTAAAGTTGTTTATTGTCCCCGGTGTATATAATACAAGTATAGATAAAAGTGAGAGGGATTTTTGGTACTTTCTTGATTGCGATGATTTCCTGATTTTAGATCCATCCAATAGTGAACTACATCCTTGCAAAATATAAAAGAAAAGGATTAAAAAACAAAAGAAATAAAGATAACATGAAATAAAATCCTATACTAACACACGAAATAAAATTGAAACTTTGTACCCTTTGTGCTCAACTTCATCCCAGATCAATAATTAGTGACTTGCTTCCACTCTTTTCTCTACAAAGTGGTTTCATAGCCTGTAAACAAGCCACATGTTGTAGGATGATGAAAAGGACATGATGTACTAAGTTAGTAAAACCAATTAACTGTAGTAGTGCCCTCTTAAATGACAAACTATTAACAAAATGAGGAATAATGAAACTCTGTGAATCATCGAGTAACTCAAATAATTTGTCTTTGAGGAAGTGGGAACCTTTCTACTTAAGGTCACTACTAACACCTCATTAGTATTTTCTGTAGTTTCTTTGCCAGTTCTTCGTTAAATACCTCCGCCCACTCTTCTTCTTCTCCTTAGACAGAGGTTTCTGGCTTATTTTCTTTAATTATCTCCTGCCACCTCTCTACTTGCTCTTCTTGGATAAACACTTCTTCTTTTTCTACGTCTGCTTCCTCTATCATATTTTCGTCCTTCTCTACAACAATAGCAATTACCTCTTCATTTTCTTGGAATGCCTCTTCATTTATGAAGCCAACCGTCATTTTTTATTTACACTTCTACATTAATAGGCTCAAATAGTATTTTGTATTATGCTCAAGATATTCTGGTGAAGAAACCCTTTCATCAAATTCACATCAGCTAGCTCTAAGTTTGGCAATGTATTCCATTAATTTATCTCTGATATTTTCTTCCTCTTCCTCTTCGCCTTCCTCTTTCTCTTCTTCTTCTAATGGGAATTCTTCTTTGCTATTAAGGGTGATTGCCACTTCACATTTTGTAGGGTCTGTTTCAGTAGCACTAGGCAAACTCCCTTGGATCTCTTCAGATAGTATCTTTGACAGCTAGTACATCCGATTCACCAAATTTTATATACGAGCATCTGTTTCTTGATGCCTTATAATTGATTCTTGAATGAAATTGGTCATCATATCTTCCAGAGTTAGCTCGTTAACTGGAGGTGCTTGTTGTTGTAAATATCCAGCTAGAGTGTCATCGTTCCATCCATAAGCATAAGAGTTGTTCTATTATGAATTATAGTTGTTCTCATATAGTGCACTTTGAGGTTGGTTGTATATGCTTAGCTGCTCCCACATATGTGTTGGTGTCTGACATTCATGATTGTAGTAATAACTCCCACCAATATAGCGAGATGGCCTAGATATCAGTTGAACTTTTAAAAATATATGAGAACACCTCTCTCTTCCATAAGGCAAAGATATACATTGCAAAGACACATTCTACCTCCCATAAAAGTATTGTCTGTTCTGTTCTTCCATTACGAGATGTTACTATGACAATGAATTTTAAATCCTACAATAAACCACAAACTCAAGATTAATTAGAGAATTTCAAAAGATAATTAAATGAATAAACCACAATTATAATAAAACGCAATAAGAAATAAATACAAAAGCTCAATAAAATAAAATAAAATAAATGGCTAGAGTAATAAAATAAATGTTTTCCTAATATCACGATCCTCAACAACGATACCAAAAACTTGATTAACTTATTTGTGGGTTAATCAATACTGTAATAACCGTAAGTGTATGATGTAGCTGTTGTTAGTACAGACAAGTACGGGTCGATCCCACAAAGATAGTGATTATTAGTAATTACCTTTTTCTTATCATCTAGCTTACGAATTGATTTTGGGTTTTAATAAAGAAAATAAAAACTAAAGCAAGTAAAAAAAATAAGCAACGATATTAAACAGAGATTTAAGATTTCACTTAGAAAATTACCGATATCAATAGTTAACATCTAGGTTTATCTAACCTAAACACTAAGAAGACATTTAGTTACACATTACCGAACACGAAATCAAACATACATAGAAAGAAAAATGAATTGAAAACAATGGGTTCATAATTCTAAATCTTTCTGATTGCCTTTTTTGGAATATTCTTCCGATGTAGAGGTCTGATCTTGTATTCTGATGGATCTTTCGATGAATTCTTTGTATTTTCCACTTCTTTGGACCAAAATTGCCCCTTGAGAACAATCTCCATGTCTAGAATTGCCTCCCTGAAGTTTGCTCTCCCTTCAAGTCTCTGTTCATGTCTTTATATATTGAAAGTTGATGTATGATATTGTGCATAGTCATGGATCAAACTGTGTATACTTGATTCGCTCCAAGTGTGTATACTTAATTTGTTCCAATCTTATATCTATGTAGTTTTGTGATTTTCGGAGAATTTGGTGATACACAGTTTGATGCATGATTGTATACACACTTGGAGCGAATTAAGTACCCAATATACGATAAAAGTATAAAATATCAAACAAAAAAATATAGTCAAATATGCATTTATCAGGGATAGAACTGAATAAAATGTAGCAATAAGGAGACTTGAGCAACCTCAATGAAAATGATACAACCAAATGACACATAGTTGAAACTGATGTACTGGTTAATACAATTAATCAGGTATAAATTGGGAAAGAAATTGATATGAATTAGTTAGAAATTAGAATGGGAAAGAAATTGATATGAATTAGTTAGAAATTGGAGTTTCCAACTCAGAGAATGAAAAAGCTGAAGCATAAATTGTGAAGTTGGGAGAAAGTGAGGCTAAAATAAACCATCGCGCTACTGAATATCAAACATGGTGTATAAAGAAACTGAAATGTAAACAGTGAATAGTGGTGAATCTGGGGTGTTCAAAACTCAACCATCTAACACTAGGAGAAGAATTGCTTAAAAAAGGGGGAAGTATAACAATAAGAACATTGGGAAATCTCACCTAGATAACAGTACTAATTTGGAACACTAGAGGGTTCATGGACCCTCTCAAAAGAGCAATTGTAAAGGAGGTTGTGAAGGATAAGAAGGCTTGTTTAGTTAACCTTCTTGAAACTAAAATTAAAGATCCTCAGTTAGTCATTGGCTCTAAGTTTTTGGGTGTAAATTGGCAACTTATCTCTAACCACTTTTCACATTTCAATAGGAGAATTATTTGTCTTTACAACACATATGTGACTGAAATCCAGAATATTGTGATCAATTTATTCAACTGAAATGTCAATTGAGAGGTATGATTTACAATTTTTATTTATCTGTAATCTATGCTTCAAATTTTGACTTTCAATGGAAAAAAACTCTAGCTTGATCTGTAAAGGAAACAAATGAGAATTCAAAATCCTTGGCTGATGTTGGGGGACTTCAATTGTTACCTAAACTCGAAAGAAATTGAAGGTGGTAAACAGTTCACTCTCAGATCATTAAAATAGCTTACTAATCCACTTGCTGAGGTGGATTTGATAGACCTTAGCTTTATAGGTAGACACTTTACATGGACAAACAATTAGTTGGGTAGGATGTATATCTGGAAAAAACTGGGTAGATTAATGGTTAACTCATTTTGGCTAAGTCTGTTTCCTTAGTCCTATGTTCAGTATGGAGAAAATCTATCTTCATAGCACTCTTACATACTGATTCAAAAAATTGCTAAAACTAGAAATGTTGGGGCCTCATTTAGATTCTTTAATGGAATCTCTCACATGGAAGGATTTAGGGAGTTAATCAACAGATGCTAGAATATAGAAGTTAATGAGTTCAAATCTTACCAATTTATGAGAAAACTAAAGCTCATTAGAACAACATTAACGGAATTTATTCTTGCAAAATGTCATAATCTCACCGCTCTCAAGAATAAATTAATTCTTGCTAAGGCAAAATACTGTAACTTACCTCACAATGATGACTTAAAGATGATTGAATTGCAAAGGCTACAAGAGTGTCAAGAGGCTTTGAATCTTCACAATTCAATCCTGAAACAAAAAACCAGACTTAATTGGACGAGGGATGGGGACTCCAACACAAATTTTTTCCACTCCTCTCTACTTTCTAGAAGAAATGTGAATAAAATCATATAATTATATGACAACTGGGGTGTTGCACATTTAGACAAGGAAAGTTTACTAAGCTTGCAAGAAACTTCTTCACTTACCCTTTGACTTTTCTCGTTTGAACTTTTCCTCCTCGCCTCTTTGGGTTGGTATTGCTAGCTGGTTATACGGCTAAAGTTTTCTTCCTTCATGGAGGGCCTATCTAAGGCCGCTATGGTCTGTTACGAGACCCTGCTTGCTTATCCCCTGAGGAATTCCCTGCATTATCCCATGAGATAGGTCTAAACGAAAGGTCCGATGCTGGTGAGAGGCACAATAGGGCTTCCAATTCCAACAACCAGAAATCCCTCACATCGATTGTTGGAGAATGGAAAAAGCGAATTGTTTTTAATAAGCCACAGATCCAGATGAAACACTTCCAAGAACTAATGAAATATGGAATAATATATCCACCTATCGAGTTATTGAAAGCGGGAGAGAGGGCCTGGTTGAAAACCTTGGTTGGATCCTTCTGGAGCAAACGACCAACTTTTCCTATAATCAATGTATGGGCCAATGCAAGGTGGGGAAAGAAAGGCTTAGAAAAAACATTGGTAATGGAGGATGGTACAATTATATTTAAGTTTGTTGTTGACAGTAACTTAGACGAAATTCTAGAAATGGGGCCATGGCATATTGGCGGCCAACTAATGTTTGTTTAAAAGTGGAAACTTGGAGTTGAGTTTAGAAGAGAATGAATGGTGGTTTTTCCCATATGGATTACTTTTCATAACTTGCCATTGGAGTTTTGGACGGTTGAAGGGTTAAGCTTTGTCATAAGTTCTTTGGGCAAACCTCAAGGTATGAATGCTCCGACCTGTATTATGGCAAGACTCGGTTATTCTAAGATATGTTTTGAAGTCAATCGAAATGCTAGTTTGCAAGAAACATTGTCTTTTCAGTGACTGGGTGTTGATGAGGAGTTGCTTTCTTTTGAGATTAACCTCTCTTATCCATGGAAACCACAGAGTATTGTGAACAAATGGATACCTTTAAGGCGTATATTTAAAACAGGAGGGTAAGAGGAGTTAATAGGGTTAGATCATAATTCAAAAGAGATTAAGAGTCAAGCAAATGAACTATAGATATCTATGAGGGAACAAATTCAAAAAAAATCCATCAATAGTAAATATTGAAGCTGGTGAAGAAGGGGCTTTAAATGATAATGTAGATAATTTGAATGATTCTGAAGAGGGACTGCCTAGTAAGGCTCAAGTGATGGTTGAGGGTAACCTGGATATGTGGATAATGCTCATTTCATAGATGATATAGAGCACACAACCCAAATAATAGAGGAGACTAACAAAAGGGATGAGCAACCGACTGATAATCCAAGACAAGATAAAGTGGAAGCTTCTCACGCCACTCCTACTAAATCTAGGAGAAGATCAGCTAGGCACAAAGATAAGCCCAAAGGGGTTTCCCCTTAGATGACTATACTAGTATGGAACACCAGAGGGGTATGGAAAGATCTTCAAGTTATATAATCTGGTACGCAGAATCCATGGTTAGTAACTCTCTTTGAATGATTGTGAGATTGAAGGTGGAGCTGGATTCACAACAAGGACTGGCAAAGAACTTCTCTACAAAAGATAAATTTATTAGATCTGAGGGGAACTGGCCGCTTGTTCACTTGGACTAACAAATAGTAAGGAACTATGTTGATACAAAAAAATTAGATAGAGGATTGTTGAACCTTTTTTGGCTTAATCATTTTCCACAGGCGTGTTCATTTCGGTGAAAATGTTATGTTAGATCACTCTTTTATTCTTATTCAACAGATGCATGAAATGGCTCGAGGTGGGACTCCCTTCATATTTTTTAATGGCCTTATTCAGCATGAGGGATTTATGGATGTAATCAGTAGCTATTAGAGACAAGAGGTGCGGGGATATAAAATGTTTCATCTCATGCAAAAGCTTAGAATACTCAAATAAGGAGTTAAGCAGTTCATCAAGATGTAGAATCGCAACATTGGTAATTTAAAACAAAATTTGACTTAGGCATAGGAGGCTTGCTATCAGGATCCACACAATTTTGTATTAAGACAGATGGGGATGCTGAGGCTGTGGGATTATTCGATTATAAGACAAAAAGCTCGACAAATATGGCTAAAAAACGAAGACTCCAATTTTAAGTTTTTCCACGCATCTTTGTTGGCTAGAAGGAATGTTAATACAATTTCTGAAATGACAGACAATGATGGGAATGTTTTTTCAAAACAGCAGGAGCTGATTCATTACATTAGGGGCCATTTTCAACAACTAATGGGTAGACAAGAAAATCAACCAAGGGGTTACAGTGTGAAAGATGTTTTGGTAGTTACTCTTAATCAATCACAACAGGATATGCTTTTAGCTACATTCACATCACAAGATGTCAAGGATATGCTTTTTAGTCTCAATGCTTCCAAATCCCCTAGTCCGGATGGATTTACTGCTGGCTTTTTTCAAAAAACATGGGACATTACTGTTCCCTCTTCACGGATGCAGTCTTGGAATTCTTTTCTTCAGGTTAGATGTTGTAGGAAGTCAATCACACTTACATATGCCTCATCCCAAAGAAGCGACATCCTTCTTCTATCTCAAATTTTAGACCTATATCTTATTATACCACAACGTATAAGTCGATAGCTAAGCTTCTTACATGTAGACTGAAAATAGTTTTGGCAAAGATAATCAATATAGCTCAAGGAGCGTTCTTACCTACACGAAATATAGGGGATAACATTCTCATTATATCAATAAGGTAAATGTATAACTAGTTGTGTGCTAAAGATTGATTTGTTTAAAGCATATGACACCATCAGTTGGTCCTATATGCAAGCATGATTGGAAGCGATAGGATTGCCTATTAAATTTAGGCACTGGATTCTCCAATGCATACAATCTATGTCTCTTAGTATATTGGTGATTGGGGTTCGTTCAACATCATTTAAAAATGATAGAGGGATTAGGCAAAGGGATCCCCTTTTCCTTTACCAATTTTCCTTAGCTATGGAGGGATTTTCTGGACTTATATTAAAGCTGGTGGAATGCAATGGTCTGTTTCAGTATCACTATAAATGTAGTGAAATAAATATGTCCCACTTATTATATGTTGATTATTTAATACTTCTTTGTAAGGTCGACCTTCATTCCTTTGGAATGTTGATGCAAATGATGTAGATTTCTTGAGGTGGTCTAGCTTGGATATAAATACATAGAAGAGTGGGCCGGGGTATATGTGTCATAGAATGTCCGTGAGCTTGAGCAAATTAATCATTTGGTTGGTTTTGCTCTACACTTTATTCCATTCACCTATTTAGGAGTCCCTATAACTTCTTACAAGCCTAAGTTCTCGAATTTTATTCCATTGATCGAGAAGCTTAAAGTTCGAATCAATGCATGGCAACATAAGTTTTTATCTATCACTAGTTGGTTGATGTTAATTAGCTCAGTGTTGAATAAAATGCATATCTATTGGTCGGCACACGTAGTTCTTTTGAAGAGGGTCATCAAGGAGATGGATCAAATATTAAAAACATTTTTATGGTCCAGAATAATTAAGAATGGAAGCAATCCAAGTTGAAATGGGTTGATATGATGATACCAAAGCAGCTACGGGGTTTTGGGTTAATTCATATTGCTCAAGTGCATAAAGTATTGTTGTTCAAGAGGATCTAACATTTATTTACAGATAAAACAACATTGTGGATCAAATGGGTTAATTAATATCATCTTTATCATCGGAATTTCTGGCAACTCCACCAATCCAACAAATTTTCATGGATAATTATCTTCTTAGCTTGCAAGACACTATATATCCACATATCAAACATAAGTTGGGTGATAGAGAGGATATATGGCTTTGGTATGATAATTGGACCAACTCTAGCCCTTTTATTCAAACAAGTGAGTTGTCTACTATCAAAAACCATCTTCCTTCTAATGTTAGAGTGTCCAAGTTTATTCATAAAGGCGAATGGGTTAGAACCGTTAAAGGTTTTCATTTATTAGTTGAATATTTATCCAACATTTCTATAGGATAACAGAAAGATAGCATTGCCTGGTTGCCCCATTCTAGTGATGTTTTCAATAACAATTCTTGTCACAAGCTGCTGGTTCACATGAGAGAGGTGGTACCCTAGTTCGAAATCACTTGGAAATCTATTTTAATTCCCAAAGTTGCATTTTTCACCTAATTGGAGACCAAATATTGATTAAGAACAAAAGACAAATGGTTTGGAGGATTTGACCACATTTGTGTCCTTTAAAAACAGGTGAATGAGAGCAAAAACCATCTTTTCATTGAATGTCAATATAGAAAAGCAATATGAGAGCAGGCTTATAGTGGTGTTGCAACTACGTCGGTACACCTTTGAGTGGATGGAAACACTAAATTTAATTATAAGGTGTACGAAACATGGTTAGCAAAATGGTGTGATTATTAAAATTGCTTTTCATGCTATTATTTACTACATATGGAGAGAATGAAATCGAAGAATTTATAAAAGTGGGAAAACGAGTAATCACCTACTTTTAGAATTTATTGTGAATTGGGTCCAAGTAGCCATTATTGCAAATGACAAAGAAGGGTTAGTTTCTTATAAAGTATAAAGGCACTAGTCGTTGTAATGTTTTCTACTGTAACTCATATGTAGTTAAATGGTGCAATGGTTAACTAGTTAGTTGTAGCTAGTATGGCTCTTTGTATGGAGTTATGCAACAGATTTTACTAAGGTAATATAATTTCAATTTTAAATTTAAAAAAACCTAATGGGATCCGAGGAATATGTTTAGCCAAGCTATAATGTGCAAAGTTTATTCGATTGTGAAATAGATTAGAGACTAAAGGAGTCTTTGGTTTGCCCATTTTTAAATCAAGTTGTCAAAAGAATTGTATTCAATTTACATCCCACAAAAGCACCTAGTTTGGATGGTTTTTCAGCGTGGTTCTTTGAAAACACACGGGACATCACAGGCAGATTATTCATTAATGTTGTATTGGAATTCTTCACCTCTTCCAAAATGCTATAGGAAATTAATCACACTCACATTTTTTTGGTGCTTAAGAACAAAAATCCCTCAAGCATAGCAGATTTTAGACTAGTGGCCTATTGCAACACACTCTACAAAGTAATTGCCAAGCTTCTTGCTGAAAGATTGAAGAAGGTGCTTAATGAAACCATAAATACTTCACAAAGGGCTTTCATTCCATAGAGAAACATTGGTGATAACATTCTCCTCTTATAAAAGCTACTTAAGGAGTATAAATCAAGGAAGAGAATCCAAAGTTTCTTGCTAAATATTGATTTTTATAAAGCCTTTGACATAGCCAACTGGAGATTTATATAGCTATCGCATTCAAGGAATTTAACTACTAGATAGATTTGTGAAATGGATGCAGAGGTGCAGTTGGCAAACCAAGTGGAAGCTTTAAGTAGAAAAATTAAAAGACTGATGATGAATCCACAGTGCTAAGTTATGCAATGTGAGGTGTGTGGGTTGGAACATGCAGGTCAAAATTGTCAAACATTACATCTCGAGCATGTGGATTATATTGGGAATGCTCCTAGACCCTAAAATAATCTAAAAGATCTATTGCCAAAGTTAATAAATGGGTAAATCACTAGTCCCTCAAACAAACTATGTAATCTACTTTATCTATTCGGTTGCGAGCAGGCATTTTTTCCCTTTTGAATCAAGATATGAACTGAATCAAAAAAGTCTAGTCTAAATTTGAACCTAATAAAATAAACACTAAACTAAGCATTGCGTGTGCAATTGATAGAATTGAACTTTTGATTGATTCAAAAACTTAAGATCCTATGGATGAAAACATGGTGTCCTTGGATCCTATTAAATTTCATTTATAGGAGGAACCTTATAAAGATAGTATTGATTCTTATCACCCCAATTTCTCTTAGGAAAATCAAGGGCAAGCAAAGAATAACCCTCAAGTAGAATTCTTGTAATAGCCACCTCAAGCTAAGAAGCCTAATTTAAAAGATATGATAATAAAATTATTCAAGATTCTAACGTAAGATATCAATGAAAGGAGGCTTCTATATGTAACTTGGAAGTTCAAATAAGTCAAATCACCAAATTAGTATCTGAAAGATCATATGGGAGTGTTCCTAGTATAGCTGAAACAAATTCTAATGAATTTGTAATGGAAATCACCCTAAGGAATGAAAAAGAGCTTTCAGAAGAAGAAGAAGAAGCGAAGAAAGAAGATATAAAGAGTCAAGAAAAAGTTAAAGGTGAAGGTCCCCTTAGAGAGGTCAAGAAATACCGACTTGTCATCCCTTATCCTGATAAAGTGAAGAAAGATCAAATGGATGCATAGTTTGGTAAGTTTCTTAAAATGTTTAAGCAACTCCAGACTAGCTTACCTCTTGTTGACGCTTTTGTGCATATGCTACAATAAATGAAACTTTTGAAAGAGCTACTATCAAACAATAGAAAGTTGGAGGAGTTATTGATTGTAACATTAAGTAAAAGGAGCCTTATGCATTATTTGAGAAACTAGGATTAGGTGAACTAAAACCTACTAGGTTAAATGTGCAGTCAACAGATAGATTGACAAAATATCCCAGGGGAGTTATAGAAGATATTCTTATTAAGGTTGATAAGTTTGTCTTCTTAGTTGACTTTGTGATTTTTGACATAGAGGAAGTTGTAGGAGTACCTCTAGTCCTTGGTTGACTGTTTATGGCCACTGTTAAATCAATAATAGATTTTGACTAAGGCAAGTTAAAATAAAGGGTGGGGATGAAGAGGTTGTTTTTAAAGTTTCTAATGTCATTAATCCTACTCTTAAACCTTATGCTACAATTGAATCTAATGAGTCGTGTAATGATTAATTTTATGATATTTTACAAGACTTTACCTTTAAAAGATAATCGAATCATATAAAAGTTCAAGGCTATAAACCAAAGGAAAAAGACAGTACTAAGCAACAATAGTTAGCTTACTTAGAGGTTATGGAACCTATGGTAAAACTAAAAAAACCTAATATATGTAAGTTTCCTTGAGTATGAAAGGTTCGTCGAGCTAACATCATTAAATAAGTGTTACATGGGAGACAACTCATGACTTAGGATAGGTTTTGTTTTTAAATTCTACTTTATGTTGTTTCTATTTTGATGTTAGCATAGGAATTATGTGAGTGTTAATGTGTTTTAGGTTAGGACATTAAGCATCATGAAGAGATTGTGCATAATGATTGTGTTAGGGTATGTGTGTTTAAGTTTCGCAGCTTTGAGTGCAAAATTTTTAAAATTTTCCAACTATTTTTTATGTTGCACATATTTGCAAAGAGTTATATACTCTCTATACACACTTGTGAAGACTTACACGATTGGATACCCGCTCATGTAACAAATAGTGTAAGTATGTAATAACTTGCAGATTTGTGATTTACACGGTCAATTACACAGCAGTGTAGCAGACCGTGTAAAATTGCGGCAATCCTTAAATTTGCCGTAGTCCTTCATTTTTCTCACTTTCTCTTCTCTTTCTAACTCACCCGTCATCATCACTCTCACTCCCCAACCAATTTCTTGCATTTTTCTTCCAAATTTGTGACACCAATGTAAGTATTCTTATTTATTTCACTTGTTTATACATGAATAATTGGGTATTTTGTAATTTTTAGGGTTTTTCACCCCAAAAATGCTAGGGTTAGGGTTTTGAGAAAATTTTGTGTGATTTTGAGATTAATTGCGATTTAATAGTTTAATTTTATCCAAACCTATATGAATTATTGGTTCAATTTGATGAATTACATGAAATTTGGATAAAAATTCAATTGGGATTGCAAATTGTGTGATTTTGCTCACTAATTGTTAAATTGTGATGATTTTGTGTGAAATTAATGTTATTTTTTGTTTTTATAATTAATTGAAGTTGTTTTATTGTTTAATTTAATTTCAATTTAGTTTTTTTAGACAAATACAATAGTTATTTTTCTTAATTTTAGGTAATTGTTAGATTAATGTTGTTAATTTTTTATTGTTAAATAATTAGATTAGTTTTATTTGTTAATTAAAATATTTTTAATTTCAATATTGTGATTAATTAGGATACTAGTTAATTTTCCAATTATTTTGTTTTATTTATTTATTTGTGTTAGATTTTATACTCTGTTTTTAATGTTTCCTTTTTCTAGTTCGTTTTCATGATTTTTTTTATAAATCAGAGGAACATATTAGAGAGAAAATTATGTACAAAATGTCCATTTACAAGTGCCCCTAGAGGCACAACAAGCGAAAATAAAAAACTTGACACAAGCTAGGCAAGCTGAAACAAGACAGGAAAGAAAACCGGCAGTCAAAAGAATACACTAGGAGCTCCACGGAATCAAAGCATCTAAAAAACCCAGTGAAATACGAACGATGATAAGTAGCCCAGAAGAATCAATCCAAAGGAGAAGGCTGCTCATGGACTCCCTAGGCACCGAAATGGTCAAGGAAGGCTACCACCACATAGGGAGTATGTTGAACTACCGGGGATACTAAGGCAGGCAAGCCTTGCCAAAGAATCCCATATGCTACAACCTGGACAAAACGGAACATATAACCTGCAAAATAGAAAGCCTAAAAATAAAATTACCTCCTCTCAGTGTATAGGCTGAGAAGTTCCCTAACGTAGGAGATCACTCTAAGAGACACTCTCTCCTCCACCATAGCTTCATTCTTGAAGGTACGAGCATTGCGTTCGGTCCAAATATGGTAAATTGTAACAGAAAGCAAAAGAGAGAAGTGGATGATGGCAGGTACAACTGGGCAGATTAAAACGGGTGAGGCAATGTTCCCAAACTTTTAGGGAGAAAGGGCAAGTAAAAAATAAGTGGTCGATCGATTCATTCGCTACAAGGCACAAGTAACAGTGATTAGGGGTATAGAGGTAGGGAAGTCTATCACAGGTGTGAAGCTTACGCAGGACTGCGAGCCACAAGATAAAGGAGCAATGAGGAGGGTTGTATTTAGACCATACCAGTCGGTGCCAAGGAACCACCGGTAAAGGGGGTCGCAAGAGTTGATAGGCAGAAGCATTGGTATAATGCTTAGAGGGGCTCACTAGCCATTCCAACCTGTCCGATAAGGTGTGATTAGGTAAATACCCAGGAGGCTTAAGATGTTGAAGGATGTCCATAGAAGCCTCCCCCCAGCTCCAAGCATCATTAAGTAGTGCGTCAGAGACTCGTGCGGTCATCGGAAGCCCCAAGCTATTCATGATTATTATTATACTAAGCATAGGAAGTAAGTGTGGGGAAACAATTATTTCTTATACTTTATCAGTTATCTTCTCACACTTATGTGAACCTATAAAGTTTTAAGCATAATAACGCGATCACAATGTGAAAAGAAGTTCCAAGGAAGTGACAATGAGGAGAAGAGTCCTCTAGAGACCTAATGGGAGGTTGCACAGTCCAACCACCGAAGCAACCTCTAATGCTACTTTTCAATGCAGTGACACATGAGAAGTAGTATCAACGGCTCAATGAGAAGATTTTTGTAACAGGTTGTAGCATTGACTGGGAGGAGTTGGGGCTAGTTGGTTTGGTTAAGCAAGTTTAGGACCTTATTGATGTTGGAGCTCGGTTTTGATTTTTCGAGATCGTAGAGCCCTCTTATTAGAAGTTAACGCTCAAGGTGCTTGTAACACCCCATATTAGGGGTTAAGATATTAAGGAAATTCAGTATATTTTATGCTTTGCATAAGTGAATATTTGCTTATTGGTGCATAAGCATTTTGGACACATACAATAATTGTACATGCATTCATTGACATTTTTCAGGTATAATTGATTTATAAATGCGAATTGTGGATTATTTGCACTAAAAATTTATTTGGCGAGTGTTATTATTATTTCGAAATTTTTGGTGAATTTTAGAAATTTTCAAAAAATTTGATATATTTTGGATATTTTGATATTTTTGGTGAATTATTTTAGCTAAAAAATTTATTTGGAGACTATTAATAATATTTTGGAATTTTTCAAAATTTTAGGAATTTTTTTGAAAATTTTGGGGTATTTTTAGATTAAGAAAAAAATAAAATAAATAGACTAGTTAAATTGTGTCAAGTGGTAGCATTATATAGTGACACATTTCAACCATGCAAAACACCACGGTGAAGTTCCCCTCTGCTGTTGTTTATTCACAGTGAAGGTTTTGACAAAACAAAAACTCTCCTTGTTTATACATCACCGAAACTAGTCCACATACATTATTTTTTTTCATTGATTCTTGTTGTTTGTTTGACCCACTGAAACACTTGTTCAATATTTGCTTATTTGTGCATAAGCATAAAGTTGATTCTGATTGTATTTGGGAATGGAAATGCTGAATAGATTAGTTTTGAAGTGAAGAAGTTTGAAAAGAAAAATGGAAGGTGAGTGAAGAAAATTTTGCTATTTTCGTTAAAGAAGAAAAACTGGGTTGGTGAAGAAGATGATGAATAGTGTGTTTGACGTTGGTGTTTGAAATGTAAGTTTGAACTAGAGTTGTTTTGTTGCACAGCTTGAGTCTTTTGCCTATAACTTTTGCATCTGAACTCCAAATGACTTGAAACTTGAACCAATGGATTTCTAAGACATTTTTATATTTATCTCCATAAAAATTTAGATTTATCTGAAGTGACTGATAGGATGAAAGTGTAGAAGCCTGCTGGAATGTTATGAATTGGAAAATTTCCATGATCATGCTTTGGTTTTAAAATTATAACTTCAGCTGTAGATTTCTAAATGAGTTTATTTTTAATTAATATTAAATTAGAGACATATTTCTACAACCTTTGTGAAGAAGTCGAATTTTAATTCTGTCGGACCCCGGCCCCGGAGCCCAACTGTCCCGGGAGGTGAGCCCTATTGAGGCCCATTCCTGAGACATCTTGCTTTGATAAAATCCTTAACTTGACACTTATACAATCTCACTTTGGTGGTGAGCTTACATTGACTGAGGCTTAAACCCTGACTACTCTTGAAAATGTTAAAAATTAATCCTTTAAACCCATGTCCGTTAAACGGACATGAATGGGACTTGGATGCCTTTTACCCCGTGAGTGTCCGTTAAACGGACATACGTGTCCATTTGACGAACATGAAGTGCCAAAATGGTACTGTTTCTCCTGAACCTATCCGTTAAATGGACAGGCGTGTCCGTTCGACGGACACAAGGCGAACATGCATACTATTTCACCAGAACGTGTCCGTTAAACGGACATGCGTGTCCGTATAATGGATATGATGCTTAAGATGGGTACTATTCAACCCGAGACTGTCCGTTAAACGGACAGAGGTGTCTGTCTAGCGGACACGATTCGGACAAGGGGTGATTTCTCACCCGAATCTGTCCGTTAAACGGACAGGGGAATTTTCCAGATTCCCTTGCCCTTCTTGCCACTTATCCATACCTGCCCAAATCTTATACACTTCTAATTTCCCATTCTTCCTAAATTCACTCATCCAACCCTACCACACTACACCATCAAGTCAAACACCTAGTTTGACTTATCAACACTCAAACTCAACTTCAAATTTTCCAATCCCACACATTCACAAGCATTTGTGAAATCAACATCACACAAGCCTAAACATCATCTTCAGACATCATCTTCATTACTAACATGCATGACTACCCAATCTCAACCTCATAGCATTTACCTTCCCATGTGAATTCATACCATTTCATGCAACACGGAAAAGCCATAATCAAGTATAATAGTATAAGGGTTTGAAATACCATAATGAGCCATAACTCAAATACATTGCATTTTCATCAAATCATGTATCATACAATGCTTTAGTGGGCAATTCAAGCCCTTTTACAACTTGGTTCAAAATACATCTTACAAAAAGACTGTTTCCTCAAAATGCATCTAAAGCGTTGTTTACAAAAATTCATTTGAAACTTCTAAATCAAAATAATCTTGGTGTGGTTCTCAACATAATCATAAAACATACATTAATCAACCAATCAACCATGCATTTTTCACAAGTTTCACAATTCTAACATTCATCAATCTTGCAATACTTATAAATACATAACAAACGCAACAATTGGCTCGGTAAGTCCATATTCATGGCACTACATAATCTCATTAATGTAGGAAAATCCCGGGGTGTACATCACATGTACCAGGTGCGGAAAACAAAAAATTTTGTTACCGGGACCTTCCCGAAAGCCAGGATCCATGTGTCTGTATGCAAACTCAAACC
This sequence comes from Erythroxylum acuminatum, assembly GCA_026284645.1. Lineage (NCBI taxonomy): Eukaryota > Viridiplantae > Streptophyta > Magnoliopsida > Malpighiales > Erythroxylaceae > Erythroxylum > Erythroxylum acuminatum. The sequence goes on along the minus strand of JANKOD010000193.1, from coordinate 17,041,915 downwards.
TAAACAGCCAATAGAGACTGTCTCTAAAGGTATCCACGCA
>JANKOD010000193.1:17022365-17039453 GCA_026284645.1 Erythroxylum acuminatum | reverse complement strand
TGTAAAACCCTATCAGATAAACTCATATGGAATAAAGATAACATATAATGGCAAATTAATTTATATACCTAAATGACTAGTCCATACAGTATATATATTCCTATAGGAATAACCTATAAGGAATATAAAGCAGAATATTTTGTTGCATTCATAGATAGTGGTTCAAGTGCATGTTTATGTAAATTAATTTGCCATTATATGTTATCTTTATTCCATATGAGTTTATCTGATAGGGTTTTACATTTTCAAGGAATGTTATTCCTAACATTATCTCTAATATATATATATGAGTTTATCTGATAGGGTTTTACATTTTCAAGGAATGTTATTCCTAACATTATCTCTAATAATTACAAATATTTAATTTTTATAAATCTTGGGAGGCGCAGTGATGACTCCGTCTATGTTAATAATACTTTTCGTCTTATTAGAAAATCTAATATCTAATCACATTTATTTAAAAGCTATGCTTTTTGTATCGAAAATTTTATGATTGGCTGGAAATGGAGAATTTTATATAAAAAATCAATAGTGGTTAGTGGTAAAAAGATGAAGATGACATTAACTCTTACACATCCTAATTTAAAAAAATAAAAAGATGAGGATTTTATGTGAGTTATTGAAATATATTCTAAAGTTTTACAATGTTAACTTTCTAATAATTATTCTTTAAAGCATATTATCTTAGTTTATTTCAAAATTGCCAAGAAAATAGGATCAAACAACAACAACAAAACCTAATATAAATCTCTTTGATAAGTGAAATCTGGAAAGGTTCAGTATGTAGCTTTACAACAAACAAGAAAATAGTATCAAACAATAAGCTCAAATTTGATGTTAGTATTTGAATGTTTTTTATTTGAATACTACAAATATCATATCATTTCAATTTCATTCCTATTATTTAAATATTTCATGTATAATCACTTAATTCAAAATTGATTTTAATTTGGTCTTTGAAGTGATAATATTGCTTTTAACAAAATATTATTATTAAATATTTACTTAAAAATTGTAAATACATGAATTTTTTAAAAATATTCTTAGAATTTCTAATTTATAAAAACTTTACAATAATTAAAAATATTGAAATCAAATATAGAAAATCCCCAAATAGTATTGATTTTTTTTAAGAATATGAACTTTCATTGGTGATATGAAAAACATATTTAACTATTTATATATTACAAAAATTTTATTTAACATTCATCAATAATAAATTTTTATTTAGATAAATTATTAGAAATCTGAATTCACATTCAAATTTATAAAATAATTATGAAATTATATATTAAAAATTGTTTAGAAATTGTTAAACTTTATAATTGTAGATGTCCGATTAACCTACACTATTTTTAAAATATTCATCTTACTTTCACTTGTAAAATTTGTGAATTTCACAAGGAAAAAGATACACAGAGAACGGGTTTAGCAATAGCATCTTCGTTGCATCCAGCCGGCACAGGTAGACCAAGTAGTCATACTTGGCCCACTGATGTAATTCCTTGTTTGACGCGCCCAATTATCTCACGTGCTGTGCAAAGTTGGGACCTATTGTTCTTTATCAAAATTTTGAAATTCCGACGGACATCAAATCGAAGGTTTTATTAATCAATGGTTTAACCGGTAACCGAGATGACATCATAATTATGTAATAATTATATTTAATTATATATAATATTAGTAATATTAAAAAATATAAAAATATACCAAAAAAAATTCATTGAATACTGGTCAATTCACCGATTTTGACCGGTTCTCACTGATTCAATTAAGGACCGATTTTTAGAAATGAACTAGACTGGATAGCTGACCGGTCACCGATCAAACCGGCCGATCCGATCTGGTTTTTAAAACAATGTTTTCCACTTTCGAATTCATAGCCGATTGGCGCGTGTCAAAAACTCTCACCTGGTAAGCGTATTGCTAAAAAGCTAGGCCGAGAATTTTCTGAAGCACAAGGATTAGAATATTATAAGTCAAAGAGAGCTACAGTTGAGTGAGCTTTTTGCTTGCTGATTTCCAGGTGCGTTTCTTAATTTCGGTCCAACTCTTTTGTTTCGTGTTTTTGGGTTTGGATCTTTCTTTTTGTTGCTAGTTAGTTATTAGTTGAGTGATGATCGTGATTGGTGGGTGGTCATTTGGGATGCTGCTCTGATCAGTTTAGCTGTCATAAGCGTGGTTTTCGGGATTCTAGGTGATGATTCTTTTGCTTTTTCGGGTATCGGATCAGGCTTTCTTGAGGTCAGATGATTGAGGTTGCTTTCAGTTGTAAAATATGCTGCTTTGTTCTCGTTGGCGTTTGAGGTGCGCTTTTATGGTTTTTCGTTAGTTTTGTGGCGCACCAAATTTAAGAAAAATGAAGTCTTGGGCTTCTGATCAGTTTGTTATTGACTTGGGTGTTCTGAATTTTGTGCTCATCTGATTTTGTTGCCGATATAATCTGGCATTCTTTTGGTAGAGCATGATAAGATCTCCGTTTAATGCTTGTGAAGTTGATGGTTTCTTTTTTTCTTTTTTTTTTTGTCACATCTTTTTGGAGGTGGAGATATATTACATTCTTTCTATTTCTAGTCAACTCTTTGCATAAAGAATTTCGTTAGTTTTCTAACTTTTTACTGTGTCAATAATTGTGGTTAGCCCTTTTCTTTATAAGAAAACTTATATCCATACTAGTGTTTGCATTTGAAGGGCAATCAACAAGGTAATCTATGATGGAAGGTGCTTTCTTTGTTATTTGTAATTAGCTCAGCTCATTTTCAATTTATGCTGCAAACCTTGATGAATTTGTGGAAATTGAATCTTGTGCTTGATATTTTCTGTTGGAATACATTTTTTTTTTAATTTTCCTAGATATTACTTAATCCAAGAAGAGCGCCTGTTTATAATCGGCCTCCATGATTCTTATAGTGATAGTTTCGTTGCTATTTCAGGGATCAACAAGTTCTACCCTGGAAGGATGATATCTGGCAAGCTAAGTTTGCGCTCTGAAATTGTCTTGTTGCTCAGATGATATGGCATTCATGGTGTCTTGCCTTGGTGTTGTAGTTGAACTTTATGGAGATGAAAGTTGGAAAAAGGTATGATGGATCAAGAAAAGACCCTTGAGCAAGTTCGATACAAAAATGTGGTAAATAGAAGTGACGGACTAGGTTTGACAAACCAAAGATTAATTCATGATCCATCAACTAATGTAAATGGTAATATACGGCCTCCTGATTATAACATGTTCAGTGGAGCTAGACCTGTTCTTAATTACTCAATTCAGACTGGTGAAGAATTTGCACTTGAATTTATGCGGGATAGGGTAAATATAAGGCAACACTTATTCCCAAATTCTTATACTGATCCTAATAGTGCACCTGGCTTTGTGGATCTGAAAGGTATGTTAGGAGTGCCTCTTACAGTTTCAGATAGTGGTTCTAAGATCTCTATGCTTGGGGCCATAGACAGAGGACATAATGAAGAATTTGAAAGAAAGGGCCTTATTGTTAATGAAGGTCAAAATTATTACAAATCCCTGCAATCTGTCCCTCGGACATCATCATCAAGAAATGACAGCTGTCGAGGAATTCACAAGTTTCCCTCTTCAGGAGTTTCTGATAGCTCAATAAATTTGAAGTTCCTTTGCAGCTTTGGTGGTACAATTCTTCCCCGTCCGAGCGATGGAAAGGTAAGGTATGTTGGTGGTGAGACTCGGATTATCAGGTTAACCAAGAATATTTCTTGGCAGGAGCTTAGGCAGAAGATATCAGCAATATATGATCAAGTGCATGCTATAAAATACCAACTCCCTGGTGAAGATCTTGATGCACTGGTTTCTGTTTCTAGTGATGAGGATCTGCAGAATATGATGGATGAATGCACTATAATGGGAGATGGAGGACCACAGAAGCCTAGGATGTTCCTCTTCTCAATTAATGATTTAGAGGATCTGCAGTTTGGGTTAGAGAACAAAGATGGTGATTCTGAGTTCCAGTATGTAGTTGCTGTGAACAGTATGGATTTGGGCTCTAGGAAGAATTCAATTAATTTAGCAAGCACTTCAGGAAACGATTTGGATGAATTACTCAGTCTTAATGTTGAAAGGGAGAGTGGTAGGGTTGGCGATCACTTACCTGGTGGTAGCACATCTAATGTGCCTCTATCAACAACACAATTCCTCCAACCACTTTATGCAGGTCATTCAAGTTCCAACAATTCTACATCACAACCTTACCAGAACCAAAAGATACATAGTACCCAGCCGCCAGTATCCTTCATGCCACTTGTGAGGAACTTCCTGAAGATTGATGGAGAAGGTAACGACTCTTCATCTGTTGTACTCCTGCATAGTTACGGTTCACAACTCTCTAACCATTTGATATCTGGTGAAAGTTCAGTCTCAATGCTGTCCCAGGGATATCCGATTCAACAGTGTTCTTTGTCTGAGGACCCAACTTATGGAAGCTGTCATGTGCAAAATGTGGAAGCATGCTCAAAAGATGCAAAGCTAAATACAGATAAGTCTAACCTGAAATTAAATGAACCAAAGAGAAGTCAAGTTCTGGGAAAGGAAGCATCATTAAAGGAATTGAAAATGAAAAAAGATGGCTACTTCACCAAAATTCAAGAAACTGTAGAGAGTCAAATATTGGAATGTGAGAACCAGGTTTCCTTAATTCCAAACGAAAATCATGTCCCAACATGTGAATCTAGACAAGAAGTTTCAGCTGTCAATTTAGATCCAGGTATAGGATTACAAATTTTTCCTTTAAGAAGTAACAAAAAGCTGCAGGAAATGAAACAAAATTCAATGCCTTTGGAACCTGTAAATGATGATAAGAGGAGGGATGAGGATAAACATGCTTCTGCTGGACGAGTTAACCGTGGATGTGGTGGCTCAGAGGCTGACCCAACAGACTTTGGCTATCTTGAACCACATTTGGTTCAACGTATTTTCCATTCTGAGCGAATTCCAAGAGAGCAGGCAGAATTGAATCGATTGTCAAAATCTGATGATTCCTTTGATCCTCAAGTTATAATAACTCAAGCAAGTTCTAGCCTCTCTCAAACACTCACAGAATTAGTTGATAAATTGAGTGAAGGGAATGCGGCCTCCCATATGGAGCAATCGTTCTCAACTGCAAAAGCCCATTGTGCGAGTTCTCAGCTTATGGAAAAAGGGATGGCACAGTTTGAGAAGCACAGAGAGTCTGCTGATATTACTAGTAGATTTGATCCTAATGTACTGGAAGGCCTTGGATCAAATGGCCAGAAACTGCAAATGGGACAGGTGATATTCAATTCTCTAGATGACTATGAAATTGCACGAGAGAAAGGTGAAGAAGCAATTTTATTGGTAAATCAAACAGCAAGTCAAGGAATTTTTGATAATCATCACGAGGAATCTACTTTCCTTCCATCAAAAGTTAATCAATTTGAGGTGGCTGCAAACAAAGATGGTGATGACAATGCTAAGGGAAACGTACAACCTTTGATGTTTATCAAGAACTCAGCCAGAGCTGTTTCTCAAGGAGTGGCTGTGGTAGGCATTGTTCCTTCCGAGCAAGGGGACATATCTGTGGACATTAATGATAGATTTCCTCGTGATATAATGTCTGATATATTTTCTGAAGTTAGAAACCGTGAGAACCTCCCTGGCATCAGCCCAATAAATGCAATTGGTTTGAGTGTGAACACGCAAGATCATGATCCCAAATGCTGGTCTTACTTTCAGAACGCAGCACAAGATCAGTTTGTCAGGAAAGATGTTTCCCTCATTGATCAGGACCATCCAGGTTTGTCATCCTCCATTAGAACTGTTGAAGCGGGAGTAACTGCTGACTACAGCTACCAACATCTGAAGGCTGATGGAGTTGCTGTGCCTCACATTGAATCACGCAATAATTTTGAGGACATTCGACAAGAAATCTCTGATGACATTGGATCCAATGCTAGGGATTCATGTCATTTGAATACAAACTATGGTGGCTCTGTGCTCAAGGGAAAGGACAGTATACAGTTGGAAGGATTGAACACTATAGTTCCAGAGTCAGAATATGAGGTAGTTCTCTTTTTTTGTGTAGGTATTTAAAAACTGCCAATGCTTGACCATATTACAAATGCATAACCATTTGATTCTCCTTTTTATCTGCGTCAGGATGGAAGGATATTTTTTCTGAAAAGTTGTGCACCTCTTGTTGATCTTCCTTTGGGAGACTTTGATATCAATAACTTTCAGGGAAAATGCTTAAAATCTGTGCTTTAGTTTTTGCTAGAAGTTTTTTTAGCTGTACTAGCTCCTGAGCATCCTGAGGATTTGAAATTCTAATAGTAACTGGACCAGCTCAGATATTTATTTAAGGAGCTAGTTTAATAATTCTATTTGGACAATGAATAAAAGTGTGGAAGGCCCAGTGTAGACCTTACATCTAGATAAAATGGATGTTAGACTTTCAACCTTTAGTTTTAATTTGTGCTTAATTTCCTAAACCTGATTATGTTGTGCTGATCATTACATTAGTGGCCCTGTCATTTCAGAAGCCTGTATATTTTAAGGCATTGGACACAAAAGCCTGTATATTTTAAGGCATTGGACACAAAAATAGAGTTTATCGAAGTGCAGCAATGACAAATACTAATGTATGAGATAAAATTTCTTGTTATTTTTGGTGTTGGTGTTGAGAGAAAAAGATCATCTTGAAGTATTTTGACTTCTCTTCAATTGGTTCTGCTCCCAAAAACAGACTGTCATCAGAACATGCTAGTTTGATCAGAATCTCTACTATTTCTTTTATTTCAATTCCTAACGGCCTGGGTTCTTGTTAAATTTCTATTCCCACTGCCGTCGTCCCTCTCCGATTTACCAAACTATTTTGCATTTCTAGGTCAGTTGCACTAACATACAGATTAGTTATTTTTCCTTTCGACCTTTCATGTTATTGCAGATGATAAAAAATGAAGATCTGGAAGAGCTAAGAGAACTGGGTTCTGGCACGTTTGGAACTGTTTACCATGGAAAGTGGAGGGGAACTGATGTTGCAATTAAGCGAATAAAGAAGAGCTGCTTCACTGGTCGTTCATCAGAGCAAGAAAGATTGGTGAGCTTAATTTTGTTATATTGATTCTTCACTTTATTAAATAATCATATGAAAAGTTGAAAAGGTTTTCTTTACATGTATTTCTATAAACTAGTTTCACCCTGGACTAACAGACTTATATACCATCTATTTTATATGGCTGAATATCTCAACTCTTTTCTTTATGGACCTGACTTCTGATGCCTAGAAAACTTGTAGTTCTTTCAAAGAATTCTCTTGTTCTCTCTCATGGAGAGTAGATTTGGCATGCCAACCTTGTGTATATAATATAAGAGCATTGGCATCTGAGTTGATTGAGAGATTGGTAGTTCTTGTTTGAGTTAGTCATTCTGTATTTCTATGTGTTTCAGACTGTTGAGTTCTGGCGTGAGGCTGAGATTCTCTCAAAGGTTCACCACCCTAATGTTGTAGCATTTTATGGAGTGGTGCAGGATGGGCCTGGAGGAACACTGGCCACTGTGACAGAGTTCATGGTTAACGGCTCCCTTAGACAAGTTTTACTTAGCAAAGACAGGTACTTCTATATGTATGTTTTATGCAGAATTAAGTGAAAAATGTATGTATTCTCATAATTCTTCCTTCTGATTTTACAACACTTTTATATGGCAAAAACTGTACATATGAATATTAAGTTTCTAACTAACTACTTCCTGTTTTCCTTACTTTCCTTCCTTACGTTATTGACTGATTAATCCCTGCAGTAGGAACATCTCAATCTTTTCTTTGATGAAGTGTTGGTCCACCTTCACATGCTTTGTTCTAACATGAAGAACTGGATAATGAGCAATTGAAATTGCTTCCAAATAATCTCCTGATCCATAGTACCTCACATTTTTCATGTGCAATTGATCTAAGCTCTGCTTTTTCACTGATTATAGCAACGGCATTTTGTTTCTTGCTTTGCCAAACAATTGTGGATCTTTGTTATGTTGTAGCTCCTGCCCAATAAACATAAATGTAAACTTCAAACATCAATGTAAACTTCAACTTCTAGATTCTCTCGTTTCTTGTTCAAGAATCGTCTTCCAAGAGTCTCTTTTAGATAAAATGTTGAACACGTCCTCAAAATGCTCATGTCCGGTTTTATGTATGAATTGACTCACAAGACCGCATGCAAAGGATATATATGAATGGGTGTGAGACAAATAGATTAGTTTTCCTACAAGTCTCTGATATTGATCCATGGTTTTGACTTCTTCATGCTTGGCAGTTTGAAGCTTTATGTATGATTTGGTTGGAGTTTCACTTGCCTTGCATTTGAGTAAGCCTATTTCATCGAGTAGATCAAGAACATATTTGCATTCATTATCAAATATTCCCTCTTTTGATTGAGCAGACTCCATCCTAAGGAAATACTTTAGAGGGCCTAAGTCCTTGATTTCAAAAACTTAGCAAGTCTCTTCGTATTATCAAGCTCTACATTGTCATCTCCTATTAGATTAATATGATTCACATAAACGATCTGTATAGCTATCTTCACAAGTAGAGTGCTTGTACATGTTATCATCTGCACAACTTCAACTATCACCAAGAATTTTGATTGTTTTCTTGAAGTGGTAAAACCAAGTCATAAAAGATTGTTTAAGGCCATACAAAGATTTTCTTAGCACAGAATCTTTGTTATTGTCAAGATTCTCTTCAAAACTAGGTGGTAGACTAAAAAACACTTATTCCTCCAAATCTCTATTCAAATTTTACATCCAGTTGATAGAATGACCAATCAAACCTTGTGGTTAAGAATTGGATTGAATTTATTTTTTCTACTGTAACAAATATCTCCTCATAGTCAATCGTGTGAAACCTCTCACCAGAAGTCTTGTCTTATACCTCAACAGTACCATCAGCATTGCTTTCAATGGTAAATACTCATTTGCATCCTACAACCTTCTTATCATGAGGCAAATCTACCATCTCCTAAGTACCATTTTTGTTAAGAGCATTAATCTCTTGCATAACTTGTGACTTACAATCCGGATGATCTAGGTCTCCTCAATGTTTCGAGGTACAAACATGTTAGATATCTTAGAGGTATAAGCTTTACGATTTTGGTACAGTTTTTCATAACAAAGGAATTTAGAAATGGGATGTTAGGTACATGTTCTAGTTCCTTTCCTCATAGGTATTGGAACATTAAGATCAAGACACATTGATCATGAGGAGATAAAGCTGAGATGGGGTTAACTTGGGTTTCTAGAATGTCAATGGTCAAGAATTCTAACTGAACCAATGCTTGGATGATAGATGAGTCTTTATCACCTTTTTTGGTCTCTTATCTATTGTAAACCAGGAGCTCAAAGTTTAATTTCCTCTCCACCAATTTGTGATAGATCTTTAGTAGGCCAATTTTCTTGATTTTATGTTTCTTCAATATATAGAGATAATTATTGCAAATTCATTTTTTGGATGGGAAATTTCCAAGATTTTGTGGCATAGGATCGGTAGAGTCTTGCAAAAAATTTTCTTCCCTTGTATATCTCTCCCCCTGAAAACAATTTTTGGAAAAATATGTCGATGTCTCCAAAAAGATGGCATCCATACTTAGAAAATGTTTTTTTAGTGATTATATTATACGCTTTTAGCCTTTTTGATTTTGTTTAAAACCAAGAAAAATATATATTTTAGCTCAATTATCTAGTTCAAACTGCAATTAATGAAGCCTATGATGAAACACATCTTATATTATAAGACTCAAGAAGGCATCCTATTAGTCAAATAAGAAGTTAAAATTGCATTGTTGCACAAGTATTTTGATACATGCACAGAAAGCATTGTTGGTTGTGCTACCTCAAGTAAATGCTTCTATTTCCTTACGACAATACCATTCTATCGAGGGGTATCATGATAGGTAGATTGATGCAAAATTCCTTTTTCTCTGAAAAAAATTACCAGACATTTATTAGAAATAGTGTTCCATTATCAGAACAAGAAATATTGATTTTTGGTTGAAATTGATTTTCAATCATACGACAAATATTTTTAATTTTTCCTCAGATTTTTCATGTGCTAGATACAGCCAACATAATTGTGTGTGATGAGCGTACCAAACAATTTTTTTTCTCATATTAAGTTGTAACTTGGAGGTACTTCAAACGTCAACGTGGATGATATGAAATAATGCTCATGCACAAAAAGGTTTAGGTTTATAAGTAGTTCGATGACTTTTAACAAGCACACAACTTTCACACTTAGGTAAGAACAGTCAACAATTTAAATAGTGGAAAATAGATTTCAAATATTGAAAACTAGGATGACCCAATCTAAGATGCCAACGTAGAATTTCTTTACAAATAGAATTCGAATTGATGCCACAAAGACCTTGAACTTTTTATCACTAGAGAGGCTGCCATTAAAGTGGTAGAAACCATCATCATCTCATCACGACCAATCCTCCCGGAGCTCTATTCCTAAAAAACACAATTAAATTAAAAGAAAACAGCACGACTATTATAATCTTTGGAAAGTTTACTTATTTACAGAAAATTGTAGGTAAATTTAGGGACATGAAGGACATATTTAAGGTTTATTTGATTAGAAAGTTCTATTAGACCTTTCCTGCAATTGGCAAGAAAGTTCCATAAGCAATTCTGATTTTCTCGTGATCAGAACAAGGTGTAGGTTGTAAATAGATCAGCAAAGCTAATTGTATGGTCTGAAGCCCCTGCATCTATGATCTAAGGGGTTAAATTCGAAGATTGGGAGAAAGGATTAGGATTTCTACTTGATTGTGTAACAAAAACACTTCGAATACCAGATGATGAACTATTCATTAGCAATATACAAAGATGATCCATTTGCTTTTTACTAAATGGATTAGAGGGGACACATATTCAACCTCCTGTGCAGAAGAAATTACACGGACAGATTTAGCATTCTCTCTAGTACACTTTCAATTTGCTGGTTTGCAATGGATCCGCCAGCAAATCTCCCTTGTATAGCAAGGTTTATGATAGGAGTCACACCAAACTCTGGGGCGATCCTCCTGCTTCCATGAAGGTTGAAATTTCTGTCTGGATTGGTATTTCCATCAGCTAAAGCTGAACTTTCGGAGCCATGACACCCTTTATCCCAGCATAACCTTTGGCTTTCCTCCTTTCTAACTTCTGAGAACACCTCACTGGTTGATGGCAGGGATTGTCTTCCAAGGATACACCTCTTACCTCATCAAATTTAACATTAAGGCTAGCCAAGAACTTGTAGATGCAGTTGTCTTCCACCACTTTCTTGAGGTGGTGATTGTCCTCAATGGATTTCAACTCAATAGTCCTAGAACAAGTTCAGATCTTGTCATGTCCAGTTTAGCTGATTGAAATACTTGGTAACAGATTCATCTCCCCGTCTCATGTCACCAAGTTTCACGGTTAGTTTAAATATTTGGGATTGGTTACCTAATTCAGAGTACATCTGTTTACTTTCTTCCAGATTTCCTTGGCCATTGGATAGAACATGTAATTGGTGTTGATTTCTTCCTCCACGGAAATCACACGTCTTCATAATCATAGAATTTTCAGCATCCTAAACTGCAGGCAGAGGTTCTTCAACTTTTGGCTACTTTGCATTACTTGTTAAAGAACTCATTTTTCCTCACTTCCAAAGATACATGCAAATAGATTGTGTTGCCGTTCAATCTGATTGTGGTAATCTAGACAGTATGGTTTTTGAAATGGGATAGCGTATTGATGGTAGAGGTCAATGCAGGTGTACTGTTTAGGGAATCAGAAGTGATTTCTAACATAATGATGATTTGAGAGACATAATACAGCTAGAGATGGAACCAAGCTTTGACACCAGCAGATTTGAGTAAAAATTGTACGTATTGTGATAATTCTTCTTCCTGAGTTTACAAAACTTAGTAGGAGAAAAAACAGTACATAGGAGCAATAAGTTACCAACTAGTTACAGTCTAATTTTCTTGCTTTCCTTCATTAGTTTATTGACTGAATCAGGTAGAAATCAGCACCAAGTTACTGATAGAAATTAGGAAAGTAAATCACATCTTTTACATTCTCAATGTAATACGTTTTCAATCCAGTCCTAAAGCACTCTGCTTAAGTTGTTTTTGTTGTCTTACTAACTATTTAAATTTCTAGGCATCTTGATCATCGCAAACGTCTCATTATTGCAATGGACGCTGCTTTTGGTATGGAGTATTTACACTCGAAGAACATTGTACATTTCGATTTGAAATGTGACAATTTGCTTGTCAACTTGAAAGATCCTGTGAGACCGATTTGCAAGGTACTTTTTGGTGCTATAGCTGCTTTCATAATTCCCACTGCTATATCACAATTGTTTCTTTTCTCATGTTGTCATATCCATGCTCTTGCTTAAATATTATCCATCAAGTCGTGAGTCAAAGAATTTTAAGAGGAAAGTTAAGCACTTCTAATTTGCAGGTGGCTGATTTTGGTTTGTCCAAAATCAAAAGAAATACCTTGGTTACTGGGGGTGTAAAGGGAACTCTTCCATGGATGGCTCCAGAGCTGTTGAATGGTGGCAGCAGTAAGGTCTCTGAAAAGGTAAGTACCATTTGTTCTTAGCATAATATGTTGTTGGAAGGCCAAAAAGATTCAACTTCTTGGCATCAATCGCAGAGCAAGTTATGTTTACAGCAATAAAAGAGGGTTGAAATGTCACATGTAATTGGTTTCATCTCTGCTTGATGTCTTCATTCTGTTAGCATTTGGACTTTGACATTGTAAATGTTAATAGGGTCAGAGTGGGTGATAGTGATGACTTTGAATTCATTTCCAATAATGCAAATTGTATGAAATGGCAAGAGTAGCTTTTACTGTTTGTGAAACATATCTTTTGGTTAATGACCAATAATTTCCCTATTTCCATCACCTCTGTTAACGCCTTTGTTGGCAGGTAGATGTGTTCTCCTTCGGCATTGTCCTGTGGGAGATCCTGACTGGTGAGGAGCCTTATGCTAATATGCATTATGGAGCAATCATAGGTGCGTATAACATCTATTACATTCCCAGCAAAACGAGTGAATAGTCAGTTTTAGCGCTGTTGGCAGACTTCATTTCAAATGCTTAAACACACACACGTGAGAATATATGTATAGGAGGTAACCTTTGGCCTTCCGATGGTCATTTTGTAATATATGCTAGAAAGTTGTATGTGCTTGCAAGTGTGTTCTAGCTGTTTAGTGCTCTTGACATCCCCCTATCAAACACAGGCTGCATTGTGGTAAGTCTAACATGACCCAGTTCAATCAGATGTGCAGACAGTAGTTTACTGAATTATCTCCTCGTCTTCAGGAGGGATTGTCAGCAACACACTGAGGCCTCCTGTGCCAAGCTCCTGTGATGCTGAATGGCGATTATTAATGGAGCAGTGTTGGGCTCCTGATCCTGCGGCTCGACCGTCTTTCACTGAGATTGCTGGACGTTTACGTGTAATGTCTGCGGCATGCCAAACCAAACAAGAAGGTTTGGTCTCAAAGTAGTGCCTCGAAATTTGCGTATAACACCTCTCAGCCATTGAAAGTGAGTTTAATTTATGGATATATATTCTGTGAATTGTGTTTATAATACATGTGTGTACGGGTCTGGACTAGAGGCTCCAAAATTGAGGCAAACTATATTTGTTTGTTGGGTGTATAACTTGAAGAAAGTGGTGATTTTGTGAGGGCTGTCAATAGTGAATATAGAATGTGCAGAATGAAATCTATATTTATATCCTTGTGTCTTCATGTTTCATATGACATTGGATCTCTCTCTCTATCTGCAATTGTATATTTATGTTTCCACATATGGCTCTCATTACACATAGCATTACAAAGACTTACTGTCCTTCACTATTATTTAATGCAATTAACTTTAATTTAAAAAAAAACTTCTCGACAGAGAATGTGCATTCTGGTTAGGGTCTCCAGAACAAAGTGAAAAAAAGGTAGAATTTTAGTGATAGTCAAATTGGGTTCTTCTCTTCCTCTCTTCTCTTTTCTTTTAATTAAAATAAAATATTTCTAGTCTTTAATGGTGGGGTGTATGGCTATACATGAAGAATGGTCTAGAATATTGATTCTTCTTTCACCAAATATGGTGAAATTATCCCATATTTGGTGAAAGAATTGCATATTGATCCTCCAAGAATTGAAAAAATTACAATTAAGTCCCTTTAACCTTTAACAATTGACAAATATGTCTTTATGTACATCAACTTTTTTAATTAAGCTATTTAAGTGTCCAATAAGTCTATAAATCATGTCTAATTACCTCTAAAGTATTATAACACATTTGACTCAGCCGCCATGGTCAAATTCATCCAATGGATTCGATTTTACATGCTTAAAAGCTTATATGTCATAAATCTCCAAGATTTCGCATACTAAGAAACTCTAAGTTCATATAAGGGTTATAACATTATAAATCACTAACATATATACCTAAAAGGATTTAAATATATCTTTAAACTTATATACAATCATGTATATATCAATATATAGTAGTCTCCAAGTGCAAAAGAATACAAAAGGGCTCAAAGAGTCCGGTGTTACAAGTCCTCCCCCTTTAAAAGAGTTTCGAGGACGAAACTCCTAAGTCGGACTCTCATGTCATCTCCTCGACCCTGTCGCTCTTTCAAAGAACTTTGACTGTAGGAATCTCCTTGTTGCGCAACCTCTTTATCTGTCGATCCAAAATCTAGATTGGTTTCACCTCAAAACTTAGGTCTTATCTCAGCTCTACTGGAGATGTCTCCAAAATATGAGATAGATTTGGTATGTACTTTTTAAGCATCAAGACGTGGAACCCATTATGGACCCTATCCAAGTCCCGTGGTAATTTCAACTAATACACCACAGTCCTAACACATTCTAAGATACAAAAAGGTCCGATGTATTGAGGGTTCAGTTTCCCTCAGCTCTAAAATTAGATAATACCTTTCTATGTTGATATCCAAAGGAAAACCATATCACTAACTGCAAACTCTAATTGTCGTTGCCTCTTATCTGCATAACTCTTTTGACGATCATGATGCTGTCACATTCGTCAATGAAGTGCAATGCAGCTATATAGTAGTTTACTAACTACGAGTTCTAAAACAGTTATAAACAACATTAGAACAGAAAGAAAAATTCGGAATGTTTTCTGAAATTCAGTGAGATTATATGGAACAATGCCATTGAATTATGGTCCCAATACTGTGCTACTTTACACGATTTACAAATCCCAAGTGAAGTTGAGATTTATAGAGCACAATATTGTTTCTTGACTTTTTGTAGTTATCACAATTGAAGAAGCATTATATTATTCTGCTGTCGCTCATTTGGGACATGAAAGCGGAGCCGATTGTTAAAGCGACGATTGATAGCCTCTTCAAGCTGGGAGCAGAACTCGTCAACTTGTTATGGAAAAAGTCAACAGCTATGTGATCAACGAGACCCATGTATATAAGCATACCAGAAGACAGGGAACCCAATAAGCCTTCCATAATTAAGCATTTGGATTGCTATCATCGTAGCCTGTCAATGAGAAAATTATCATTCCTAATACTATCCTATCCCCATTGGTGTAGTTACTGAAAATATGAAGCACATGCTGGCCACTGTTTCAAACCCAAATCCTGCCTGCAGTTACAAAGTAGCAGAAAGAACTTTAGAGAACAAACATAGAGGAGGAGATATTCCAATACAGAAACTACTGGAATACAAGATTCCCCAATTTTCAGGAAATACGAGATTCTCAATATATAGGTGTAGCCAATTACTAATTGAAATAGATGGAAGAGGGTTAACGCAAAAGCATTTCCATGGCAAATTCAACACCAAAAACCAAGTCCCGAAACTGACATTCGGCAGGAGCATGGACGGAAGTCACGAAACGATCTTGAGGCTCGCAAAACTTTTAGCACGACCTTTTTGTCAAACATGCTCATAATTCAACTGATTATGCGTTATAGAGTCTATTTAACCATAACCTCTCTCTGTTTTTTTGTTTAAACATGAGCAAAACTTCACGAGTAACACAAAAGCACTATGCCACCATAACCTCTCTTTTTAACAAAACGAAAAGGAAACAAGTAAAACCAACGAAATATGCGTCTTTATACCGCAGTGAACTTAGAAAAGTCGCAAGACTCGAAACAAATTCATGACACGCAAACAGTAAAAAATGCACGAAGACGGAGATTTTTCAAGATGAAAGGTCATGCAAGAAACTTTTCTCTCTCTGTAACAGATTGTGAACCATTACTCGACAAAAAAGAGTAAGGCTCTGCAAATGGAGGTGTACTGTGTCTGTCGCTACATCATCAACCCATTAAACACACGCAGGCGTCAAAGAACATAACTTCTGAGTTCTCACAATATTAAAGACAAAAACGGTGTGGCAGCGTAGTAATTTACCTGTGCAATGCAGCCACCGAGACCCATCCCCTCAATGATCTGATGAAAAGCAAGAGCAGCAACAAGTGGCCTAATAGTGCACTGATTCTGCGACATACCCATTGTAACCCCAATTATTACCGAGTGAAATATTATCCCGATCTCCACAACCTGCGATACCAACCTCTGCTTTAACTTTATAAGTCGTCATCTTTTTCGCTTCTTTGTGTCCCCACCAAAGAATACTCATTGGCGCCACCGTAACTGCCGCCATGACCCTCCATGTGGGCACTTGCTGTTACGTCAACTAACAGACCGAGCAAGGCTCCGATCACAGTGACCAACCTTGCAAAAAGAAAGTCTTTCCACCGGTGTTTGGAGGCCACCTGGCAATCCCTGAAAGCAGCATAAGCATCGCGAAGCACGTGATCGAGTGCGGTGGAGAGAATTACGCCGGCGGCAAAGCATTTGATGACGAGAATAGCGTTGTCGTAGAAAGGTTTTCCTTGAAAAAAGGAAGCGAGAAGCACCGGAGAAGAGATTCCCAGGACGCGTGAAGAAGATAACGAAGATAAAAATCACCTTCAGATGGGAGGCTGCAAATGAACATCGCAGATTCTGTCACTTACCACATATTACATTAGCAAATAAAAAACAAATAAATAAATACGT
>JANKOD010000193.1:17009910-17022265 GCA_026284645.1 Erythroxylum acuminatum | reverse complement strand
TTCTTGATTCTTTAAAGAAACGGTTATTCAGTTGAGTTCTGTAACTAACTCAGACTGATGCTTCCGTCTGCTTTCTTGCGTCTGCTTTTTGCTCTAAGCTTCCGTCTGCTTTTCTTTAGCTAGCGTCTGCTTTTTCTGCTTAGCTTCCGTCCGTCTGCTTTTTTGCTTAGCTTCCGTCTGCTTTTGTACTTAGCTTTCGTCTTCTTTTCTGCTTAGCTTCCTTCCGTCTGCTTTTTCGCTTAGCTTCCGTCTGCTTTTGTACTTAGCTTCCGTCTGCTTTTCTGCTTAGCTTCCTTCCGTCTGCTTTTTCTTTTTGTTTATCATCAAAATTATTAATCGTAAAGTCATTTTGACCTAACACTTGATTCATGACGATGGGGTTAGCTTCAAGAGGAAGCCACCTCTTAGCAGAAATCGATTCCTCAATGGCACTTTGGGACTGAACTCCTCAATGGCACCGAAATCGACTTCAAACATTCTCTCCATTTGGTTGACTCTCCTTCGTTGATGCGTGGGAGTGAACGAAAGAAGCAAGGAAGACGATCGCGTGTGGGTGAGCGGTGAGAAAAACCGAAAGCAACGAAAGAAGGGAGAAGACTCTGGAAGTCTGGAGACTTGAGAAATGAGAAGTGAGATACGAGAGTAAGGAGGACATTTTGGAGAGTTGGCTGAAAAAAATCAGCTGATGGGTGTGAAACGCTCCTATTTGGAGCTAGTTGAAAATTAGCTGATTTGGTTGAATCAGCCAATCCAACCAGCTATTTACCAAACAAACTTATGGGCTTTTTTTCAAAGTCAACTAGCTAAAATAAGTTGACCAGCTAAAAAAGAGCTGATAAGCTCTTTACCAAACACACCCATTATCTTCCTAAGTTCTCTAGTTTTAACATTGAAGTCAGGTCCAAAATACTTTGTAACAATGTAATGTCGAAGATCAGCGTTAAGTCACTAGATCTGAGATTTGTATAAATAATACAATTGTTGGATTTGTTTAGAGTCGACGTCAACTTTATATTGAGTAGCATGAGTATGTTGACTGATTCTATCTAACTTGGAATCAATTCTTGTAAGGACTTTGTTTTGTGTTACTACATCTAATGTCTGTCAGTTAAGAATTGTTCTGTTGTAGTAAATTTAAGAGCACATTGTTCTAATCTGGAACTTTGGATCATTTCTTTGACTTTTGGTCTAGATGTAGACAAAATAGTATGTACCAACCTAGGGACCCCCAAAGGCACACAGGAAAAGTACGACAACCAACTAACTAAAACAATACCTTTGAGCAGACCATCGACTAACCAAAGTTAGATTGTAGACTACTCAGGTGTCTGGTAGACTACTGTGGAACAACATGGGAATCTTGTGACTATCAATAAGTTCCAAGTCTGATGGCCGAGACACAAAACCCTTCTTTTCCTGGACACAACACTTAGTTTTCGTCTTAGGAACCTTACACTTTCACGACTCTTTTTCCCTTTTGAAATAATAGTTGTAACAGTAGTTATACTCTTTCCTCGTTAAACTCTAATCTCACAGTGGAATTATTTTATACAATCATTGATTGCCTTATATTTTCTAATACACAAGATCCTCTGAAAAATGCGAGTGTAAAGCATACTTGTCTCTATATAATGATAGATAGTAATATTACTTAGTACTTAAGCTTTTAGGAGAGAAAGAACTAGAGAAAGAACTAAGAGAGAATATAAAACACACAAACTAATACATCAAATGTTGAACTTCTGTCTAAATGCAAGTGTGTTTTTATCTTTTACTCTCAAATGTTTGTGTTGAAAAAACCAAGGGGTCATCTCGCACCCAGTTATAGTCTTGGCCCAACTCGCGTTTGCACCAACCCCATTCCACCTCAACCGTGTTGGAGATGGATCCAGTCACATATAGGTGGCGGGGAGAGGGTAACCACCTGTACTTGCAGTCAAAACCCTAACTACATTTACGGTTACATTACATGCAATTAGTTTATCGCCTAAAACAATCCAATTAATAATTTTGTCAGGGCAGTGAATTCTTCAATTTGGTTCAAGGAAATGCAAGAAATGGAGCCAAACACAGAGATGCTGATAACTCAAACGCCGACAAAGAACGAGACTCCGCGAAGGGATGTGATACAGGACGACGGCAACCGACCGAGCGGTCGGCGGACCCGGTCTCAAGTGGCTCCAGAGTGGACCACCAAGGAGGCTATGGTTCTGGTGCATGAAATAGCGACTGTTGAACGAGATTGCCTCAAAGTTCTGTCGTCGTACCAGAAATGGAAGATAGTAGTGGGGAATTGCATGGCGATGGAAGTGAGGCGCACTTTGTATCAGTGTAGAGGAAAATGGAACTCTTTGCTTGCGGAATATAATCAGATAAAACATTGGGAGTCGTCGAAATCAAAGAATTATTCGTTTTGGGGATTGGAGATCGAGAGCCGGAGAGAGTTTGGGCTTCCGGAGAGTTTTGATTTGGAGCTGTTTAGAGCTATGGATGAGTATGTCAAGGGAAAGAAGGATCATGGGGACACTGACCCTGATACTGATCCAGAAGCTGAGGCTGATTTCCTCGACGTGATATCTAAATTAGGTACTGTTTATCTGGAATTTACAAATTAGTTGTTTTGATTGCTTGTCACGAACATCTTCAGTACGGCCACTCTTTTTAATAATGAGTTGCAGTCACGATGCCCCGGGGCTTCAATCCTATGATTTTTGCAAATGAAAATGAAGAATTTGTGAGATTTTCCTTGACTGTGATGTCTGACTGCATTGTTAATTGAAAGAGGATGAGGCATTGAAGCTGCTAACTGGTAGATGTTTCAACTTAGATGGATATGGAGGCTTTTGAGGCCTATTGATGGAGCCCTCGAGACATTGATATGTGATATCTGCTGAAATGCAATTTTGATATGTGATGTCTGCTGAAATGGAATTTTGATAGTGAGATGAAAATTGTATTAAATGTGTTTTACGATTCCACCTAAGCATTCTGTCCAACTTCATTTTTACTTCATGATTTAGATTCTTTAGACTAGTTTTGCCTTAAATCTCTGCGTAACTATTTAGTTCTCATTGTGCCCAAAATTCCACCTATCTTACATGCCCATGATTTTCAATCGATGATTCTGAAACTAATGTGGCTTACGGGGTGGTCCTCAAGAATAAAGACAATGATGAGCTCCTAAGTATGCGGATATGAATAATAACAGACAACTCAGATATATGTTAACCTGAAACATCGAAGAACAAGTGCAATATTATTTAATTAGTTGGCCTGTGATGTTTTAAGGTACATTTTAGTGCTTTTTCTCCCTTAAATGTTTCTAGTTTGTGTGTCTTTGGGCATCAAACATGGTGAAGAGGAATGTTAGAAAGTAGGGTTAATTGCACCGTGACCTTTTTTCATTTCAATCCTTATGTTTTGCGTACTATCATTTACCTCCCTATACTATTGTTTAGCTGTCATACAACTGTCTCCATCATATTTCATTAGCTTTCCATTCATTCACTGCTCTAAAACGGCATTGTATTTAATCATAAAAGTTCTAGTATTAAATCATTTTGAGTAAAAATTTAGATGGAAGACTAATAAAATATGTTGAAAGGAATTGTGTGATAACGAAATATGAAGTTGAAACAAATGGTGTTATCTTATCATTTTAGGTTATTGCTTCATCAAATAAGCTATAGTATTAGAAACTTGGGATGGACAGTAGCAAAATAATCTGGCAGATATAATAGCTGTACAAGTCGCACTGGCTATTAGTTTTGGTCCCTGATTCAATGTCTTTCTGCCGGGATTGTGATTCATGCTAAATTGTTAAAGCCACTTGTCTGAACCTGTGCTTTTGGAGTTAAATGCCAGATATATACTCATACGTTTGTGTTCATACAAGGATCCAAGAAACAAAAACGGCAATTGGCACCCTCAAAGATCCACAAAGAAGAATTACAGGAATGCTCCAAAACAGGAGAGCCTCTGAGCATTGATACAGAAGAGGAACCTCAGGGAATTGATCTGGAAGTAGTGCCTCAGTCATTATCTGTAAATGAAAAAGTTATAGCAATTCGTGCTGGAGAAGAACCTCAGGAAAGTCGTGTGGAACAAGGACCTGAGAAATGCTGTGGGAAAGAGAGCTCTCAAAAAGTTGATAAAGAAGAAAGTTCTCAAAGACGTCTCATGGAGGAGAAGCCTAGAAGTACTGAAACTCCTAAAAGGCAGATAAGGAGTGCAGAAGAAAAGGAGCAATTGGTAGTGGAGAAACTACGCCATAATGCAGAACTAATCCATGCAATAGTTAATGGAAACCTTCCCGAGACCTTGAATTTTGGTGCTGCTGATCAGAATAATGCTGAGGATTTCCATACTAAATTAGTGAGACGCCAAGGAGATAAACTCATTACATGCCTGAGAGAAATTGTGAACATCATCAAACAGTATCCACATCTAGTCAAGGATGCGACTAGAGAATAAATCTTGTGTCAAATTTTCCCATCAGGTGTTGCAGTGAAGTTTAGGAAACCCCTTATTAGAAACAATAGGTTAGAGGTCGCTGGCTTGTGTCGAGTTTAGGTTTTGGGTGCACTATTTTGATCCAAAACTTGGAACTTTGTAAATTATGGCAGATGCACTGATGTATGAATGTAATGAGTTCGTCTAATTGCACTCGGTCGTGGCTAGACTAATTTGGATTTCCAAGTTTATGTTGCTAACCTGGGGGCACTTCAATTAAATAGAGGAGCATGACTTACCAGTGTTTGAAGGTCATGATTTTTCCATTTCCATTTATCCGAGTTGGCATGTAAGGGCAATTTTGGCTTGATGATTTCAGAAAACGAGAGCCATACAGTAAATGAAATTTAACCATTCAAATGATGCCGAAGGCCCAATCATAATTGTACTTTATCATCTTTGTTTTTTTGAAAAATGTAATTATACTTTATCACCTTATCAGGTAATTGATGCATCTTTTCTTTTTCTTTTTTTTTTTTGTTGAAAAATTCTGGTGGAAACAGTTGGAATTCAATCTATTACGTAGTAAAACAAGAACAGTTTTTTTTTTGCGTGATTTTTTTAAAAGTTAAGCACACTTTAAATTTTATAATATAATTAATATATAAATATAAATGTTTATCATATATTATTGTATATCTTCATCTTTTTCTTATCATTTCTGCTGAATACATATCCAATTTGCAATCCGCAACTAATATCTATATAAATGTGTTGAGATAACTTTATAAGTGCATAGATAGAATAAAGTAAAAAAATTAGCTCTTTTAGAGCTTCAGTTTATTTAAAATAAAATTTACATTTTGTAGTAATTTAATTAAAATAAAATTTTAATTCTAACTAAACTTTAATTTATAATTACAATTAATTATAATTAAATACTAATTGGGGCTACTGAGATCTAATATCTCATATTGATCTTTATTTATTAAATATCTAATATTTATTCATAAAATTTCTCGAGCGTTACAATCAAGACTAATTTAATTAAATTATCTTTTTCTCTTTTCAACCGTTCTTTGTATGTGATTTTTTAAGTTATTAAATATGATGGCAATATATATAAATTATAACAATAGATCATATCCAGGATTAGATAAATTAAACTTTTGTAGTTTATCTTTACTTTTCTATTTAAATAATTCATATAATTATATCAAGATTACATTCTAACAATACATTATAACCACTCAAATAGTAAAAACGTTAAATTAGTTTTAACTAACCTTTTTACGTATGATTTTTTGTATATTTAATCTTTTTATCATTTAGTGTTTCGATTATACAAAAAAAGGAATTGATATTTATTCTATTTGAATTCAATCATATTAGTTTTTCAACATTAGTAATTTATTCAATTAATGATATTTATTTATTTTTTCCAAAGTTTCATTCTACATTGGTCAAGAACTTCTCAAATTAATACTGAGTGAGAACAATGGAATATACTCTTATTCTTTGTAAGGAGATGAATCATATATTGATTACTCAATATACTCCATGCTATATTCAATTGCTACAGATCGAACTACTATTGAATAGGATATATAATAAGTAATATCAAAATATAATAATTTCTATACGAGATACTTTCAAAATAGCAAATTAAAGAATTACTTATACAATTATGACAAAAAAAATTTAACAACTAATGTTCAAAAGAATTCTTATATTGGGTCAATTTAATAAACTTGTTCTTTAATAAGCATCTTCACGTTTATTTAAGTATCTTCATACTTCAATCTATAAGATTGACTACTTTTTTTTATAAAGAAGAAATACAATGTGATATCTTAAAATAATGGCAAATCGTGATGTATCAATAGGCAAGCTAAATTTTTTCAAAGATGCTTCCCTCCTTATGCCTTTAATCTTAGCATGGAGGTAAGAGCTCAGTGAATTTGGAATCCATTAGGTACTTTCTCTAACAAGTCTGGTATAAATTCAATTAGAGAAGTGACTCCTAAATTTCCTTGGCACACTTTAGTTTGGAATATTATGCGGGTCTCAAAAGTCTCTTTTATTTTTTAGCTAGTAGTGATGAAATAATTATCAACTTTGGATATAATTAGAGATGATTAAAATACCTCACATCTTTGTTAGACATTGTGCATGAGCTCTAATTAATCTTTTTTTACGATTTATTAGACTAAATTGTGTCTTACTTTCTAGTTAAATGGATAAGACTAACTTTTCTATTCACCGTCAACATATTATATGTACGGTGGCATTTGGGCAACGTAGATCCAACTCTCCTCGATCCAATCTCTTAGGTGGCCCGATAGAACATCTCAACCAAACGTGGTAGGCAATTTGTTGGAGGTAGGTAAAGCTCTTACTGTTGGTGTTCTACTTTTATGTTGTTGGATTAGTCCTCGCAGTTCCCAAGCGGAAATTCGTGTACTGACCAAAAGAAGAAAAGGGAATGGGGGTTAACT
The DNA here is from genome assembly GCA_026284645.1 of Erythroxylum acuminatum. Lineage (NCBI taxonomy): Eukaryota > Viridiplantae > Streptophyta > Magnoliopsida > Malpighiales > Erythroxylaceae > Erythroxylum > Erythroxylum acuminatum. Next base: position 17,015,315 of record JANKOD010000193.1, on the reverse strand, counting down.
CGATGGTGATGGATAGCATAGAGGCCTATACGGGCCTATCTCCGACGGCGTTCTTCACGATCGCGGCTCTCATGGTTATTGTGTACAAAATTGTCTGTGGGATGTTTTTGGGTCCAGAAGATTTCAAGAAAACTCCATGCGAACCTGTGAACCTAGGAAATGTTACAGAGCAAGAGTTGAGAGCTTATGATGGTTCCGATCCTAACAAGCCAATTTTGGTGGCCATCAGAGGCCAGATCTACGATGTTTCTGATTCCAGGTACACTAAGTCATTTTGGGTTTTGATTGCTGCCCTTAAAATTTTGTTTTAGCATGAAGTTGTGGAATTTTCAGACATAGCGCTGACTTGAACATGTTCACAGGATGTTGTACGGTCCTGGTGGTCCGTATGCTATGTTTTCTGGGAGAGAAGTGAGCAGAGCTTTTGCTCGGTTGTCGTTTAATCCGCGAGACTTCAATGCTAATTTAGAAGATCTGGATGAGGCGGAGCTTGGCATTTTACAGGATTGGGAAGACAAATTCGAGGAGAAGTACGTGAAAGTAGGGAAACTCGTGCCAGTAAAACCCAATAACGGAGACAAATAAGTCGGGGAAAGCGAGAAAAAAATAGCAATGACATTGTAGTTTTGATATTCGCCGGCAACTGAAGCTCACTTTCCGAGCTTGCTTTTCCGTGCACTGTCCCCAACGATTCAATGGAAGGTTTTTATTTTTTGATCTGATTATTTCTAGTTAGCTTTATGTCGATGTAATGTAAACGCTAAAGCATGAAGTAGTCGAGACTTGATATTGATATTAGTCCTTTCGAGGTTCAGACAACAAAGATTGTGTATTAATAAGGCTTCTCAAATTTTCTTTATTCAAAGTAAGTTATTTAGCTTCATTTTATTAGTTTTAATTTATACCTTTCAAGTTTCAAGTTTTATTTCCGTATTATATTGAATAGAAACTAAAGACTTGGGACTTGGCAACCATGTTTTCCATCTAGGGATGGCTAGCTCGACTATGACCTAGTCCAAGGCTTGATCGGCCTAGATGGGTTGGGACCGAGCCCAATTAGGCTTATGAGGTTCAAAGCTTAATTGAGCCTATATTACTCGACCTTTTTTAAAATTTCTAAATTTTTAATAGAAATTTATTTAATTAAAAATATATTATAAAAAATTAAATTTCAATTCATTATTAAAATTTTAGTTTTTATATAGAATGTATATATATTGATAAAAAGAAATTAATTTTATTAATGAAGAAGGATATGATTATAAGAAATGAAAAATAAATTATATATAAAGTGATAAGTTTAATTAATTAAAGTTACAAATATTAATTGATTAATAAAAATTACAATTGTATAATGAATGAATATATAAAAATGTACATATATTGATAAAATGAACAAGATGGAATCAAAATTAATGGAGGATAGGATTATAGAAAATGTAAAAAAAAAAGATTATACATAAAGCAATCAATTCAATTAATTGAAGTTACAAATTTCAGTTGATTAATAAAAATTAAAATTTTATAATGAACAAATATATAAAATGCACGTATATTGATAAAATAAACAAAATGAAACCAAGTTCATTATAAAGGTATATAGGATTATAGGAAATGATAAAAAGAGGTTATATATAAAGTGATTAATTCAATTAATTGAAGTTAAAATTTTCAATTGATTAATAAAAATAGAGATTTTATAATGAATGAATATACAAAACGTACATATATTGATAAAATTAATAAGATGAAACCAAATTTATTAATGAAATAGGATATTATTATAGGAAATAAAAAATATTATATATAAAGTGATTAATTCAATTAATTGATAATAAGAAAAAAATCATTAATTGATGACATAATTTACAAAACTGATTATCCAAATTTTTTAAATGATACAATTTACAAAAGTTCAAGATAAAGTCATGAAATAATGTTCTGAACTGGGACTATCAGAGTAGAGAGTGTAGACCGGAGAGATTGGAGAGTAGAAAGAACAATTAAACATTATAGTTAGGATTGACAATAATTTGCATCACTTCTTCTATATTTAGAAACATTATATTTTCTGTTGTAATATTAAAATTAAAGGATTATTAAGCGCATGGTAATAATTAATAAATAATTTAATATATATTCATCATCAAATATTTTATTAAAATAATGTGCACTTGATTGATGAGTGAGTATGTAAGACTAGTCACCCCCGCATGAATATTTGTGGCCGTATTAATATATAAATTTGAGAAAAATATAAGGTAAGATAATATAAGAAGTAGACGAAATTGATATATTAAAAAGAAAAGTGCTTACCTTCAATATCTTCATCATCTAACCAACTTCGAGCACATATAAAGACTTCTACAGCACGAGGATGAAGTTGAGCACGATGAAGGCTAATAACCTGACCACTAGTGCTAAAAGCAAACTCCAAAGCAACAGTAGATGATGGAATTGCTAATACGTCTCATGCAATTAATTGCATAATTAAAAATTATTTTCACAACTCTTTCACCATAACAATTCATCGAACTACACATCTTTAACTTCGGTCACACAATCTTCTGCTAAATATTTATCTAAATTCATCACATTATACAAAGTCCAAGCTCTTTCTCTTTAACAAATTTTGTAAGTGAAAGTAACAAAGTGCTCTTAAAAGATGAGCTCGAACTTCAAATTGAAGTTGAATCTGAACAGTATGAACTACTGCAATCTTGATACTAATTTTGTCCATTCTGAGTTAATAATTATTAAAGAAATTATACCATAATTGTTTAATGATATATACATACTCTTCAACCTAATCACCATACATCACATTATATAAAATTAATCCCCTTCATATTGTATCTTAGGTCCATCACAAATATGACTGTAACAGTATGTTTAGCCATATACTAATAAGAATTCAACTTTTTCATCATCTATTGTGCTATGTCCTGAATAATCTCATTGGAATTAAACATCCAATCTAAAAAAGCTTTCTTTTTCTCACATATAGAGCTAAAACAAAAGTGTGAAGTTGGATATTTTGTTCCCAAAAATAATTCAGTCGTTGTATAAAATAATTCCAACTTTGTATGAAGTTCTCTAGCCAACTCTCATTAGTCTTCTATAGATATGCAAACGTACTGAGAATCTCTTTTTCTTAATATGATAAACACATCGAAATATTAGATTGCTGACTCCAACATCTTGAAGGTTGAGTTCCATCTAGTTGGACAATCTAAAATTAACTTCTTCGTACTTAAAATGCATACTTGTCGTGCATTTTCTTTAAAGAATACATACTTGTCATGCATTTTCTTCAAATTACTCAACTCTTTTAAATGTTGCACTCCAATATACTACACTATTTGAATCAAATCTATTTCTTCTTTTATCATCTCCAACCCATTCTTCATAATCAAATTCAGAATATGCGAAATAACACAAATGGAATAACCTTCTACCCACCAACAAGTTCCCAACTCATATCTTATTCTTCAACTTTTCAATCAGAACATCATTCATACTACAATTATTGACTATTATGGTGGACAACTTGGTGTCGATATTGCCAACACAATTGTCAACCTTTCACTTGTATAAGGTGTCGATACATAAATGAACCTACTATGTACAAATATAACTAATATCAATCATAACATATTGAAAAAATGATAACAATATTAAAGAATATAAATTATCTCAAAAGTCTTGTTGTTAACATAATGTGCTTCCACTGCCGTATAACCCTTCTTCTGGTTATTGGTTGTCCAAATATCTGTTGTAATGATAATCCGTCATACTGGACAATGTTCTTAAAAAAAAATTCTTCTTATCCTCATAAATCTTCATAATGTCCTTTTTTAACGTATTTTGAGTTGGAACCTTGAAGGTTAGTTGCAGCGAGTTACAAAACATCCTAAACCTTTTGGTATCAACTAGAAACAGTGGATATTAATCACTAATTACTATAGAAGCAATAAAAAATCTTAATATGTTGTTGTCAGGGTTAAAAAGTTTGACCTTCTAATATGATCTTTTTTCTACTACATGAATCCACATATCTTTTTAAATGAGAGGTTCCACCTTTTAAACTTCCGACCAACATATTCCAACAATACTTACATTTGGCTTGTTCTACTTCGCCCATTGATCTAGTCTTATTAAAGTGATTCCAACCTTCACTTTTCAATTGATTTAGACTTTTATCTTCACTTGGTACAGGATTAGAAGTTTTCACTTCTGTCTCTGGTACTGGATTACAACTCTCCATTGAAGGAATATACTCATTCATCTGAAACAATCAATATATAAATATATATGTTATTCATAATCATAATTGATAATTTATAAACATAGGAGAGAATAGGAGAACATAAATCATATTTGTAGATTGAAAGTTCATCAATGACATATCATACAACACACGAGCGTGTACATGTTTTCACATACTTAACACAATCAAATACATGCTTATAATTATAATTTATAATTTATAAATATGGGAGAAAATAGGAGACATAAATCATAATCATTGATTTAAAGTTTATCAATGACATTGAGATTATGTCACACATCACACAAGTGTGTATGTGATTTTGGGGACTTACAAAGTCACATAAACTTTTATGAAAATACATACATGCCCGAATGTTGTGTGACCATATAAGTCAATGTAAAGCTTTTTTTACATACTTGTATGACCACATATATGAATGTGTATATGACCGAATGTGTCACTTAATCATAATTACATAGTCATATACATGTGCGAGCAAATGATCATGTAAGTTCTTGAAATTTCACAATCACTTACACGGTCATATTCAAGAACTTACACGGTCATATACAAGCCTATGCTTATGGACATGTAAGTCTGCAAAAACATCCCCTAAAGGGCAACAATCCCATAAATTCTTGTATTTAAAAATTTAATCTTCAATTAAAAGATTTTAAAATAAAATACGACAAATGAATTTTACTTTGGTGGGTGGGTAGCGAAGAAGCAAAAAAAGAAGACAAAGGGGTAGGGGCTGATGCAGTAAAGGGATACCTCGAAGGAATGCAAAGGGGTGATTAGAGGGCAAAGGGACAGCACAACAAAGGGGTGACAGACTAGTTTGAGAGAGAGAGAGAGGTCTGAAGAAGTTAGTAGGGGAAATGTTAACCTAGACTAAAACGACGTCATTTCACTTCGTCATAAACAAAATAACTTAGTATAAAATGACATTATTTTTGCGTTTAGTGTAAAATGATGTCATTTTATACTAAGTTATTTTGTTTATGACGAAGTGAAATGACGTCGTTTTAGTCTAGGTTATCATTTTACTTTGTCATAAACAAAACAACATAGCCTACTGCTTGCATGTGTGAGGCGTGAAGGGTTTTGCATAGCAGCAAAAAAAAAGAGA
>JANKOD010000193.1:16938184-16952920 GCA_026284645.1 Erythroxylum acuminatum | reverse complement strand
TATCAAAACCCTTACAAAAACACTAACTTGAGCGTCGGAGGGGCCTTCCGGGAACCAACCCCCGGCGTGCCTTATTTATTTTGCAGGTATCCTATAGCCGAAATCAATCAGAATCATGGATCCGAATAACGATGTTCAGCCCCGACAAAATTCGACTGAACCACAATCAAAATGCAATTAACCTTAAAAACAAAATGTGGAGCCTCTAGTGTAAGTGTTAGTTACGTAACAAAAAGAAAAGAAAATAAAAGTGAAAACAGCAACCGGGCCTCGGCGTATCATGTGATGTGAACAAATGATTTGGGCCTCGTGTCAGTCACTCACACCAGTGGTGGACGATAAATATAAACCCCTTTCTTCATCGTTAAACCCTACGCCCAATCGCAGAGCTCGACACTCAAGGCACCGCAAAGACGATGAAAGGAACTTCGGTGATCCGGCCATTTCTTCTTCGCCGGTCACAGCCTCACCTTCGATGTGTTTCTTCTTCTTCCCGTAGCTACGAGTCTGCATTCTCTGATCACAACAAAATTTCTTCGCCAAATGCGATAGTTTTTCCTTCTAATTCCTCAGCTTCCATCCAAACTCTTCACTTTTCCAGTCCGTCCCTGCAATTCCAAAGAGCTCTCAGCTCGACTTCAGGTGGTTTTCCTGGTTTTGTTTTTTATTTTCTTTGATTTTACTAGCTGGAATTGGTTTTTCTTTTTTTCTTTGTCGTTGTTATGAGTAAATGGCATTCATTTCCAATTGGTGTTTCTTGCCATTGTTGTTAGTAAATGGTATGCATTTCCAGGTCCAGCCAATATCGTTCTCATCAATTCAGATTCAGAGTTTGAGAAAGTTATCAAAGATGTTCAAGGTGAGTTATTTTTTAATATACTCATGTCTGCACGTAGTGGATGTGCTTTATTTGTATAGAGCCTTGTTAGAAAAATTACTTCTTACTCTATTTTGTGAAATGGATTGAAACAGGCAAATCTTTGGATAGGATTTTTTATTTCACTGCTGTGTGGTGTGGACCATGTAAGTCCCTAATGTTATTATTGCAGAGGCCTTGCTGTAGGTTTTTGATGTGCGATTCTGCTGTAAACTTTTCAAATTAAATTGAAGTCTCTCTACTAACCTTTGACTCGGATACTCAAAATTTTCAGGTAGGGTTTTATCCCCTGTCATTACGGAACTGAGTGAGAAATTTCCCCATGTCGTGGTACATAAGATTGATATTGATCAGGTCTGGATGTTATTTATGGCACAACCTTGTGTTCTTGGATGAAGCTTTCTTGTCAAAGAAGCTTAAATATTGAATTATCATCATTTAAGTAGTTAAAGTAATTTGAAGTAGTGTTTCTAATCTATCTGGCACTAAGCAGGAAGACATTGGAAACACATTGAGAAACTTGCAGATTTCTTCTGTGGTAAGTTTCATTCTTCTCCTCCACTATGTTGTGACACTTGTTATTAAGTAGCTTTTGGAATCAACCAACTTGCACAACCACTTGTTTGGTAACATGCTACTATATATAGGCATGACCAGTTAGTTTAACCTTTAATCAGCAGTTGTATGGTGAATTGACCCAGTTGCAGATTTGATGCCTGAAAATGTTTTGCTGATAAAGTTTTGAATGCATTGTTATATACTCTTCCCGTGACCTTGGAACTGCAATGCTTTATCGGATATGACAGTATCATTGTTGCAGAATTTGATGTGGATGATGCATTTGTGGGACAGAGATATACAGAAGAAAAACAAATATTTATTTTAGAATAAACAGTGTTCCTAGTTAGGGATAGGATAGGAATCTGATTTTTTTTGTTTTGTTCTATTAGTACAATTTAGTTTCTAGTTGCTAGAATTAGGGGACTCCTAAAGGATAAGGATAAGTCCTGTAAATTAGGACTTCTTTTTCTAATTTGCAAGCATCTCTTGTACTATGATAAGATCGATCCTTTCCTATCAAAAGGAGATCAATATTGAATAAAGACATCAAGCAGAATTTTTACCATCAAGAATTAGGAAGAGTGGGGTGTTCTCTTAAGAGTAAAACCCCATTTTAACTTTACCAAAATAGGTTCTTCAAGGAGAGGTAAGAACGTGAACAGGGAAAATCAAGGGGATTTTCCAGACAGACCTGTGACCAGATCCTACTAACAGACTTCAACAAAGTAGAGAAAGGAATGTTTACCTTGTAATTTCAACATTTTAGAGTTTAGTTTCTAATAACCTACTTTGTTAGAATTGCGGTTGGAGGATTTTTTGTTAAAATTGTTTTGAACATTGAACATGTTAATCTCATATATGCTCCTCCGATTTTCTCTGTTTCTCCTATAAATGGTATTGCACTTTAAAAGTGGCTGTCTTCTATATCTTCCTTTGCAAACTGAACAATAGGCTGTAACATGAATGGTATACATTTACGGAAAGGAGAACAAGGACTCCTATTTCTGGATGAGACTACCGTGATTAAAAGAAATTTCTGGGCGATAGTTGCTAGTAATGTGGGTTTTGGGTCTTGATTGTAGTTTTGAGAGAATAAGTAGGAGCCTGTTTGGATTTAGGTAGTACTAGTGGTTTTCCCCCTGAAACTGTTTTAACTTGTAATGCATCCACAAAACCACAACTCATACGCCCTTTTTCATGTTCACTCCAATTCTGATGAAAGGTGTTGAGAAGACATACTGACTTGTGCCTTTTTCTGTAGCCAACACTTCATTTCTATCAAAATGGGAAGAAAGCAGCAGAGATTGTTGGTGCTGATGTTGCACGATTGAAGAATGTTATGGAAACTCTGTATAGGTATGGTTAACTAGGCTTCTTTACTTGATAGGATATTTTTTTCAAAAGAAACAAACTTATTTATTTACTTTTGGTTCTAAGCTAGTAATGCATTATTTATATTTTTACTAATTATTGGTTCATAAAATTCGTTGAAGAACAGGATATTTTCATGCCCAAGAATTTGTATATCTGGTCTTGGTTATCATAAATTGTTTAGTCTTATTCCACAAGTCATTTGAGTGCCGACTGCTTGAAGCAAGTGTGGTTTAGTTGTAGCCTTTAGACTTCTCATCATAGTTGAAAAAATTGGAAATAGTGACATTTATGTAATCAGAAGCTTATAATTGATGGAAATCAAGTTTCACAATTGGTGGAGTTGGGCTGTGGGTAAGGGTGGTAGCTTGATGACAAAAATGATTTCCTTTGGGTACTTAACTGCCCTTGCATTCATCTTTATCCATATTCAATAAATTTGACTTTTCGTTTATCTTGTTTTTTTTAGCAGGAAGGATTAACTGAAGATGTTCTGCTAAAGGATTTGTGCATTAGATGCGTTGTAATCAGTGGTTTATTTTGTTTTTCTGCTGAGTTAAAATCTTGTGAAGCTATAAATATATGCAATAAATGAATTGAAGATTGGTTAAAGTATTGCTTTTCTAGAGATGACTTTTTTTCTCGTGGATCCTACAAACTACAAAGAATGTCTACCGTTAATCCCACAAGCCATGTGTCGTATCTGTTTTCACGTCCCATCTTCTCAAGTTATAATCTTCTTCACTTCCCTGTTTCTGTGCCGCGTAATTATAGGATTTGCAATTCACATTTTGTAAGAGTAGATGATTGATGAAGAAAAGGCAAGGAGTCTTTTGCAAGGTAGTTTGATGCCAAGTCCTTATCTTCATTTTAATTCACTGGCTTGTAATAGAGAGAGAAAACAGAGTGTTTTATTTGTACAGCACATTTATGTCGTGCCAGTAGGAGTAAAACCGTAATTGAGAGAAAACAGAGAGTGCTTTTATTTGTACAGCACGTTTATGTCGTGCGGGTAGGAGTAAAACCGTAATTTGACTCAATCGTAGTTTTATGCTTTTGTGGAACATGTGCAGAGACCTTATAGGAGGATAAAATCCAAACTAACGTTAACTTCATGACATCCCCAACTACTTGGCTCCTGTAATTGTCAAGCAATGAAAATATCGTTTTGAATTTAGCCTTGCCGGTGTCTATCCACCTCACTCGAGAAGTAAATTTCCATAATAATAATTAAATAGAGTGAAAAGATAAAGCAAATGTGCTTTCGTCACTGGACTGGACTACAAGGTTTATTATTAAAATGTGGTCATGAAGACGACTGATCAACCACACGGCAACCTCCGTTTTGCTACATGAGCATTGCTTATTAATTTGGAGATGGTTTATGATTATGACTTTCGAGCCTAAACTTGTACAGTACCAAAAGGTTAGGTGTACATTATAGCTAGCTATACATAAGGTTGGGTTTTGACTGTAGTTATCCTTTTTAAGCAATCGAAACCAGTTATCATTCGAAAATGATAAAAAGATAGCAAATGAAGAGCAATGTGTAGCTAGCCGACGTTGTCTTTATTTTCATTGTCCGTTGTCACGCAATGCACATTTGACTTTTAGTGAGCAAAAAGCGGAGTATTAATCGTACAATGTGTAGCCTAGCCGACGTTATCTTTATTTTCATCGTCCGTTGTCAAGAAATGCACATTTGACTTTTAGGAAGCAAAAGGTCGAGTATTCCCCACATACAATAGATTGGTCATTTAGATCGATGGACGATATATTTGCAGGGTTGGAGGCATGCATCCATTCCTGGCCCCTCTTCCTATTTTTAACGAAACATTTCATTTTCTTTCAATCTAATTTAAGCACTGGGCTTAGCTTTTCTGAATTGATTTTTAATAGACAAAAGGCGTAAATTGCCTCTCAAAAGGTCTAAACTAACTCTTTTTCATTTCTTTAGTACTTTTTTATATTTATAAAATGATATTATTTGCACTAGTTAACATGATTTTTGTGGGCTTTTCAGTTGCACTAATAAACTAGTACTATTATGATAGCTTAATAATGAGGCACGTTGAAAATATTGTAGTTCTAAATAGAGGGCAAATTGTAGAGGAAAGAAGTCATGATGTCCAAGAATGGTTTGTATCATCAACTTGGATCTCAGATACATAGAACTTTATAGCCTTATTATGTTTTTTTGACTTGCTAACATGATGATTTCTACTAGTATTTCTTGGAGTGCGGTTGGTAGAATAAAATTCATGGCTAGCTGGTTCAAGCACATTATGAATTGTATGTTGGTTATTAATGATTCCCAGCGGATTCTAGACATGTAAGCAGTTAGTGTACTTGGATAGAAATGGGGATCATGACAGATCAAGCCTCTAAATAAATAAACATAGGAATAGGAAACAATAATAATATCTCTGTTATTATCAACAAATTTGTAACGCCCCTGTCCTGACCTCAAAATTATGACATCGACATCACATTCACATCTCAAGACCAAGTGGCAAGCTGCGTAATTATTGCCAGAATGCAAGGTTAAATCCGTCATGCAAAGCTGGCTACTCTCTTCTTCCCAGTCATTGATTCTTGTCTTCCTCGCTACTGTACCTCCCTGCACATTCTCTCTCTCTCTCCCTCTCCCTCTATATATTTTCAATCACAAACACACTCTTCGGTTACGGAGATCTAGTCAGAGAAAGTTCGGTTGTCTTTGGATTAAGAGAGAAAAGAAATATGAGGGAAACCACTGATAATAACGCATTGTCCCAACCTCCTCAACCTTTGATCGAGAGGCTCAAGGATTATGGCCAAGAAGACGTTTTTGCTCTCTGGGACGAGCTCTCCACCGACGAGCGCGATCACCTTGTCAAAGAAATTGAGGTCAATTCCTTCCATTTCTGTCGGTCGTCGATCTGTCTGTCTATCGCTTTTTCCTCTATTCAAATCCTTATGAACGGATTTGCGTTTGCATCTTAGTTTGTGGTCTGGTTGGAAGTTAACTCTCTCTGTTTTTTTTTTCTTCTTTCAAATAATCGTAAATGTTCGTGATTGATTTTGCGTTTGCCTCTAATTTTGGCGCTAAATCCGATCTTTGAACTGGACGAGATGTGGATTGGAGTGGAAATTCAATTCGATTTATTGCTGAAGCTATTTTGATTATTTCTAATGCAGAGCTTAGATCTTTCGAGGATCGATCGGATAATTCGATGTTCACTTCGATCTCAAGGTTTTCATTCGTTTTCTGACGGTCCTGTATGCACGAGTATGTAATGAAAATTGCCAATTTTGTATAATTTATGTAAAATTATTGCAGCACTACCAGTGGCAGCAATTGAGCCTGTGCCGGAGGTTAGTGTGTCAACGGTGGAGCAGCGAACAATGGAAGAAAGAGAGAGGTGGTGGAAAATGGGACTGAAAGCAATTTCAGATGGCAGATTGGCTGTTTTACTTTTATCCGGTGGTCAGGTACCTTTTTAACTCCATCTAATACATGCTCTAATTATTTCTACTTTCTATTTCCCTTTTATTAAACAGCTCTTTATGAGTTCACCTTTTTGTTGAATATTATTGCTCCAATAATGTTGTTTTAGCGTATGGTTTCTTGTTAAATCTCTTTTTCGCTCTCCATATTGGTCTTACTTTTGTTGCGATATTGCTTTTTGGAATATGTGCTCTAAGATAATTGGTTGACAGATCTCTGTCGCGTAAATAACTTTAAAGTAAGACCTATGTCTAGTGCAAGCAAGAATCAATCTTCTTTTTTTATTTTTTGTTAATTTAGATTCTTATATCCCGTTCTCTCCCTGGTTGGTGTTTTGTGCTTTCTTTTTTCCTTTTCCTACTTTTTGACAACTGGCTGATGGATGTCTTCATCTTATCATGGATCAGTTTAAATTGAAGGAGCATCATATTCGTTTTAAATACAATAATTACTTACCAGAAAAAAATCTTCACAGGATTGTGGATACTTTTCATTTTACTTGTCAATTACATGTGCTCACACAGATTTGCATAGAGAATGCCCATATGTTTGAAGTTTATCAGACTAATGCTGGAAATAGTATAACTGAGGATATAGCTTCCAAAGAAACTCAGTTAAGATCATTTGACGTATATGAAAATACTGAACATGAAAATCATCTCAAAGTATTTTTGTATACATGAAGAGAACTTACTATGCGGATCTGGATAATATTCCTGTAATTCCTTAACACCAAAATCCTTAAAAGCAAGTGTAACACATACAAAACTGTAAACTATAGACTTTTGCCTACTTTTGTCTGAAGTATGTGAAAATTATTTGTCATAATTCTCAAACATATTGACCAGTCATTCACATTATCTGTTATATCGTGTACGATTCTGCCCATTATACTTGTCAATTGCAATTTTCAACTTATAATATTGTGTCCCTGACCACCAATTTTGTGTCTCTGTGATTGAAATGATTAGGGGACACGTCTTGGAAGTTCAGATCCAAAAGGATGTTTCAGTGAGTAATTTCTTCCCTTGATTGTGAAATCCATTTACTGGGAATCTATTTCTTTTATTCCCTTTTTTATTTTTTTTCTTGCTAAGTTGGAATATCTAGCTTGAATATATACCAACTGATTCTGGATTAAGCGTATATGTGTTCTCTTAGGCAATTTTGCAAGGCATTAAAATTCAAATGCATTTGAGTTTCCAGGGCATGCATGTTTATGTGTAGCTCATAAATATTTGATATACATCCTAGATACACTTTCTCGTGGTTTGATTATAGAACCATGTTTTAAGTACACAAGGTTGGTGATTCTGTACTGATACACTTCATGCACTTCTATGCAGATATTGGACTTCCTTCTGGCAAGTCCCTTTTTCAACTTCAAGCAGAGAGAATTTTGTGCATGCAGAGACTAGCTGCTCAAACTGCCAGCGAAGGTAAAGTTAACTTTACTAGGTTTTGAATGCTTGTGTGGGATTCAATGCCTGATAATTGTGTAATGGGCAGGTTCTGGTGGTTCAGCACAAATACATTGGTATATAATGACAAGCCCATTTACTGATGAAGCCACCCGTAAATTCTTTGAAAGTCACAAGTATTTTGGTCTTGAAACTGAGCAAGTAAGGGAACTTCTACTCACTCCTTTTTAATCTATTGGTGTATTTTCTATACAGTTTTGGTTCACAACAGAAGAAAAGAAATGGAAGTCATCAATTACTTGATCGTTATTATTTTAATTGAGATACCTTTCTCTGGTTCAGGTCACCTTCTTCCAGCAGGGCACACTACCTTGTGTTTCAAAAGATGGTAGATTCATTATGAAGACTCCATTCAGTGTATGCTGGGCTAACTTAAATCTCTGTACCATTATTTTGTGACAGTGGTTCTTGTTAATCTTAATCTTACTTATATAATGCTTCTTGGACAGCAATTGTTATTGTCTTTTTCCAGCTATTTTTTTCATGAATAGCTCTCATGTTAAAGGTGTTAAGAGTTCCTTTTGTGAACTTGGTTGTCTGTATCAGGTAGCTAAGGCCCCTGATGGTAATGGAGGAGTGTATTCAGGTCTTCTAGAAATCTGCACAGTGTGCCAATTTCTCCTCATTACTAAAATTCCTCCTATCCTCTCATTTCTTGGCTGTTAATTGCTTTCATTTTTTTCCTAACTGTTTGTTCAGCTCTAAAGTATTCAAGATTATTAGAAGACATGGGCACAAAAGGCATTAAATATGTGGACTGTTATGGAGTTGACAATGCACTGGTGAGTTTTCCCTCCTTTTGGTCCTATGTCAAGGAGTCTAGAGTGCAGAATTTTTCCTAATTCAAGATTTAGTAATCAGGGTGTTGAAAGCAGGTTCGGGTAGCTGACCCAACATTTTTGGGATATTTCATCGATAAAGGTGTAGCTTCTGCTGCAAAAGTTGTTCGTAAGGTAATTTATCTTCATGTATGTTTGGGCATTTTTTTTAATGGATATATATAACTGTTAAAAAGTTTTTATGGAAAAAAAAAGGGGTTACAGAAAGAAAGTGTTGAGTTGGAAAAGGAATATCTTGGGCTTAATTAATTCCCTATCGAGGTGATAGATTCTTTTTTTTTTTGAGATAATGTTATTTTGGAAAATATCATTAGAAGAATTAGCGTATCATGGATTTCTTTCTAGTCTTTTAACCAAAAGAGGCCAATGTTTTGAAAATTTTAGATGGCATCCACTGCCATGTTTTATTTAAACAGGAAGTGTGGCTAAAGAGATGAATTTTTGATCGGACATAAAATCTGAAACTATTCTGAGCTTCTGTTTCATAATTGTAAGGCGCACAACTTGTATATCCTTAATGAACAGAAGTTCTGAATTTTCATTGCAATAGGCAACTTAACATCCATGAACTTCACTTAAACCAGATTTACTAAGAGCAGTGCCAGTTTTATGCTTCATCATTCAGTTCTATAGACTTTTTACTTTTATGGTATTTCTGGGTTCAGCATAAGAATTATGAAATTGAAATTCATCTCAATTCCTATTAAAAAATGACACAGGCTTACCCCCAAGAAAAAGTTGGTGTCTTTGTAAGGCGAGGTAAAGGTGGACCCCTCACTGTTGTTGAATACAGTGAGTTGGATCAGTCATTGGCATCTGCAATCAATCAAGAAACAGGACGTCTTCGTTTCTGTTGGAGTAATGTATAGTCTATTTCACCTTGTTTAATATGATGATATTGTGGATCTTCATGCTCCTAAGGCTTAAGTTGATTGCAAATGCTTGCATAAAATTCTTGTGAACTTCTTGAAACCCTTTATCAAGGTAGACAGTTTTTTTTTTTTCGAGTAACTTAGGTTGATGTTGGAAGAGAGGCTACTATTACGAAATTTTCAATTCTTAGGTATTAAGCAATGCACTGCCTTATGGATCCTACGGAAATTTTATTTGTTTTACCCACAACATTTTATGTTCCTATTAATTTGATGGGTAGTATAGGTAACTTACAGTGTTATGCTATGCTTTCTACGATAATGTGCTTCATGAACTAGTAACCATTAAGAATGCTCTGGCATTCAAAATCATAATCTTGAGCTCTTGCTATCTTTGGATTTCAGGTGTGTTTACACATGTTTACTTTGGATTTTCTTAATCAAGTGGCAAATGGCCTTGAGAAAGACAGCGTGTTAGTGATTCTCTTTCTTATGCATTCTTTTGAGATCACATGATATTCTATCATCAGAAACTTGATAACCAACTTAATGTTCTTTTTAATGTAACTTGTTGCTGTTCTGTAATCCTCTTTGTGCTATTGCTACACTACTGATTAGTTGATCTATCTGAACTACAGAATTCTGGATCAGTTCCACTGAAGAAATTCTTGTCTTTCTTAATGCTTCTTTTCATTTTCCAATTGTGAGAGCTGGGAGGGTTGGACGGTGGTCCTGTATTTGCTGAGAATTAAAGAGAATTGATCTAGCTTGGTCCCCTGTATTGACTTCAGTTCTAGCACATCTTGAATCCTTACGAGAGCTTTAAACATTAAAGCCTACATAAACTGTTGAGTTGAGGGATATAAATCACTCAGTAAAGATAGAAAAGGCCTAACCTTAGCTACCTTGCGGTTTTTAAGTATCTATTAGAAATCACAACTTAGTATACCATTTCTGATAGTTGAGTTATTAGATTTAATTGCATTTGTAGGGTTCTCTTCACAAAGATTTTAATGTGATAAGTCGCTTTACTTGCAGCTACCATCTTGCAGAGAAAAAAATTCCATCAATTCATGGATTTACTATGGGGCTAAAACTAGAGCAATTTATATTTGATGCATTCCCTTATGCTCCTTCAACTGCTCTTTTTGAGGTAAAGTTTGTCTCCATATCCCCTAAGTTTCACTTCGAGATAGTTTCTTCTACTACTTGAGAAATTTGTTTGCCTTATTATGTAGATATCACGGGAAGAAGAGTTTGCACCAGTGAAAAATGCCAATGGGTCAAACTATGACACTCCAGACAGTGCTCGTCTGCTTGTGCTTCGACTTCATACTCGTTGGGTAGTGGCTGCTGGTGGCTTCCTAACACATTCAGTGCCCTTATATGCAACTGGTAATCCTATCTTTATCTTGTTTGTTTGCTAGAGATATTGTACTGTAGATCTTAGTGAAGCCGCGTTAAATAACTAAAGCTTTGGAGGAAAGTTAAAGGTCAAAGGAGAGAAGGGGTTACTTTAAGTTGAAGAGTTCATTAACTAACAGATGAAAAGCCGAATGTAACTAGTCGAGGGTATGGTAATAAGCAAGAGGACCTGTTTCAATTATCTTGTTGCTTCCTTGCCTTCATCATCGAGACCTTTTAATTTTAGAACGGTGTTGCGTTAATCACTATTGGAGTTTGGCTTGATACACAGAGGTTATAAACATTGACTTATTGTAATGTAATTCAGGTGTAGAGGTATCTCCACTTTGTTCTTATGCTGGAGAAAATCTGGAATCTATATGCCGTGGAAGAACATTTCATGCCCCATGTGAGATTACATTCTAGTTGAGCTAATTTACATAGCGGCTGTTTTCATGTTAAAAATTGGGATCCAGTTTATCCCTGTTGTGTGTTACGAATTAGATTAGTGATAGCTGAGATACTAAACTACGAGTTTGAGGTCTTGGTTTGTTTTGGGGGAATTATACCATGAATGGCGCAGTTACGTAATTGGTGTATATTAGCCAGAAATGATCAATTGTGAATCTCAATCTCATCGCATTTACTATGCTTTTGATTTTTCTATTTCTTTTCCCTTTATATTTTTTTGGTCACATAAGTTGGCTAAATAAGCAAGAGAGGATACTCCCATCTTGCTTAATAGAAAGGGGATGGATTAGTTATTGGTTAGATTTATATTTTATGTAACAAATTCCCAAAGTCACGTCTTCTCAAAAAGGTCCTACGTAGAATCATCAGAACAAGCAATCGCCTGCTCCTGGCTCGATCTTGAAACAACCTGATGCAATCATCTCACAAACCGCAAATGCTCAAAACACGTCTGTATCCATTGAGCTGATTCTGAGAAAACTTGGAGCCAAGTTGTTTCGACAAGCTTAAACTCCTTCCCTTTGCCCCAAACTCCATAATTCTTGATTCTCTAGTTATTAGTCCATCGAGATCCTCCACCAGGGAGCTGCAAAATGAGCTAGGATACCAATAGGCTTCTTTGTAGACTATTTTTTCAGGTGGTGCAAGGATATACAGCACCACGTTGGTCAAATCTTAATGCCAAAAATGCCCTTATAAACAAAGAAGAATTTCTGCTGTTTAAGTTTGCAGGACCTTAAAATTCATAGAAAGATATGAAGATTAAACACATCCCTATATGGATTAAGTTCCATAATTTTCCATTGGAATATTGGACTACTATTGGCTATAGTTATATAGCAACTCAACTGGAAGACTTTTGTGCCTTGGTGAACACAGGTATAATAAAGACGGTGGGATCCACTATAATTTGCATAGAGGTTTACGTGAACTTAGGACCCCCCCTAAAAAGTCGTGAGAAGTGTCAACTGTGAACTAGTGGAAATCTTTAGCTCAAAGAAGTCACAAAGAATTGAAGAAGATTGGTAAAAGATTTTAAATTGGTTCATTATAGGAATTATCCAGTAACTCTTTAATTGAACCCACTCTGATGATAAGTGAAGAAGCATTACCAAAATTCAAAAATTATGATTCTCTGCTGAAATCTACCAACAGCACTTCTCTTGGTAAGGTGGTAGAAGTCGCTCCGAAAGTGCGTGATATTGTTATTACTAGCATAGTCAAACCTAAGGAGGCTAAAGAACGAGGGGATACTTTTTGCACTAACCTCGAATTCTAAGGAAATTAGTGAACACTCTCCAGTATATCTACCAAATCGATCTTTAAGGTATTACCCAGAGGATGCCTTAGAGATTTACAATACAAATGGAGAGGCCTTTCCAATTATGCAAAGTAATAAGTTACTGACACCAACACTAGGAAGAATCCATATAGGAAACCAAAGAAAAAAGGGCACCAAGCCCTCACCTCTTCTACATGATCTTGGAATGAAAAGTTAGGAGTATGAATTATCCCAAAAATAGTAGATAATTAACGATTATTTGAAATCCAAGAAATTTTGCTTAGCTGGGCTCCGAAAAACTAAAGTCAATTATGAAAAAAAAAAATCAATACTACAAGTGGACATTTGGAAAGGATTGGAAGGTAATATCTAACCATCAATATCATTATAATGATAGGATCATTTTTGGTTATGATCTAAAAAGAGTGAGGATCCTCCAACAGATCCTATCAGAATAGTATATTCATATAGAAGTTCGCTTGAATTCTAAATATTTGGCAGTAAACTTAACAAGCTACACCAATAACTATAGATGATTGAATAAGAAAATACAGTAATAATAAATCTAAACACTAAACAGAGCAATGGTTAAGAATATATCAATCAATAAGTTAGCTAGATTTAGGTGAGAAATTCCCATAGACTTTATTATATTTGATTTCACCCTAAATTAATGAATTACTCTAGTTTCTCAAACTAGTAAGAGTTTCCAACTCAGATTATATTCTTTATTAAGACATACATCCCCTATTCTTAAGTTAATCAACCAAAATCTCATTTGAATCTAAACAAGATAAGAATGCTTTAACTAGTTCTATGTATTCTCTTAATAGGTTTTACCCTAACCTAGGAAGATCTTGCATCTTTCTCTCAAATAGCTCATGCTTAACCCTCTTTAACCATATTTTGACATAAACACATATGTCATCCCTTGAATCTTGATGTATGAATCAAGTTTTGAATCTTTCACTTTCGCTCATTCGATTCAATCTATATAAATATGCGGATAAATCACAAGGAAACTAAAAATTTATTAAACCAAAGATAAATCAGAGTATATTATATCCTAGGTTCATCATATCTAAAGCTATATCCTAGTTAGTTCTTAATCACACAAAGAATATCAACAAAAAAAAAAGAAAACAAGATGAAGGAGTCATTATTATTAAATCTTGAATCTTTAAATAATTGTTGTTGAAATCTTGCTTTATCCTCAAAGAATGATGTGGTCTTGATCAAAACCTGTGAGAAAAGATCACTGATTCTCCATCAATCCACACGCAGAAGCAACAAAAGCATGAAAAAACAAAGAAGTTGTGTCTGAAATGTCGAAGAACACGGAGAAGGGAGAAAGAAGATCACGATATCTCTTACAGCAGAAAAAAAGTATGTAGACATTGATTTCCTTGAGTCCTTATCTGCTGCATAGTCTGCATATACATATCCATGTAGGCTTAGATTGTTATTGTTTATTAGCTTAGACTTAGTGAAACACAGTCTATGACTTAGGGTTCCAGCAAGGTATCTGAAGACATTCTTCAGTCCTTGCCAATGCTCAAGGCCAGGATTAGACATGAACTTGCTTAGAATGCTAATAGCATGAGCAAGATCAGGTCTGGTACAAAGCATCATATACATTATGCTACCTACTCCAACATCATAGGGGTATTTTAGCATGGCTCTCCTTTCTTCTTCAGATTGGGGGCACTTGTCTGCAACCATCTGAAGGTGTGGACTTATAGGAATAGAAGTAGGTTTTGCCAATTCCATATTAAACTGACCTAAAACCTTTCGGATGTAACCTTTCTGATTCAGCCATAGTTTTCCTTCCCTCCTATTCCTTATAATTTGCATCCCTAGCAACTTCTGAGCCTCTCCTAGATCTTTCATTTCAAAGTGTTTGCTCAGATTAGTTTTCACCTCATTTATTCTACCTAGCTCCTTTCCAGTAATTATCAGATCATCCACATAAACTAACATGAAGATGGCTTCTATCCCTCCTAGGTCCTTGTAGTATAGGCAGTAGTCATAGGCACTTCTAATAAAATTCATCTCACTAGCTATTTCATGGAACTTTTTGTTCCATTG
>JANKOD010000193.1:16892974-16906755 GCA_026284645.1 Erythroxylum acuminatum | reverse complement strand
ACAAACTTACCCTTAATAGCATTTTTCAAAACAAAGCAAAATTTCCTTA
Organism: Erythroxylum acuminatum; assembly: GCA_026284645.1. Classification (NCBI taxonomy): domain Eukaryota; kingdom Viridiplantae; phylum Streptophyta; class Magnoliopsida; order Malpighiales; family Erythroxylaceae; genus Erythroxylum; species Erythroxylum acuminatum. The sequence goes on along the minus strand of JANKOD010000193.1, from coordinate 16,906,706 downwards.
TCTTCGGAAGATCATAACTTTCAATCTCGATATCGAAAACTGTCATACTTCATGGAGATAGAAAGCTCTCAACAAAAGCTACAAGTTTCATGAAGAACATTTTATCAAATTCTGCCTAAATTAAGCTAGAAAAATTCGCAAAGATTTCAGCTCAAAAAGTCAACTATACTTCTATTCATCCCAAAAAGTCAGACTTGCAATTCCCTAAAATTTAACACTTTCACTAATCATTTCTTGTTTTTCAACTTTCATTAACATCAAATTAATCACTATAATTGCCATGGTACCCTTACACACATAAATTTATTGAAAATTTCCAAGTCAACAAAAACCAAAATTCACTTCTTTTCACATCAATTTCATTTAACTCAAAAACACCCACAACACATACATACTCAAAAACACCCATTTAATTTTATTTAATAATTTCTAATTTTCAAGAAAAGTTCGGGGTCCAACATCAAGCTTTGGAATAAGGTACAAATTAAGATTCTACTTTATTATGATTTGTGTTAAATCATTTTATAGAATTGATGAAATCTTAGTTTTTGGAAAATAAAAAATTACGAAAATTTTTTATAATTATTCTTCTACGATTAGGATATAATCTCATCTCGGTTTCCCAATAACAAGTTTCGAGAATCAAACCGGGGGGTTGATGATGAAGGGCAAAGTTGGTTCCAAGACGGCTTCAGGGGAAGCTAAAGAGAAATGACTCACTTTCTATTGAGAAATAAAAAAAAATACTTATTTTATCTTTAAGAATTAAAATAGGAAAATATCATGACATCTTTTTTTGAAAGTAAATATCATGACATTAATATAAGGTGGATAGTGGAAGACTTCGAAATATCTTGAAGTTATGGAGTGAAATTTTATAGCTAGGGTGTATGTATGTATCCCAAATCAAAATCATTATATTGTCTTATCCACATAATTTCAAGGAAATGGGGTCTCCAAGTGACAAGAAAAGGATAACTTGAGTTGCAAGCTGCAAAGCACAAACTTGAAAAGTAGTGACTACCTAGCCCTGACCAGTCTAAATCTTATGACCCACGAAATTTTCTAAAGGAACAGGTCCATGCTTTATTTCCTACTCATTAGTCACACTCTAGAGGGGATGAAATATTTTGTACCCATAACTTAATATATGAATGAGATCTTATGAGTGTCTGCGTAGGTCGGCTGTAGATAAAATGCGTTTTACTTGCTTTTTGACGTAGCAAAAATTAATACACCCATCTGCTTGTTTGAGATTCAGATAATCAAAATTTTAATACTTTAAATTGAATTATATCTTCAGCAGACTTAAAAGAAATATACAAGTTAACCAATCATACACACGATGAGGACAACAATCGAAAAGAAGAACAAGAATACCTACAAACCTAGACCTTTCTCCTTCTTCACGTTGATGACTGAGATAAGGTTGATGATCTTTTAGTCTATAGTCGTAGGAAGCTTTTGCTGTCATTTCCTATGCACTAAGAATTTGGTCCCACTGCCAGAGTGCTTTATTGTCTTCGTATACAATTAGTTTCATAGTCACATTTAATGTTACATTCGCCAATTCCGAGTGGGTACCACCCTTGGATTCTTCTGTTGGCACTTGTTATGAGTTTCAATGACGACCGTCTTAATTCGCAAATATTTGTGTGACGAAGAACCTGATACTGTCATATACTTTTTAAACCTCCAATTGAGTAGAGAATTTCTAGCAAGAATCTGAAACGGGACCAACAGACCGAATTGACTTCCATTTTGGAGTTGTACGATGTCCGAGTAAAGAATAAGAGATTCTAGAAAACTAAATTAGAAAATGATAATCCTCAAATTATTTTTAAATATTGGAGGCAGTACCAAGTCAACCGAAGTGGCAATAAGGGAAATGTGACCAAGTCTAGCATCTATGGTGAGGATGGAATGAAGAGTGGGGCCCACTTTAACTCTCATATGAAATTCTAATGAAATCAAGTCCAAGAGTTCTACAGGTATATTTCCCTTTTTATTTGAAGCAAAAACATTACTTTTTCAAACTTAATTAGATTCCATTAAAATCTAAGATAGACTTCAACAATTTGGACTCTACAAAAAGAATTTTAAAGTTTTAAAATTATTTAAGTTGAATTCCTAATTAATAAAATTCTTAATTTTGTTAAGATTTTGTCATGTAAATATTACGTTAATATTAATATAATTTTTTTATTATCTCCTTTATATAAGATTAGGGTTTAAATGGTCTCACTTGACCTAATATAGTTGTACTCAATCTAAAGTTAACAAAATCAACCTAAGTTGATTAGACTTTAAATCGAGTTTAAGCTTTTTTATTAAAAAATTTAGGTTTAGATTATATTCAAGGTCGAGTTTTATGATCTAACTTGAAGTTAATGAGCTAAGCTTGAATTAACCAAATTTTGATCCAAATTCAAGCATTTTTATTAAAAATCGAGCTTTAAGTCAAGTTTAAGTTTAAATTTTACATTAGATTACAACAACAACAGTCTAGTAAAAATTTCGCTGATACGCAGGATCTGGGAAGGTCCAATAATATCTGACCTTACCTTTAACTAGTAGAGAGACTATTTTCGAAGACGCCACATGAAATAAATAAAATAATCACAAAATAATACAATGAAGATACAAGATAAAAAAGGTATTTAAAAATAACAATAACAACAACAATAATAATAATGAGGCTAAATATAAAAAAGTTTAGGTTAACTACAAGAGGAAATGCTAAAAGAATTATGAGAACGACAAGGATCTCTTTATGTGGGATCCTTTATCCGTATCCTAGTGCGTCATAGTCCCCTATTACGGGTCATGTTCTTCATAAGTTGCAGCTGAGTTATATCATTCTTGATCACCTTCTCCCAATTCTTCTTAGATCTCCTTTTTTTCTCTTACAACCTCTAAATATAATCTTCTCGCATCTTACTAAAGCGTCTGGTTGTCTCCTCTTAATATCTCCAAACCACCTAAGCTCTGTATCCCTTAATTTTTCAATAATATTAGCTACCTTTAATTCCTATCATTACATTCCTGACCTTATATCTTCTAGTAAGGTTACACATCCAATGGAGCATCCTCATCTCCACCACCATTAGCTTATGACCATGCATCTGTTTGATTTATCAACACTCTGCCCTATAGATCATGGTCGGCCTAATCGCTAAATGATAAAATTTATCTTTAAGCTTGAGTGGTATTTTCTTATCACATAAAACTTCTGAAGCACTTTTCCATTTAAGTCATCCTAATTTTATACGATGCATTAAGTCTTCATTAATCTCTCAATTGCTCTAAATGATAGATCCTATATACTTTAAACACTTCATTTGTGGTATAACTTTTTAATCAATCTTTATCTCCATATCGATAGCCACCCTATATCCCAAAAAGTTACACTCTATATACTCAGTCTTAGTTTCACTCAATTTAAAGCTCTTTCAACTCTAATGTATCCCTCTAAAGTTTAAACTTGACATTGACACTTTCTTTTGTCTCATCCATTAAAACATCAAGGCACATCCCTTGGTATTATCTTGGTGAGCTCATCAATCACTATTACAAACAAAAAGGGCTTAAAGAGGAGCCTTGGTGTAGCCCAATATCGGTAGAAAAAAAGCTTTGTATTTCCTTCTACAGTCCTTACTCTAGTTTTAACACCTTTATACATATCCCTAATATATATAGGTCATATAAACCATCTAGACACTTCCATATAATTTCCCTAGGTACCTTGTCATACACCTTCTCTAAATTAATAGAAACCATGAGTAAGTTATGCTGTCTTTTCTTGTAATATTCCATTAATCTTCTAGGGAGATGTAAAGCTTCTATGGTGGACCTTCCTAGTATGAAGCCAAACTGGCTTCCGTTATAAAGGCATCATTTCTCACTCTCTTCTTAATCACCTTCTCTCATAACTTTATGGTGTGACTAAGTAATTTAATGTCTCTATAGTTGTTACAGCTTTGGATGTCTCCTTTGTTCTTATATAAAAGAATTAGCATATTAAATCTCCACTCATCTGACATTTTGGCAAACCTAAAGATTGCATTAAAAGTTTAATTAGCCAAATAAGACCCTTTTTGCCTAGGCTCTGTCATACCTCTATGGGTTTCTCATCAGGCTCTACTGCCCTTTCATTATTCATATCCCTCAATACTTTTTTAATTTCTTCCCTTATAATATGCCGACAATACATAAAATTATGATACCTCTCGAACATACTAAGATTACCTAAATAAATGTTATCATCCACGACTTCATTAAAAAATGATATAGAAGTACCTTTGTTATTGTCTCTTGATGCCATTTTCAGCTACGAACACTTGCTCTACTTCATCTTTTATACAACAAACTTAATCTAATTCTCTTACTTTTCGTTTCCTGGCTCTCACTAACTTAAAAACATCATTTTTTGCATCTTTAGTATCCAATTATTGGTATAATTTCTCTTAAGCTCTACTTTTAGCTTATGAGATTATCTTCTTTTCCTCTTTCTTTGCGATATTATAACTTTCTCTATTAACCACTTTCTCTACCTTTATGGTGTTATCCAATATAGCTTTATAGTTACCCTTTTTTATTATAACCTTTTCTTATACATCTTCATTTCACCACTAAGACTCCCTCTTACTACCTGTAGACCTTTAGGAACTCCTAAGGTCTCTATAGCTGTATTTCTTATAAGAGTTGCTACCAATATTTTAAAAACTGAATCAGACCGGCTGGTTAGATCAAAAATAGTCTGAACCAGTCAATTGTCTAGTTTGATTTCATTTAATAACCTCTCTATATAAAAACTGACCAGTTCAAGGAACTGGTCGGTTTATCTAAGAATTGGTTGGAACTGGTTTGTTGTTAATTTCAGAAGCCAAAAAACACTCACTTCACTCTTTACACTTTCACTTCTCCTTGCTTCCTTTACCAGTATCATTATATCATCTCCTTCACCTCTCTCTTATCTTAGGTTGCAAACACTATTGGTTTGTTTGTTTTGTCTCAAGAAACTTTCGTCAATGGCTACACCAATTTATATTCTTCTCCATGACCACTAAAATATAATTCTTTCATAAACTTAGACCTGTAAATAATAGTACCCGAGGAAGAAAACCCAACAAATGCCCACCTCACAAGAAACATCCTCCCCAAAGAGGCATGGGTGTGGCTCAACTCGAACGTTTAAAGCTAAAAGAATTGAGAAAGACGATGATCAAAGAAAAAAATCAAAAAAGAAAATAAATAAATGAAAATGACAATCTTGTTTTTGAAAGCTAGGTATACAGTAAGAAAACAAGATATGTCTTAGAATTTGGTAGCGACAGTAGGGCTTTGAGAATTGTCCATTCTTTTTCTTTCTAAGAAACGAGACAAGAGGGAAAAATGAATGGTTAAAAAATGAATAAAATATGTTTATATGTGTGTGTGTGTGTATTAGAATAACCCTCTTGTTAGGGGGGATCTCCTAAATCACCTCATCTAACTCTTCCCAGAATTGATGCTTAAGTTATACGTCAAACCCTACTTAAGGTGCATAAGAACACATCACATTTAAAATAACACATCTTTAATGACATAATCCTATCATTAGTTCTTTTTACCTCCATAACATGATTTATAAGTTCCTTTATAACTAAGATACCTACTATATTATGATGTCTCGAACACTCTAAATACCAAAGTTTGAACCAATTAATCTCTTTCGCTTTAGACCCTGTCTACTTTGTCTCCTAGAGCACACTATATGAATCTTATATTTTTTTAAAATCTCCATTAATTCCAAAGACTTCCTTGTAAGGTTCCCAATATTCCAAGAACCTATTTGTAATTAGTCAACATTCTTTCTTCTTTTAGACCTAAAACTCATTGATGGACTAGCCTTTGTTCTATCATCAAAAGTGAAAACAACCACTCCTATCCTAATACCCAACGAAAGCTATAGAAGACAAGCGTAATAAGTCCTTAAACAATTCTAATATAAGAATCTCATAATGGGCACCATAATAAACAAATGTGAGAACCACAAGTACACTTGACCACACTTCAATCTAAATTAAAAGATCCAAAAATTGAATCACTAATAGAAATTAGGTATCTGTAGAGTGTTAAACGACGGTACTGAACAATTAAAAATATCAAACAAAATATTGAAAACTATAAACAAAAAAGAACTTAAAACTTTTATTAAGTTGAGGCATCCTGAAAACTGAAATCCCAATGCCCAAAGAGCAATGGATCTACCACGAGTAAACACAATTTGAAACCAACCACAAGTTTATATAATAGATATGAAAATTTTACGAGATACTAATTAATTAGAGAAGGGAAATAACCAATCCGATTCGATATGTTTAATATGCCATACACTAACTTTGTATATTATTGTCGTATTTAGCACCATTTGCTAGAAATTCCTTTATTGTAGGACTTACTCTAAATTAGCCTTTTGAAATGCAAGATCAAAAGCTTCTCCTTTTACTTCTATGCAAACAAAAAATATTCCAAATCTCAATCTTAGAACTTAGTAAACGCAATAATTGTAATAATATTCAAATTTGTTTTTATATCAGTTTGAAAGTGAATTTACCATCTAGATCAATGGTTGTCAATCCATCTTCCAATCTGACGAAATCTCTCCCTGATTTATCCAGACTCAAACCACTTGATGGAACCAATTACAAATGATGGTCTCAAAGGCTCCTCATATTTTTGAGCAATTAGAGGTTGATTACATGTTGTTCAACAATCCACTGCCTGTTACTATCACTCCACCTACGTTTCCAGATGGTGATCCTTCGGCTGCTTTGGCATTGACAAAATATAAAAAAGACAATAAACTGGCTCGTGGCCATATGTTGAACCATATGTCCGATATGTTGTTTGATCTTTTTTACACCAATAAGTCCGCCAAATCAATATGGACTGCACTTGAGAAGAAGTACAAGGTTGATGATGTTGGGAAGAAAAAATATGTTGTTAGCATGTGGCTGCGATTTCAGATGGTTGATGACAAATCAATTATGGAGCAAGAGCACAAAAATGAAAACATGGTTGTTGACATACTTAGTGAAGGTATGAAGATATGTGAAACACTTCAAGCCAAAGTACTACTGGAGAAATTTCTCCCTTCCTAGAGTGACTACTGCAACAAACTCAAGCATAAGAAGAAAGACTTGACTCTTCAAGAGTTAATCATCCATATGAGAACTGAAGAAGCTAATCAGCCTAAAGATAAGCTTGATAATTTTTCTATTAATAATACTAACACTAACATTGTTGAATATGTTGTTAATGTGCGTAAAGATAGGTTTAAGGAGAAGAACAAGAAGAAGCTTAATTGTGGTATAAAAAAAAAACAATGTTTTAACAAATTAGACGTCAAAATTCAGAAGTCCAGGGGTGTATGTTATATGTGTGGTAAACTTGGTCATAAAGCCTATCAATGTTTTCAACGTTAAGGATCACAAAAATCCTGTTCATAAATAGCATGTTTCACAAGCTAACCTGGCTGAAAATGATGATATCATGGCTGCTGTTGATGTTGAAGCTAATCTGGTGGCTAACAAAGCTGATTGGGTGCTTGATACAGCAGCCTTAAGACATTTGTGCACCGATAAAGATCTATTTCATAATTTCCAAGAGACTGCAAATGGTGAATGCATCTACATAGCTAATTTTAGTATTGCTAGAGTCCTCGGTAAAGGAAAGATTTTACTCAAGCTAACTTTTGGCAAAACTTTATCCTTAAATAATGTTTTGTATGTTCCTAGTTTGCGTAGGAATTTAGTTTCTAGTTCGTTACTAAATAAGGCTGGACTGAAACTTGTGTTTGAATCTGATAAGGTTGTAGTCTCTCATAATAGGGAGTTTGTAGGGAAGGGATATCTTACAGGGGGTCTTTTCGTACTCAATGTTGAAACTGAATTAGTGAATGGTAGTACCTCTGCTTCTGCTTATATTGTTGAGTCCGCTAATTTATGGCATGGTAGACTAGGACATGTGAACATTGCCTTAATCAAAAGGCTTAGAGAAATGGAACTAATACCTACAATAAACACCAATGAATTCTCTAAGTTTCACATTTGTGCTGAAGCCAAGTATACTAAGAAACCTTTTAAATCTGTCACAACTAGAAAGACAGAATTTTTATACCTTATTCATTCAGACTTAGCAGATTTCAAAAATATCATGAGCAAAAGAGGTAAAAAAAAGTATTATGTGACTTTTGTGGATGACTTTTCAAGGTACACTAAGGTTTACCTTTTAACAACTAAAGATGAGGCTGAGAACATGTTTTTCAAATTCAAAGTAGAAGTGAAAAACCATCTTGATAGAAAAATCAAGAGAATAAGGTTAAATAGAGGTGGTGAGTATAGCACAAATTCTCTTAAAAGTTTTTATGAGCAAAATGGTATCATACATGAGTTTAGTACACTTAACACTTCCCAACAAAATGGTATAGCGGAAAGGAAAAATAGAACCCTTAAAGAGATTATGAATGTTATGTTGATAAGTTCCAGTTTACTTGATAATTTGTAGGGAGAGGTTATACTCTCTACGTGTTATATTCTCAATAGAGTACCACATAAGAAGGTAGATAAAACTCCTTACGAGTTGTGGAAACGATTTCCCCTTAATTTGAAATTTCTAAAAGTGAGGGGGTGCTTAGTTAAGGTTGGTTTACCTGACTTCAAAAGGCCTAATATTGTGCCTAAAACTTTTGATGTTGTTTTCGTTGGTTATGCTAAAAATAGTGCAGCTTATAGAATCAAGTCTTTAAGTGATAATTATATTTCTAAATTAAAAGATGCTGAATTTTTTGCCTTATAATTCTGAAATTGTAGATGATGATCATATTTATGTGCATTTTGGTATTGTGCATGCTACTGCTTCTGTTAATAATGAGCCAGATGTTGAACCTAGGAGGAGTAAGAAACATAAAACTGAAACTAGTTTTAGACCGGATTTTATTACAACTTTCCTATTTGAGATGGAGAACGTTGATGTTATAACTGAGGACATTGTGTTAGTATTTCTTCTAGATGATTACCCTAAGACCTAAAAAGAAGCAGTAACATCCATAGATGCTCCTTTTTGGAAAGAGGCCATAAACAGTGAATTAGAATCCCTTCTGGCTAATTGTACATGGGATCTTACTGACTTACCTAATGGATGTAACCCTATTAGTGGTAAGTGGGTGTTTAGAAGGAAACATAGACATGATGGCTCCATTAAAGGTTTAAGGGAAGGTTTATGGTGAGAGGTTTTGACCAGAAAAAAAGGGATTGACTACTTTGATACCTATTCACCTGTGACTAAGATTGCCACTGTTCGTGCTTTAATAGCCTTAGCCGCCATCCATAATTTATTTGTACATCAAATGGATGTAAAACGGCCTTTTTGAATGGAGATTTAGAGAAGGAAATATATACGAAGCAACCTGAAGGCCTTAAGGTACCTAGCCAAGAAAACAAGGTTTGTAGACTTAGGAGGTCTTTGTGTGGTCTTAATCAAGCTCCAAAACAATGGTATGAGAAATTTAATAGCACCCTGACTCAAAATGGATTTATTATTAATGCTTCTGATTATTGTGTTTATTCCAAAATGGTAGGATTAGAATGTGTATTTATATGTCTTTATGTGGATGACATGTTAATTTTTAGTGCTACTGTTGATGTGGTTAATGAGACTAAGAAATTTTTGTCTTCTCAATTTGATATGAAAGATTTAGGAGAAGCCGATGTGATTCTTGGAATTAAAATTTCCAAAACAGAGAATGGCTTTTCTTTGTGTCAGTCTCATAACATTGAAAACGTATTGCGTAAATTCAATTGTTTTGATGTTATACCTGTAAAACTCCTTATGATTTTAATATTCATCTCATAACAAATAAAGGTGATAGTGTATACAAAGTGATTATGCCAAGATTATTGGTAGTGTAATGTTTCTTATAAACTATACTAGACCTGATATTGCATATGTTATCTCACGTTTAAGTCGTCTTACATATAATGCTAGTAATGAACATTAGAATGCACTTCATCGATTGCTTAAGTATTTGAAAGGCGCCATGAACTATTATTTTTTTTTAGAAAGTTTTCTGTTGTGCTTGAAGGATATTGTGATGCTAATTGGGTTTCTGACAATAACGAAGTTAGTTCAACTAGTGGTTATATATTTACTTTGGGTGGAGGAGTTATTTCCTTGAAGTCTACAAAATAAACTTGTATAGCTAGTTCCACCATGGAATCTGAATTTATTGCTCTTGAGTTGACAAGTCAAGAAGTAGATTGGCTCTGAAATCTATTAGCGGATATGCCCAAATGGGGTAGATTGCCTACACCTATTCCACTATGCTATGACTCTCAGGCTACAACTGGAGTTGCTAAGAACAACGTGTACAATGGTAAAAGGAGACACATTTGTATAAGACACGGAGTGGTGAAGCAATTGCTCAAGAATGGTGCTATCTCCTTAGAATTTGTAAGATTCGAAAGGAATCTAGTTGATCCTTTAACTAAAGGATTATCAAGGAGATTAGTTCTTGAAATGTCGAGGGGGATGGGGCTTAAGCTCATTGAGTGAAATTTTGGTCATCACTTATCCCTATCTCGTGTTCTGTTGACCTAAAGAAGGTTAAGCTTAAGCTCTTAATGAATCTATTGCCCATGCAAGGGTGGTTCTCAAGAGACGGACTTGATAAATTCACCGAACTTTATTTAGAGGTTGAGTACTTGCTCTTAATGGATTCATAGCCCGTTAGGGTGGTGCTAACGAGAAACACTCGATAGATTCACTTGAGTGTGAAGGTGGGTTGCCTTCTATGAAAGACCTGGGCTATCTTTCTAGAGCACTTATGAGACCCAAGGTAAGCGTATGGCTTAGAATAGCACATGTATAGTATTGTGAAGTTTGCACAAACTGAAGTATGATATGTGTTTGGGGGGAGGGGGGGTCTCAACTAAAGTTCCCTTAGTTCAAGATCTGTATTCACTATTGAACTTGGTTATTGCCTCACTTTACAATGTGTTAATTCAATCGACAGATATTAACATTTAAATATCAAACCCCTTTTTTTGCTAAAGGAAAATTTTCTATTTTAGCTTGTCATTAGTGGGGAAATGTTGGAATAATGACAACTTCTTTGCCCTTTTCTCTATTGGTTATTTCTTCTTCTTCCATTGAATTTTGCTTGTCCCATATTAGTTGGAAAAGAGAACTTACACTACTTTATATTATTGTTGTTTTTCCTACTTATTTGAGTTGTTTGGTTTGAGTCTTTTGGTGGAGTGTTGGAGCTGGACCAAACTACTTGTCTCACATGAGTGTTGCCTGCTCGGTCCGATCCAAGCGGGCTGGGCTGTGCACATCCCGCGGGCTTTGAATTGGTATGGTTATCTTTTTGTTTATAATCACTTCTCGTCCTATTTATATGTTACAATTGCTCCCTCTTTTCTTACAAAAACTAAGTTGTCCTCTTCTTCGTGGTTATTGGAAACCTGAATACATACACTCTCCTCTTTTTTTCTTTTTTTCTTTTTTTGCTTTTTTCTGATCTTTGTTCGGTCTCCTTGAGCAATTTGTACATCCTTTATTCTCTTGCCCACGAGTGTACGAGTGCAAGGTTTCGCTGTGTTAATCTCGGGGAGCGACCAGCTTCTGGATTGCATCATAGTCCGGTGAAATCACTTTCAAGTTATAATTTTTAGTGAAAAGGTGCTTATCCATCTTAAAATTCATAAGGGCATTACAACCAAACTCTAACATCAACCTTCTTCTTGCACTCAATAAATACGTGCCATCTTGAGTCATTACCAAACTAGTCATAGCGGAATAATAAGCAGTGGAACGATCTTGACAAGAGAGCAAATCAAGATGTAATCTCTACTTCACACATCTCTTCAGGCTTTCAACGACACCTGGAGAGCTCACAAAAAAGAGAAAAAAGAGATGGTGAGTACTGACCTTTCTATTGTGCCGTATCTGACAAAACCAACGTTGCTATTAGAGATAAAAAGATAGAGAGAGAGAAGTCTCGAAGAAACTATAATATACCTTGCTAATGATTTTATATATACACAAGTTAAAAGATGGCCTGTTATTAGAAGGTAATAAAATTGGACTATAATATAATTTTAAAAAAAATTAAAAATTATTTTATAATTTTAAAAATTTATTCGAAATAATATTCAATATTAACTGGGGTTGTTACAGTAACATAACCAACTCCATGTCAGATTCAGTGTTGGTTATACTGAGTAGAACCTATTACGGTTATGTGGGCTCCATGTAGACACTAGTAAATCAAGAGAAAAAAGGTTGAGTATTCTGATAATATTTAATTAATAGAAGACTGCATTAATTAATAGTTTAACTTAAATAATTTTGAAACGTTAAGTTTTATATATTCTGAAATCTGAATCACTAAAAATTAACCTGTGCTTGAGTATGAAAGTTTCTCCTTAAATTACTTTCTTAAAATTTTCGATTCTCCAAAACTTCTTAAGAAGAAAAAAAGGCCAACCAACATTTAGTCCATTAATTAATATCATCAACAAGTTAAAAACATTATAATCGTTTTAATAATTTTTATGTTATATTATTTGCATACGAAATTTAGATTCTTATATTATATTTTATGTCTGAAATCAAGATTCAATTTGATTAAAAAAGCTACATGTGCTACGGTGAATATCCAAGTAAAGGATCCAACGATTTTCCTGAAGAATAATAAATAGGAATAAAAAAGTGAAAGTGTAAGGATTCGGGTATAAAATAGTCATGTGAATCTAGGACAAAAGGATACGTGATATTTCAGGGAAAAGAGATTACAGGCACTGAGAAATAGAGTAGGAATTGACTGTTGACAAAGTTACAGAGGGGTTGAGAAAAGAAAAGCATGACACAGAATTGTGCTTAGCAAAGAAAGAAGAAGGTCAAAACAATACAAGCAATAGCGTAACATTTCCCTCCTACCTCACGATTATTTATGCTACCTCAGTACCAAATCTCTGTAACAAGATTATTTATGCTACCTCAGTACCAAATCTCTATAACAGAATTCACGCTAGCCTAACCTAACACGTAGCCCCTTAGGATCACTGACCGCCTTTTCTCACACTGTGACTTGCGATGGAATAACGGCTTCTCAATTGCCTTGGTTGCTGCCGGTGGATCAAGGCCTGTAACAGAAAGAGAGACTAAAAATGCCTTTTCCTTTCTAACTTGCAACCAGTGTTTTCCTTGAATCACAGGAGCCGCGTATCTGAAAAGCTCGTCCTGTCATGTTCTCTTACCTTAGGGTTATTTAGAGTTTCTATTACTTCAATTTACAAATGTTTGACCTAACCTAATTTAGAGAACTGATTTGATATTAAACATGTTATGAATGTCGTACCAGATAATATCGAATTGAGTTCTGGTATAGTATTATACTGGTACTGATTAATATTAGGTACCATTTTGAGTAATTTTTTAAATTTATAAAATAGTAATGATTTTTTAAAATTTACAACATAATTCATTATCATATTATATTGTAGTTTATTTAATTTAGCTTTTTTTTATTTATATCTTATCCATTTTAGTTTATATATATATATCTTTATTATATTCTAATTATTTCTGTATATAATATATATCTATATATAATAATTATCTAAATATAATAATTTATTGTAAAATAATAAAAATAATTCAAAATTTTGAATTTTGAATTATT
>JANKOD010000193.1:16839375-16857142 GCA_026284645.1 Erythroxylum acuminatum | reverse complement strand
AGGACAGACTTGAGTGGGAATACGCAGACATGGTGTTGAATGGAGAAAAGAGTGGTGGTTCTCTGTTAGCCAAAGGTCGTGAAGATGCAGTGTCTCAGCTGTTGGAGATAAGCGAGAGGTTTGGTTGGGACAATAGCGACAAAGTTGGATGGAGCAAAGTGAACTTTGAGCTGTAGGGCACATGTAGAGGTTGAAGAAGAGTGGAAGTGATGTGAAGGAGAAGTTTGGAGTTGTACAGGGAAGCCATGGAAATTGGACTAGTAGGGTTAAACAACAGAGGAGAGATCATGTTGGTGATGATGATGGAGATCCGACGGTGCAGGAGTTCAAGAATCCATTCCCTGGTCGTGAATCTCTATTGAAGAAGATGCTTGATAGGAAAAGAGTCATTTAGTTTTCTTGTTTCATTCTGCAATGTAACGTTCCAATTGAAAGATTCTTCTTTTGGTCGCATGTTTGTGGTTGTATTATGATAAAATGCATAGTATATTATGCTACTTCAGTTTAAATATGTATTTTGGGATTATAATGTTATTTAACTTTTTTTACATGTCTTAATATTTATTTTTCATATTAATTTTATTTCCTATAAAAAATGAGACATCTCTTTAAATTATTTCCTACAATATGGTTATCTAAAATTTCCTATAATATGGTACTTTGCAAATTGTTTAGTATGCTTTAAAAATTATTTAGCATAAATAATTTTATTATAAAATAAAATGTAGTTAAAATTAATAAAAGTGTTTTTAATTTTTATGTTGCCAAACAATCTACTATATGAAGCTCTTTTAAAAAAATTATTTTTTTAATTAATAGCTAAACAATCAACAGGCTTTTAAAAATGTTCTTCTCAAAAAAATTTACTAACAAAAACTCAACTGATAAAAGCTCAACGAGAAGTGCCCGTAATCTTCGGCGTCAAGTCTGTTTGAGAAAAAGAAAAACCTAGAGGATTGAAAGACGTCATTTCGTATACTAATTGAGAGAGTAATAGCAATTGGGATTGACGTAACATTTTTGAATAGTGTGAGGTTTAGTCACGCTGGTGATCGAATTGACTCAAATAGTGTATTTATCAAAAAAGGTTTTCCGGGATTGTAGTTGGCTGGGTACAACCGAATCTAGTCCTTGGAGTCTTCCGTACAGATTAGATTACTCTGTAAGTAGCGGAGGGAAAAGGAAAATGCCGGTGGCAAGACCAGAATCAAATGATCCCAGGGTCATAGCTCACGTAGACATGGACTGCTTCTACGTTCAAGGTTTTCTTCCTCCATTTCACTTTCTTGTTCTCGATTTTTAAAATTATGCGGTAATTCATGGGTCCAGTTCCAAAATTCTGTTGGCTGACTTTGCTGCAATGTCTTAAAATGTAGTTGAGCAGCGGAAGCAGCCAGAGTTGAGGGGTTTACCGTCTGCAGTGGTGCAATACAATGAATGGAAAGGCGGCGCCTTGATTGCTGTTAGCTATGAGGCTCGTAAATTTGGAGTGAAACGGTATGTGGAATGTTCTGCTTACTCACTCTCTACCTATTCTGATTTATTTTTCAACTTTTAGTTCTATGCGAGGTGACGAGGCAAAAGCTGTTTGCCCTCAAATTAATCTGGTTCAAGTCCCTGTTGCTCGTGGTAAAGCTGACTTGAATGCTTATCGCAGTGCTGGTTCTGAGGTATGTGAGGTTTGGCCTTCTTCTTATGCATATCCTATCATTAGTTCATCTGGAAAGTCTCTCTCTCTCTCTCATGTTCGCAGGTGGTTTCCATTCTTGCAAGGAAAGGGCGGTGTGAAAGGGCTTCAATTGATGAAGTTTATCTTGATCTTACCGACGCTGCAGCAACCATGCTAATAGAAACTCCTCCTGAAAGCTTGGGAATGATAACTCAGGAAACCCTAGAATCACATATTTTGGGGCTTCATAATGAGGTATTAGGACTTTTTTTTTTTTGCACCTATGGTTCTTTTACTCAATGAGTGATTCCTTTGACAAGAAACCCTACTTACCCTTTTCGTTCCTTTTCTACAAGATGATTTGCGCATAAGAAGGTAAACACAATAATGCCATAAAGTAGTAAAATTTGAAATATCACAAAAATTACCTTCTTTCTGTGAAGATACATTTAGAATGTCCTCCGTACCATTTGTTTGAGCCTGTAATCTTATTTACTTTGTCTTTTAGTTCTTTCATTTTACAAGAGAACTTTTTCATGTATTTAGAATGGAAATGATGCTAAACAAAATGTTAAGGAATGGCTATGTAGAAGTGATGCTGATCACCGTGATAAGTTATTAGCTTGTGGGGCAATCATTGTTGCTGAACTTAGGATGCAGGTACTAAAAGAAACAGAATTTACATGCTCTGCGGGCATTGCTCATAATAAGGTATGAATGAGTGTTATCTCTTCTATACCAAGTGTGTTGATTTGATAAATTAGTTTTCGTAACTTGAACCGGATATCCTCAAGTTATCCTTTTGTTTATAGGTTCTAGCAAAACTTGCAAGTGGTATGAATAAACCTGCTCAGCAAACTGTTGTGCCTTCCTCATCTGTAAAAGATTTGCTCGATTCTTTGCCAATAAAGAAGATGTAAGCTTTTATCTTTTACCTTTTTCAATTTGTGTACTAGATTTAGTGATGTTACTGTCACGTCCTTGTCAGATCTATTAAGCTGAAATACCATACAAGCTTCTTTAAGGCACAGAAGCAAAGTTTTCTATCCATGTAAACTTATTGCCTTTCTAAAGTTTCTGGTGGTCTTCCAAATTATATTTCTAATTGATTGTAGGAAACAACTTGGAGGTAAGCTGGGGACTTCCTTACAAAGTGACTTGCGTGTGAACACTGTTGGAGATCTACTCCAGTTTTCAGAGGAGAAGCTACAAGATCTTTATGGCGCTAACACTGGGTAATTGTTCTGAAACAAAAATGCTGCAGTCCACTCACGTTTAAGAACTTTCTTTCCACAGTGTATGTGGGACAATATAGCCAATGGAAACATCTGTTTAAGCTGTTGTATTAAACCAGATTGGCTTCTGGCTCATTCTCAGCAGGATTCAATTTACGTGTGTACCTTTATTTATCTTCCAGTAGTATTCAATCTATATGATGTTTCCCCTTAATCTTAATAAGCAACATTGTGATCCATTATGTTTCCAATCATTGTCAATAGTGCATCTGAATTCCTATACATGCATGAACTTCAGTACTTGGTTGTGGAACATTGCAAGAGGCATTAGTGGGGATGAAGTTCAGGTTCGCCTTCTTCCTAAGAGCCATGGTTCTGGAAAGTCGTTTCCTGGACCTCGAGCTTTGAAGACAGTTGCCTCTGTAAGGATTTTATTTCAACCATATGAATACCATAATTAAATTTGTTACACCAGAAAAACATTTCACCCTTGTTGCTAGAGTGAAATGTTTTATCCGACAATTAAATTTGATAATAATGTAGCTTTGTTTTGCTTCAAGTTGATTTAAAATCTGTCTCATCCAAATTTTTGTTCTTTCAGCATTACCTTCCGAATATTGCTTTAAACCGTCATCCCTTATGCGTTCTTGTTGTGGCCAAGTATTGCTTGAGACATATATTCTTTGCTGATTATTTGGTGATTCTTTGTTGCTTTTTCAGGTTCAGCACTGGCTTAATCAACTTTGTGAAGAACTCAGTGAACGCCTTTGCACTGATTTAGACCAGAATAAGCGGATTGCCCACATCCTTACTCTGCATGCTAGTGCACACAAGGTACTTGATCCCCCTCCTGATTTATATATGAATATTCAATTTCCAAGAATGATTTTCTTCATCTCATAGCAACTGTTGTTGATTATTATTTTCTGTTTTTTGGTAAACCTTCAATATTGTTTTTTCTCCCTCATTGTTGGTTACTATGCAGTCTGGTGACTCGGATTCATTCAAGAAGTTCCCTTCAAAATCTTGTCCATTGAGGTATGGGACTGCCAAAATTCAAGAAGATGTATTGAACCTATTTCAATCTGCATTACGAGAATACCTGGGGTGCTGTGGAGTTAAGACACAAGTCAGTCAAAAAAACAGATGGGGGATAACTGCTCTTTCCATTTCTGCCAGTAAAATTGTTGACATACCCACTGTAAGTTTGATATTACATAAGATTGGGATAGTTCTGAAATCGTGATTTCGTGTATATTCTGGACTTCTGTACTGGAGATTTTCTTCTCTCCTGTCAAATCAGCTTAGTGATTCACACGCTTTCATGCTATGAGAAGAGCCCTGTTTTGACTCGGAATAAGTTTAGCTTTTCTCTCTCTCTTTTCTCCGTTAGACTATAGCACTGAACTATTGTTTGCTAGTTTACAATTTTTATTATGAAAATTTCTCTGAGAAGAATAAGAAAACATTTAAAGAACCTTTCTTGATTTGGAAACGAGGATGTGTAAAACTTCACAACTCATGGCTGAGATGACCAAAACTACTTTGGTTGCAAAAGCATGGACATCCTGAAGTTAATATTTGCATGATTTTGGATGGCTGCCACAATGGAGTTGGATTTTAAGGGAGGATGGATGTGGAAAGTAGCTTTTGGTCGTTAGTGGAATTAGGTGATATTGAAAACCACAACTTTGTTATTGGTGGTGGTATAACTGGAGCAATTTAGCATTGATGGAGGTGAAGGGTTTGGCATTTGTTGCTTGCCATGTTTACAAGACCTTTCTGAGAAACTTTTTTGGATTCCATTTGAATGATTCTTGCCCCTTCTCCGTTTCAGCAATTAATTAGTTGATCTTCAAGAATAAATCGAGGAGTTTTTTGAACTTGCATTAATTGTGTTTATTTGAACTTGCATTAATTATATTTACATTAAAGGGCTATGAGATTTGACATTTTACCTTTACATATACATTAATTATATTTATATTAAATTGAGATTTGACATTTTACCTTTACATATACATAGGATTTTTTCATCAATCTTCTATTTTTTAACCAATTAACTACTAGTCTCTTGATCTTTCAAGAATAAATCAATGAGTTTTTGATATTTTCCTAATTAAATATTCCTCCACCATTTGCTTCATCAACAGCCTGGTTTCACCTTTATACAATTTTACCCTTGTACAACTGTAGGGAACATATTCCATCACTAAATACTTCAATGGCCAGCATCGTTCTCAAACTTCTTCGAAACAGAACCTGGACAATTTCATATCCGAAGCTGCACCTTTATCATCCTCAGGTGACAACAGTCATGACTCTGCTGCTCAAACATTGCTTAGAACTATTGAGCCTTTGTTTTTGTCTGGTTGCTTCTTAAGGCCACTGTCATAATCTTAACGGAGGCAGGGTTGTTTATACAGGAACTGAGAGCTGTTCAGAAGTTGAATCGTCTGAGGTGCAAATTAAGAATGATGCCTGTTTGGGTGAAGAACTGAAAAGAACAAATAAAGATCAGGTATAGTTAACATAACTTCAACATTTTCCTTTTAATCAAATTTAGCTTCCATGGTTGTCTGGACATTTGTGATCTAATAATCCTGTGTACTGATTTACATATTCTTAGATGCTAGTTCTATGCAATAACATAATGACAGGGGCTTAAAGATCACTCTGTCTTTGCGCATCTGTCTGATTCTTCGATGATTGTTAACAAATTGACCTGTATAGAAGTTTGAAGCCATGGTTCATTTCCTTTTACTCTGTGCCAATATGGTTTGGTTGGCACAAGATTGTTTCATGTCCAATCTGCTTTCTTGCATGCTCTAAATCTTAGCCTTCAGCTGATTTATCTCCTATAGAAAGTTGCTTGCATTGTTTATGTACTCATTAATTTATGCAACCCTTTTCCCATCTAAGAAGATTTGGTCATGACCAATATTTGTACCAGCAGTAGTGTAAACTGTTAGAATTTCTTGTCGGGTATTGTGCAATGTGGATATTCTCTAGTGTATCCCAAGTTGAGATTCTAGCGTGGGCAGGATTCGTCTTGCAGTTCTCCAAAACAGGCACAAGATGTTCTAGATCCTTCATCTACCTTGCCTATGGGTATATACTCTTGTTATTGTTTTAGATTCCCTCCATCTACATTTTCTGATTTCCCCTTGCAACGATAGTTATACGTTTCAGAAATTTGCTCAGGAAGAAGCAGGAGTAACAGAGAATTGTCTGTGTACGATCATAGTTTTGAGTTTACCATGCCTAATAAACGGGGACAAAAAGTAAATGTTTTGAAGAAAAAGGTGAGCACTAGCACTCATCATATTATAACTCTGCATATTGCAAACTTATAAACCTGTATCATTCAAGATGTTTCTGCGTGAAAAGATTGAACTGATTTCTTTCCTTATGCTTAACAGGGAACAATCATGGACTTCTTTGAGAATCAGAATTCCTTTTGCTGCCAGCCGAAACAGGGGAATGCTGAATCAGATCAAGGTAATGATAGCGCCTTCATCATTGTTAATCCTGGACCCTTCTGTTCTTCTTATCTGGTAGTTTAGGTGCAGGCTCTTGTCCTGTAAGTGGTAACTGTTTGGATGGATGTCATATTGAGCTAGAAGATGAGCGCCATCTTGCAGAGGATAGGACCAACCATGAGAGTTATACTACAGATCAAAATGCTCAACGGGAGAGATGGAGTTACAATATTGATGAGATTGATCCATCTGTGATTGATGAATTACCACCTGAAATCCGAGATGAAATTAAGGTGTGGCTCCGGCCTCACAAACGACCTAATACAGTTAAACGAGGTTCCACCATTGCCCATTATTTCCATCCAACGAAGACCACATAGAACAATTTCAAGGCATATCACCTCTGGAACAGCTATTTTTATGTACAAAAGTCTCATTTAGAGTCACAGTGGGATAATTGAGAAATTGAAGTTGGTGGTATGTGGCAGGAAATGACACGAGGTTTTACTACCCTTTTTAGAGTTCTAGTTTAATAGTGTGTACGGGTGTCACCGGCCATTATAAGCAAATGTTGTACCTTATGCCCGCATTCTATACTAGCTTGCATGTAAAAAGTGGTGTTTTCATCTAGATTTCAAGTTTAAAGGTCAACTTGGCCTCTGCAGCGTGTGAAGTTGTTTGCTGCAACTGGTACAACATTTTGACAATAGATATTCTTGCTCGATCAGCCTACCCCAAGTCATCTTAAGACGCTTTTCTCTCTCTCAAGACAGATTCCCCATGTTTTTGTTTTTCCTTTTTTGTTTTTGGCAATTAAGATGGTGTATTAGCACTGGAAAAATTGGCAGATGCACAACGGTCAAGTGACACATGAGTTCAAAGTCAAACTTAAACCTATCAATTTTTCAAAAAAAATCTCGGATTCAGACTCGGTTAAACTTATTATCATGCCTAAAGTCTTATATCATCAGCCAACTTGTCATTGGCATCTCCTTTTGTTTGATTCGTCCCCTAATAATAGCAGTTCTATTCTTTTTAACTCAATAAAATGAAAGAAGCAAAGCCTAGTTTAATTCATTGGTAACGAGAGCTTATCGGCTTATAAAACACCCAATCTCATCATTCTTATCCAACACGAGAAAACCTTGTTGAATGACTATAAGTGGACTCCATGACAGTCATTAAATCTTACTTGCAAGTTGTAACTAACTTTAGGAACCAACTAATATTCTGCTTCCTTAATCCCAAAAAAGAAATTAAAATTCTGCCTCAAAAATAACTCCCCATTTGTATCTTTGGAAGTAGCATTCCTGACTAGTGGGCAAGACAGGGAAAACATGAAACTTAACATTCCTTACTGCAAATCCAGTCTACGTTTAGTCTGCACTTGCACTAATTATAACAAAATAAGTTCAAATCAAATCCTGCTATCATTTCCCTTTGTTACGTTTCATAGCACCCTTTCCTTGACCCTTCTTCGGTGGCCCCTTTCCGCGACGTTTATACATTTCAAGCTTAGATAAACGCCTGCCAAAGTAAAATAAGATAATTATGTCAACAATTACAGATTCTCATTACATTCCTTGCCTAGAGATGCTAACAGATCACTAGCAAGCGTCTTTTTCAAAATTAGCCGAGTAACCCACAGTCAGAAACCATCAAAAACCTCCAAAACGTAAATGAAACGTTTTTAGGGAATCAGAGACAAGCGCATAAAAGAAAGGGAATCACAGGGCTTACTCCTGTTGCAAGCGAGCCATGACTAGGGGATCGTCCTTCCTTATGTCATGGGGATACCACTGAGCAACTTTGTCACCAATTATCTTCTTCCTCAAAATCTTGTGGGCTGATTTCTTCCCTGTTGGGTTAAGTACGTGACCGAATATCCTCGCCCTTGCCTCTGCCACTCCTTGGGTGACTGCCGCAACCACTATACTCTTCAGGCCGCCGCTACTCATCCTCTACCCACCTTCAGTTCTCCGAAGATTGGTCGAGTAGATAGTTCAAGTGGTTAAATAGGACCTAAGAGAAAAAGGAAACGCATCAAGTTTTTAATCTTTATTTTCTATCTTCTCACCAAAAAAAAACAAAAAAACCTAGTTTCAGTAGGCATTATTGTTATTTCCAATGTTGCGAATACCGTAACAGACTTGATACCGGATTGAATTCTGGTACGATATTTTACCAGTACCAGGTACGTTTTGGGTAAATTTTTAAAATTATGAAATATTCCCTAAAATTTTTAAAATTTGCGAAATAATCCATTCCAAAATCAAACCAATTCACAAGCACACAAATCCAGAGCAATTCCATTCCAAAATAAAACCAATTCACATATATGCAAATCCAATACCTTGAACAATCCACAACCAACACAAATGACAAAAGTCACAAATGACAAAACACAACATTTCAATTCCAACATTCTAATCAATTCAGAATTTCAGATACACTCATACAGATACACCCACCCAACCAATTCAGATACCGAAACATTCATCACAAAACCAACACCGATCCATCATCCAAACAATACCCTAAACCATCATCCATACCAACATTCCAATCCAACACAATAAAAATTGCAATGAAGCATGAAAAAATCGAAATCAGAAAAACCATATCACTTGCTTTGCTTCGGGTCTTCGGGTTTTCGGGTTGGGTCACGGTCGAGGCGTCTCCGGTGGCTTCCCGAGCAGATCAGGCGGAGCTGTGACCTTCGCTGCGGTGTACCGCTTCGGTGTGTAGCGGTGGCATCTTCGGTGCGGTGAAGGTTGAAGTGTTGAAGACGAAGACGGTGGCGTCTTCAACCGACGCCAAGGGAGGAGCCCAGGTCCGGGGAGGATGAGGAAGCGGGAGACGGCGACTGCGAGAGTGAGAGGCTGAGGAGACGGCGAGAGTGAGTGAGAGGCGAGCGAGAGTCGAGAGAGATAGGCGGAGTCCTTCAATTTTTAATGTTTTTAGGGTTAAATTTTTAAATTTTGCAATTCAGTCCTTCAATTTTTCGAAACTTACAGTATCAACTGGTATCCCTCGAAATTTTAGGTACTAGTCGGTGCCAAATAATAAACACCGGTATTGACCGGTATATGCCGTTGATACCAACGTTAACTGGGTTCCTTCTTGGGAGAGATAGAAATTTCAGTCCCTTGTCATCTAGAGACGGGGGACACAAACCTGGATATATGAACCAAACGCTTATGAGGGTAGAATTTTTTAGTCCTATCTACTGTCCCTACTCACGAGAATAATAACCAAACAGAAAATAAGAGTACCGTTTCAATTTTGGGTCAGGTACAAAATGGTACTCATAAGCATGGTTATTTCTCTTCGTTAGTAGTAGCTATAGCCATGATCGGCTAACTTCCTTACTTTGATTAAAAATAGTTGAAACTTTTTGGGAGATAATTAGATTTTATTACGAAGTGTGTTATCTATTCATCTATTGAATTTTTCTTTTTTGCTTTTCTTTTATGATTTTTTTTTATTAATTTGCTACTTCGTTAATATTGATCTCTAATGCACGCGATTAGTTTGTTGTTTGAAATAATCAATTGTTAGATTAAATATTAAATACATAAAAATTCAATTCTTTTAATCTTTGTAGTAATTAAGAGCTTTTAATTTACTATGTCAAAAATTATTAACTTCTAGGAACATCATTTAATTAAGATTAAATGTAACTATAGATATCTTGTTTTAATAGTCTTTCTTTTCTTATCTATTGTTTAATTAAATTTAGATCATTTTTAAGGTAGCTAAATAATAAGTGTTAATTGAATTATATGTTTTTATTTACTAATCCTAAGAAAAGACAAGTGTTTAATACCACATCAAATATGTGATCAATGAAATAGCATTTTTTGTATCGATGATCAATTGTAGTTTTAAACGGTAGAAGTGACCATAATCTAAATTTCATTTCGTTTATAACTCTCTTTTTATTATTTACCAAATTTAATTTATTTTTATCATAAAATTTTATATCATCATAACCCATTATATTAAATATTTCTTGCATAACGATTAATAAATTAGAATTTCTCGCACGAATGATCCTTAATTTTCTATAGTACGTTTTTGCTATAAAAACTTATGATTTAATTTGCGTGCAGATAACAGTAACTTAATCATAACTCCCTTGGGCTTTGCAACATCATCATTTTTGCTAACATTCCCTCCTTTTGGATCAGACTACTTATCTTTCCTACCAACTTGAGAGGGACTCTTAAGAGTGAATGAATATGCTTCATCCCTTATCCCCTTCCTCTTGTGCTTTGATTACCAAAGTGGAATCAGGATAGTTAGTCTTTATATTCATTTGTCCTTATTCCCATTAATAGGTTGAACTTCCTCCATTCTCTGTGGCTCTAGGTAGTCAACCTGGAAAATGTTCTTGTAGTTTTGTTTCACTCTTTTCCCTGGTGTTTGAGAGATAGTTTCCAATTATAAGAAACCATTAATTCTTCGTTATGGTTATATTATCGTTACTATATTTTGAAAAGAAAATGTTATCTTGAGATGGTCAGAAGCAAAATGGCAATGAAGCTTGGATAGGAACTGAGCCATTGTTCATGGTGGGCGAAATAACTCCACTAGAGATAGGTTCTAGAGATAGGTTTTGTGGCTGCTGGTGGTCGGTATTAATGGCAACGCCACTAGATATCTAGCCAAGAAAGAATTGCACGGGGCTTGGAGATGATACCCATACCAATGCCATGCTGCTCTTTTCTCTTCCTCAATTCTATATTACTTGAAGACTTTGGAGATCTGGGAAATCTCTGATAAAATTTTTGATTGGTCGTAGTCGGTACGTGTCAGAGTAATAACGCTCAGCATGTGATGTGAGAAAACATATTTCAACTCCGTTCTTTTGACTTCCAACGTCTGATCATCCATGTAGTGCGGCAAGCTTATCTAGATGGTGAAATATTCCACAAACAACCCGTCGTACAGTGATTGCAATTACAATCAATTGGAAAATTTTGCGCCACAAGACATTTAATCTACTAGAAGAAAATGATAGAATCTTGCTGAGGTGAAAAATATTGGAATCTTGGTTTTGAAACATGGGCTATAGGTGTGGAAATCTCCCCACTCACAGTACGTCAAACTAGCTGGCACGTCCAACATCTACAGCAACAATGGCCAAAGTCAACATTCAAACCAATGATCCACTTGACAATAGAAAACAAGTTCCCTATTTTGTTTGCATATTCACTATCTAATACGGCCATGGTAAGAAATCTTAAATAATCCATGATTAAACAGAAACCAACAATTAAGATAATATAAGATGTCCCGAGGAAACTCAAAGTACTTTAAGAAGATAATATAAAGATGTCCCCAGGAAACTGAAAGTACTTTAAGCTACAAGAGTTCTTGTGGGAATCCCAGAAGAGGTAGCAATGGGATCAGTCAGTGAACATGATAAAGAAGTTGAACAAAGGAGTTATTGGAGGTTCAGCAAACAAGATTTCTTACCAGAGGAGTCATTCCAAAGTTGGGGGAGCTATTGTTATGCACTATCACAGACAAGTTCCAGGTTTAAGGACCGCCTCATAAGCCGATCAGATGATGCTAAAGAGATTGGAGAACTGAGAAAACAGAGTGAACATGACATGAAACGCTGCCTCACCTGGTGGGATTTGACCTGGTTTGGATTTGGTTCAGTGGTTGGAGCTGGCATCTTTGTTCTCACTGGTCAGGAAGCCCATAACCATGCTGGACCCGCCATTGTCTTGTCTTATGTTGCTTCTGGGGTCTCAGCAATGCTATCTGTCTTCTGCTACACAGAATTTGCCATTGAAGTCCCTGTGGCAGGTGGGTCATTTGCTTACTTGAGAATCGAATTAGGAGATTTTGTTGCCTTCATAACAGCTGCGAATATACTTTTAGAAAGCATAGTGGGTAGTGCTGCAGTTGCGAGGTCGTGGACTTCTTACTTCACTACTCTACTAAATCGCCCTTCAAACTCTCTCCGCTTCCGTACGAATCTAAGGGAAGACTTTAATTTGCTGGACCCAATTGCTGTTGCAGTTCTAGTAATTTCTGCAACA
Organism: Erythroxylum acuminatum; assembly: GCA_026284645.1. NCBI lineage: Eukaryota > Viridiplantae > Streptophyta > Magnoliopsida > Malpighiales > Erythroxylaceae > Erythroxylum > Erythroxylum acuminatum. Next base: position 16,844,697 of record JANKOD010000193.1, on the reverse strand, counting down.
ATTGCAATGATCAGCACGAAGAAAACTTCATTCTTCAATTGGGTGGCAACCGCACTCAACACTTTGGTGATTTTGTTTGTAATAATAGCAGGTTTTGCTCATGCCAACACATCTAACATGACCCCATTTTTGCCTTATGGGGCTAAGGGTGTCTTCCAAGCAGCTGCAATTGTCTACTTCGCCTATGGAGGATTTGATAATATAGCCACCATGGCAGAAGAAACCAAAAACCCATCAAGAGACATACCAATCGGATTGCTCGGATCAATGTCAATCATTACAGTGATATACTGCTTAATGGCACTCGCACTGACAATGATGCAGAAGTACACAGCCATCGACACAAATGCAGCTTATTCTATCGCGTTTCAGAGTGTGGGCATGAAATGGGCAAAGTATCTTGTAGCACTTGGTGCCCTCAAGGGAATGACCACTGTTCTTTTGGTAGGGGCACTTGGACAAGCACGCTATACTACTCATATTGCACGAGCGCATATGATTCCACCCTTTTTTGCACTTGTCCATCCAAAGACTGGAACACCAATAAATGCTACAATTCTCATCACCGTCTTCAGTTCTGCGATTGCGTTCTTCTCAAGTTTGGATGTCTTGTCAAGCTTGTTGTCAGTGAGCACCCTGTTTATTTTCATGATGATGGCTGTCGCTCTCCTTGTCAGAAGATATTATGTAAGAGAAGTTACATCCAAAATGAACCTGTTCAAGCTCATCATCTTCTTGCTTATCATTATAGCTTCGTCTATGGGCACTTCAGCTTACTGGGGACTGAGGCCCAACGGTTGGCTTGGGTATGTAATAACTATTCCTCTTTGGCTCTCGGGGACTACAGGGTTATCCATGACTCTCCCTCAACAGAGAACGCCAAAAGTGTGGGGAGTTCCACTTGTTCCATGGCTTCCATCCTTGTCCATTGCAATTAATATCTTTCTGATGGGATCTTTAGGTTCTCAGGCTTTCATACGATTCGGAATCTGCACGGTGGTAATGCTACTTTATTATGTTTTCTTTGGCCTACACGCAACTTATGATATGGCTCATCAACAACCAAATCCAGAAGGGATGGAAGCTAACAATGACAATGTTGGAGGTAAAACAGAAGCTTGATTGATATTACTGTTTCCTTAAAAACTCTTTTGTTTTACGATAATTCTCAAGTATGCTGTCATGAATAAAAGGTTTGTAATTGAACAAAGCAAAGCCCCTTTGATTCCAACCACCATCTAAAACTTGACATAGTATAAAGAGGAACCAATGAAAACAGTGTCTGTGAGGAGTGAGGACCCCCCACGAGTCTAAAACTTCAACGTCCTCTCAACTAGAATGTAAAGGTGTTGAAGTCTAGAAAAAACTTTACAGCCGTTCTAAAAGTTGAGCTAGCTTTACTATCCCATTTTAATCCAAGCCATCCATTTACGTGAATTGGATCAAAATGGGACAGATTAGAGCCAGAATAAGGGTCAAGAGAATCACATCCCCTGTTCCTCGAGACTAAATGGTTACCACAGTTCATTGGCCGCATAATTTGACAACGAACTCAAGATGTGATTTTGATTTTCCATTCTAGCGATTGGTCCTGGAACCAATCACTTAAGCAGGCCTCCCAAATGACACCCCGTTCATGTGTTTCGTCTATAATAATTTCACGCTTCTCTGTAAACAGGTTTATTTATTCTACTTATGGACAATGAGCTTATTGATTCATTCCCATTTCTAATGTAATGGGTTATGTGTGGAGAAAAAGTAAGAACATAATACAAGCTGAGATACACTCCCCACCATGAACATTAACGGGCATATGGTGACAATTCACAAGAGGTCCTCACAAAAACCAATGCTTTGCTGTTGAAATTTCAAAGAAAATAACGTATAAGATAAGAAAAAAGCAAACGTAACACTCAAAGTTGTTTTATTCATAATCTTGGTTGTTTTATATAAAAAACTTAAAAATAAATATTTTAGCTAATAAGACTTATTTAAAAGGAATTCTACCAGCTCTAAAATTTGGAATTAATTTTCAACATTTGCAACAAAATTATGGACCAAACATCTCATGACAATGTTTCAAAGTCGCTTCCAATAAGTCAGTAGCACCAAGGCCATGAATCTTTGAACAATGGGTTAACGTCCTATTGAAGCAAGTTGTCATGTCTTTTCTAATCCTTTTTTCAAAGGCATGCGAGATTTTATTGTGGAGATATTTGTTGGATGGGTTGAACCTATTTCATTTAGATACTTAAAGGCATGTGAGATTTCACTAAATAGAAGCTTGTTTTTTATACTGTTCGTTGATGATTATAATTGAATTAATTTCTTAAGTTAGAAAAGTGAGCTGTTTAAAGATTTTAAATTACATTTCAATATCTATAATGATCTTTCTTGTTTCTCAATCTTTTAAGTCAAATTAGCTCGCTTTTTATCTAATGCCTTATTAGACTTCATTCATGAAACATTTTAATATATTCAACATTAAATCAAATATTTGGAATTACAACTCAATAATGAGGGCATTTTTATTGAAGTTTGCATAACTTTAAAGATCCTCACATAATATAAGTTGAGATTACGACTTACATTATTCTTATTGGTTGACTATGCACATATAATAGGATTTGTGAGTTATAGTTTCATTAAAGTGTATTTTTTTTCTTCAAATGTTGTACATATGACAGTTCAAAAAACTTAATGTCTAACTAGAATTCAATTGTTTAATTCACCTTTTTAGAATTCACATATGAACTTTAAGATGGATAAGGTGAAGACGTCATTCTTTATCTTGTGACATTACCATACCAACATTTATGTTTTACTTCTTAACCTCTCATTAATGTTTTAATTTTGTCTTATCTTCATTACTTATTAAGTAGTGACTACAATTATATAAGTGAGAATGTATCGTATATCTGTCTTATATACTTCTTCTATCTATAATTGAAAATTCACTACTCATCTAAATATTCATTATAAAAATAAACATTTACCTTAAAATTAAGCATTTTCATATTTTAAGATCTTAATTTTAAATAAAATTATAAATATATGTTGCATCAAACACGTAATAGATATTTCAAACGAAATATTATCATTAATAGAGAGGTCTACACATGTTCAAATAAAATTAAAAACATATTTTAAAACCTATTAAGTCCTTATAACCTAACATATATAAATCCTGATGAATTAACTTTTTGTAAGATCCATAGTATCTTATGTGAATCTAGTTATTTTTATTTTTATTTTTAAGCTACAACGTTTTTGACATAATTATACTTGATATATATTACGTGTTTGATATCAATCCTACAGGTAGATTTCCTTTTATTCATATCTCCTACCAAATTAGCGTTAGTATATCCTTCAACATGTAAATCATTTCCTTAATAATAAAATGTGTAAGATGAGATCCTCTTCATACATTTTAATATTCTTTTTATCACTTTCTAATGTGCTTAGTAGGGATTTGATTGATATATACTTAATGTCATAGGAAATTTTTTTCTTCAATAAAAGTGTCAAAGTCCTTTGTAATAGTGAAGCTTAAGTGTGCGTTAAAGCTTAACTTAGCATTCCTTTGTAATCACCAACCAATAAGCCTATTTGTTTTCAAACATCTCACTTTATTCTTGTTAAGTCTTTCAATCACACCCTTATGACATAAATCTTTAATACAAATCAACAAAATAAAATGAAAAAGAGAGATATAACAAATATAAGCATTTGTCTTTATCTTAGAAACCTTTTCTACAAAATTTCTTCCACCAGTCATTGCTCTTTGTTTAAGGAAACAATATTAGCTAGAGGACCAATATTTGTCTTTATTTTAGCAATTTTTTCTACAAATTTCTTCCACCAGTCATTGCTCTTTGTTTAAGGAAACAATATTAGCTAGAGGACCAATACTTGTCTCTATTTTAGCAACTTTTTCTACAAAATTCCTTCCACAAGTCATTGCTCAACATCAAAGTTCCAATATTAATTGTCCAAGGGAATTTTTTTCAACTCAGCAAAGTTGGATAAAAGTGCTAAAGTCCTCGTGCGGTAATCAAGCTTAAGTTCAATAAAGCCTAACTAAATTCCTTTGTAATCTTTGATAAATGCCACACTCCTTTTGTGTTTAGGTTTTTCACTCACACTCTTATTACATAACTTTTTAATTCAAATTAGCCAAATAAAACAAAAAAGAGAGATATGATAAAGCTAACATTTTATTAATCTATTCACAAAGAAACAGTAAAAATACTTGAGTTATTTTTAACTGAAAGCACTCCATAATATAATCGTTTAAGATCTTTCTACTTAAATCTCTAAAAAAGAACTTTCTCTGAAAGTTCTCAACTCTTTTCCTAATGATTAAATGTAAATAAAAATGAACTACAAAAGATGCCTTTATATAGGCTTGTAAAACTATGAGCCCAACTAAGCTAAACTATCCACTTTCCTTAATAACCCAACAAGTTAGTGGGTAGTTATTCACTTTACACCACTAACTCTACCAAGTTAATAGGTAATAATCCACTGTAGCCACTAAATCAAATTTATCTCATGAAGAATATGTTTGGCATATGTCCAATCCCATTGCCACATCATCTAACCAATTTCCCACTACTTGAAGAAGTGATCCCATTTTGTAAGATAGCACTCTCACTTTCTTAGCACATAACTTCCATATTTTTATCATGTGTTGCCACAACATTTCCTCTCAAAGATAAATTCTTTGATGAGCCTTTGGTTTAGCCATTTTGAGTCATCTTTGTGCGTGGTACATCTAAGCACATTCTTGGCATAGTAATATTACTTTATGATTTAAGTTAGCAAAAATATATAAGTCAACATATAATAAACCTTGTAGGTTTACATACTTCTTAACCTCCTCATCGAAGTTAAGTATCTTTATACACCTATGGATTTAACATGACTTAGTTGTGCCTTTATCGTACTTCTTATCAAATACTTTGCCAATGCTTACCAATACATGTCACCACTCACCTATTATCTAGCTTTCATCAATAACACCCATTTCTTACTCACAAGTATTTTCCTTATTCCATCATCAATATTGTAAGTGATAAGTCGACTTGTTCATTGGAGAAGTCGACTTACACATTGAAAAGTACCGACAAGTCGACTTATACATTGAATAAGTCGACTTATTCAAGGACGGTACTGTTTAATTGTGCCCTAAAGGCAATCCCCTTTGGCGCGTTTTATTCAAAAGTCGTGTGTAGACTTTATGAATAAATAAAGAAAGGCATATTTCATTAATTTGATATTCATGAACAATGTTTATGAATTGATATGGATCTTTAA
>JANKOD010000193.1:16827235-16839275 GCA_026284645.1 Erythroxylum acuminatum | reverse complement strand
AAAGTCGCAAACGACACTTATTTTGAATAATTAAAATTCTTCTAAAAAGACTCTTATTATGAATCAGAGGGAGTAATAATAAATTATAAAAATGATAAGCATCTGTGTCCACGTTCCCAGACCAAGAGCTCACGTCAAGCCCCTCTTTAACTTACCAAAATCAGCATAACCAACAAAAATGACTTCTTACACCCAACACCCCATCTCCCCGGTCTCACTCCCCTTACACTCGCATTCTCTCTCTTCCGCTCTCCACGCTCATCAGCAGACCAGACTTCCTAATAAATCCTCACCTCCTCAGCCTCTCACCCTTACATTTTCTCCAACGTCCCTTTCACTTTCACGATCACAGTCCTCATGGGTGGACTCCATTCGCTCCCAGACCCGCTTCGAACTGTTCCACGAAGCCCTTTCTACCTATGTTGAAATGCTTCTTTCCGGTGTTTCTCCCGACAACTTTGTTTTCCCTGCCATTTTGAAAGCTGCCACAGGCCTTCAGGACGTGAATTTGGGGAAACAGATACATGCCCATGTTGTTAAATTCGGATATGAATCCTCCCCTGTGACCGTAGCTAATACGCTTGTAAATGTCTACGCTAAGTGTGGTGAGCTGGGTGATGTTTATAAGGTGTTTGATAGGATTACTGAGAGAGACCAAGTTTCCTGGAATACAATGATTTCTGCTTTGTGTCGGTTTGAAGAGTGGGAGCTTGCACTAGAGGCTGTTAGATTGATGTTGTCAGATAATTTGGAGCCCAGTTCGTTTACTCTGGTCAGCGTGGCTCTCGCTTGTTCTAATTTGCGCAAGCCTAAGGGCTTGTGGCTTGGTAGGCAAGCACATGCTTACTGTTTCAGGAATGGCCATTGGAGAACCTTTACGACTAATGCTTTGATGACTATGTATGCAAAACTAGATAGGATAGATGATGCAAAAAGCTTATTCCAAATGTTTGGTGACCGTGATTTGGTTTCTTGGAATACCATTATAAGCTCGCTTTCACAAAATGAACGCTTCATGGAAGCTTTGGCATTCTTGGAGTTTATGGTTATTGAAGGAATTACACCTGATGGGTTCACTTTCGCAAGTGTTCTTCCTGCTTGCTCTTACTTTGAGATGTTACTTACTGGGAAAGAAATTCATGCTTATGCTTTAAAAAGTGGTTGTTTGATAGAGAATTCTTTTGTTGGCAGTGCTTTAGTTGACATGTATTGCAATTGTGAACAGGTTGAAAGTGGTCGTCGAGTTTTCGATAGTATCTTGAACAAGAAAATTGGGGTTTGGAATGCTATGCTTACTGGCTATGCACAAAATGAGCGTAATGAAGATGCCTTGGTGCTCTTTATTGAAATGGAAGCTAATTCAGGGCTCTGTCCTAATGCAACCACAATGGCAAGTGTCGTACCTGCTTGTGTGCACTCTGAATTGTTTTCCAAGAAGAAAGCTATACATGGATATGTCATCAAATGGGGTTTGGAAAGGGACACATATGTTCAAAATGCACTTATGGATCTGTACTTTAGGATGGGGAAAATAGATATTTCAAAGATCATATTTGATAGCATGGAGGTTAGAGACGTAGTTTCCTGGAACACAATGATTACTGGTTATATTAGTTGTGGACGTTATGATGATGCATTTCTGATCCTCCGTGAGATGCAAAGAACAGAAAAACAGATCAAGCATGATGGGGTTTGTGAGACTGAGAAACAAGTTCCTTTTAAACCTAACTCAATAACACTCATGACAGTCCTTCCTGCCTGTGCTTCCTTGGCAGCTTTAGCAAAGGGGAAAGAGATCCATGCTTATGCCATTAGAAATTTTTTAGCATCAGATGTTGCTGTAGGAAGTGCATTAGTTGACATGTATGCAAAGTGCGGTTGCTTAATCTTATCTCGTATAGTATTTGATCGGATGCCCATTAGAAATGCTATCACATGGAATGTAATTCTAATGGCTTACGGGATGCATGGGAAAGGGGAGGAGGCCTTGAAATTATTTACAGATGGAGCTAAGGTTGGGGAAGTAAAACCTAATGAAGTTACTTTTATAGCATTATTTGCTGCATGCAGTCACTCGGGGATGGTAAACGAGGGCCTAAACTTGTTCCATAGAATGAAAGATGAGTATGGGTTGGAACCAACACCAGATCACTATGCTTGTGTTGTGGACTTACTTGGTAGGGCAGGTCGAGTGGAAGAAGCTTATGAACTTATAAATACCATGCCTTTTGATTTTGACAAAGTTGGGGCATGGAGTAGCCTGCTTGGAGCATGTCGGATTCACCAAAATGTGGAAATAGGGGAAATGGCAGCTGAAAATCTCCTTCAGTTGCAACCCACTGTGGCTAGCCACTATGTACTACTATCCAATATATATGCTTCTGCTGGGTTTTGGGACAAGGCACTCAAGGTGAGAAGAAGGATGAAAGATCTGGGAGTAAAGAAAGAACCAGGCTGTAGTTGGATCGAGTATGGAGATGAAGTACACAAGTTTTTAGCTGGGGATTTATCACACCCCCAAAGTGAGAAGCTCCACACGTTCCTCGACTCACTGTCAGAAAGAATGAAGAAGGAAGGATACGTGCCTGATACTTCTTGTGTACTTCACAATGTTGATGACGAAGAGAAGGAAACTTTATTATGTGGGCACAGCGAAAAACTGGCAATAGCTTTTGGTATCCTCAATACTCCTCCGGGGAAAACCATTAGAGTTGTCAAGAACCTTAGAGTTTGCAACGACTGCCATACTGCTTCTAAGTTTATCTCAAAGATAGTAGACAGAGAAATTGTCCTGAGAGATGTAAGGAGGTTTCATCATTTCAAGAACGGGACGTGTTCCTGTGGGGACTATTGGTGATAAAAAGCCCTCGGCGTTTCTGGACAACATGCCACTTTCTCCTTGACAGGGATGAACTGGAATTTTATCATCTCTGGTATTGTTTGAAGCTGTTGGGTGCAGGGTACATGAAAATTTAGTCCGACTTCAGAGGTTGGCAGCGCTTACATTTCTATCCATCCAACTACAGCCTGGTTCTTTCAGACGTAATAGTCCATCATCAATGATTTACAACATAACTAATCTTTAATCCCCATATGTATAGTTTCACGCCAGATCAGTCCAAGTTTGAGTCTCAAAAGCTCAAAATCCAGTCCATCAAACATGTTCGACCATTTCAAGTATACTCAACATCCGAATGAGTTCAAAGTACAAAACACCCAATCTCCTCATTCTTATCCAGCACGAGAAAACCTTGTTGAATGACTAGAAGTGGACTCCATGACAGTCATCAAATCTTATTTGCAAGTTGTAACTAACTTTGGGAACCAACTAATATTCTGCTTCCTTAACCCCAAAAAAGAAATTAAAATTCTGTCTCAAAAATAACTCCCAATTGGTATCTTTGGAAGTAGCATTCCTAACTAGTGGGCAAGACAGTGAAAACATTAAACTCAACATTCCTTACTGCAAATCCAAACTACATTTAGTCTGCACTTGCACTAATTATAACAAAATAAGTTCAAATCAAATCCTGTTATCATTTCCCTTTGTTACGTTTCATGGCACCCTTTCCTTGACCCTTCTTCGGTGGTCCCTTTCCGCGACGTTTATACATTTCAAGCTTAGATAAACGCCTGCCAAAGTAAAATAAGATAACTATGTCAGCAATTATAGATTCTCATTACGTTCCTTGCCTAGAGCTGCTAATAGATTTCATCCTCTACAAACTTCTACTCATCTTCTATGGAACAGAGTAATCTGAAATAAGTGCTGACACAAAGGAAGTATGAAGCAGTAGATGTCTATAAAAACTATGACAACAAACTTGGCTTCTTGGGTTACCATAGCAAGGGCCAAAAATACAAAGCTCAAATAGGCATATAACTGGACTAATGGAACACGAATGGGCACTCAAAAACATAAATATACATGCATAAAAACATATATGCTTATGTACGTTTGAAGAGAGGAATTAATATGAATGGCAAGGAAGTTTCTTGGCAAAAAGTGATTGAACTAGAAAGCAAGAGGCTTTCAATTTTATCGGCAATGGAATTATTTTTCTGCTGAATACTATTTCAAGTCTCCTGACAGATTGAGGTCTCCAATAGAAGACCTAGGATGTTCTACCTTCTATCAACATTTCAAGGACATATATACTTTAGCATGCCCAGAGTAAAGGAGTAAATACCCGAGGTTCTACATGAGCTTTTTCAATAAAACTGCAATTCTATCAGAAATTGATGATTGCACATATGTGGAAATCTATCCAATTTGAAGTATCTGATGACTAATAACCCCACAAAAACCACGGGAAATTTTCTTGCATTGCAAAGAGAGAGAGGTTATAGTTATGAACATCCTTTCCACCACCAAAACTTTCATAGTTTCCATATTTCCAGCTTTACTGTCTCCTGGGGCACAACACGATATACTTAGTAATCCAATTGAGAAAACGCAAGACCATCTCCCGTACAAATAATTTAAGGGGTGTTGCTTCCTTGCTGGAAAATCAAATGTTTAAAAAGCCTTCCACTAGCAAGCGTCTTTTTCAAAATTAGCCGAGTAACCCACAGTCAGATGTTTGAAACCACCAAAATGTAAATGAAACGTTTTTAGGGAATCAGAGACAAGCGCATAAAAGAAAGGGAATCATGGGGCTTACTCCTGTTGCAAGCGGGCCATGACTAGGGGATCGTCCTTCCTTATGTCATGGGGATACCACTGAGCGACTTTGTCACCAATTATCTTCTTCCTCAAAATCTTGTGGGCTGATTTCGTCCCTGTTGGGTTAAGTACGTGCCCGAATATCCTCGCCCTTGCCTCTGCCAATCCTTGGGTGACCGCCGCAACCACCATACTCTTCAAGCCGCCACTACTCATCCTCTACCCACCTTCAGTTCTCCGACACAAGGACACCAAATTTCACTTCAAACAAACAAATAATTATATAAAAAAAATGTCAAGAAACAATGAGCACGACATCAACAATCGTGGCATTTTGACAAACAACTGGCGTACGAACTACGAAGAGAAGGAAGAAGCGGCTTAAAGCAAATAACCTAACTGAGGTTAACCACAGAGATTAAAGTTCCGGTGACCACCTGAAAGAATGGTCGGATCTCAAATTGCAGAACAAAATAGAGGCGCCACACCTAGCCACAAATGGGGTTGAGTTTTTTCCCAAGTTTTTTTTTGAGAAATTAAAAATTTCATTAAATACTGCAAATTCTCATTACACACTGAGAAATGCTTTTTAACTTGCTACACCTGGTTTTGGCTTTTGAAGCCACACTTCTGTTCTTGTCAGTCATAGTAGGGCTCTTGTGGAATCACATGTCATTCGCTCTTTGTACTGTACAGCACCCTCCCTGAGGCTGCATTTTTCTTCTATTGCAATTTGTTAACCCTACCTTTCACGGTTGACGTTGTTCAAAGGACTTCATTTCAAGATCAATGATATCGGCCAGTTTTTTCCCAAAGCTGTTGAATACCTACTGTACATGGATTTAAGCTGACGTCATAATTTATGCTTTTGATATAACTTTTATAGGTTTTTTTTTTAATTTCTCAAGTCGCCTCCATCCCAATCTAACCCTGTATTTTTTTTTTGTCTTAGGTCAGAGTATCTACCGGTAGACTTAGTGACTAATCCCCTCGCTGATTTGTAAGCACCTCACAAGGTGGAACAGCTGGCCCAAGAATTTAAGGCTGCTCTATACCCAAAGTCAAAGATCGAACCCTGTATTTGATAATTGTCTACAAGTGCGGATTGATATAAAAAGTTAAATACACTGAAGTGTTTATAAATTAATTTTAAGCTTAAGAGACATTCACCAAGCCATATTTATTTATTTAAATACAAGATTTAAAATTAGTGATTATCTGACTTTAAAGAGTAATACAAAATTTTGTTTAAATAAAAGCTATTGATGTAAGGAACTAACCTACATTTAAGATATGATTTGAATTGGAACATGACAAGTAATACCTTTGAAAATTAATCAACACCATATCATTCCATTTCTCTTAACAAAGGGTTTAACGGAAGAAGTGGGCGCTTAGAACAATATCCTCTCCTGATACATCTCCAATGCCTGGATGACTTTCTGAATGAACAGCTTCCGGTTCAGCCTATATCTGTGTCAATATCCAGATTGTAAATTTTACGCTAAAGAAATTAATTGGTGAAAATATTGCTTAGGGATGTACTACATACTTGATGACGGATTCAAGGGTCCTTGCTTCTGGCATTGAACCTGTAAAAGGTGGGAAATGGTGGTATGGTCATAAACTACTGCATAAAACCATGTCTGACAAGGTAAAAAGGTGGAGGACTACCAAGTAGTTTCTGGTCTTCCTGGGAGGTGGTAGGAAATTGTGCTAGCATCTCATAGCATTCTTCTTGCAACTCCTTGGCAGCTCTCCTTTCTGTGCTCGGGAGAGGAGGTTTATCCCCATCCGACCAAGTTGGCAAAGTTCTAGCTGCTGCTATGACTGCCCCATCAACAAAGATGTCATCGATGCCCGACAGCTCACCTGTTCCCAAAATTTGCAGAGTTTTCATCACATACAAATGCTAAATCGTCATATGGACTACTGTTTCTCTAATCATCTAAATGTCCCCTACTGTTGTGATAGTACTCCTCAGGGAGGCCAGAGATATTGAATACTGAGAGGAAGGAATCCAAATGAATCTGTGCATTGCCAGAGAACTGGATTACGTCCCAAGGATTCTGCAATATCATCATGTCAGACACAACTTTGTGTCAAGTTTATGGAAGAAGAGATCTATCATAAAGAGAACATGATTCAAATGAATGGAAACAAAGCTAAGAATGAATAAGCAAGACAGAAGCAACGACTGATTTTTTTCAAATGTCCATAATATCTTGAAGCTAGTTCTGTTCTTCTGAAGGTGAAATCTTATTAAGTTTCAATTAGGCGCCAAAGGAAAAATTAGAATACTGTTTATCTAATTCCACGACTACATACAAGAAAACCAAATTTAAAATACTATCAGTTCAATAATCAGATAAATAAAGCTCCCAACCAAGAAAAAGAAAGAGCGGGATCAAGTATAGAACAATTCACTATCAATCAAGCAGAATTAGAGCACAGGCATTTGAAATCATTTCCATTTCCAATGGAGAAAGCTGAGAGATTACCACAGATGATGAGAAACCATATCTTTGCATGATTACGTCATTCTTCTGGCCATTCATGTAATTGACAGTCAACTGCAGAAAATTAGTGGGACCAACAGGATATTAAGATCACAAGTCAAGATGACCTGATAATACAATTATCTAATTTCTAATCAATCAACAGAAGAAATTATAGAATCAGAAGATTTAAATTGGAAATAGGAGAAAACTGTTGCTCAGCCAATTGCTAGGACACTTACAATGACTTTCTAAAGCTGCAAATAGAAGATCCAAACATTCAGTTATTTCACAGCTGTTGTACTCTATAAAAAAATAACCATAAGGGCCGATTTAGAAAAGGGGGAATGTCAAAAGTTCCTCAACTATGAGCTTTTATCTAAATAGATTCAAAAAAAGGAGGTTCCAATCCACTTTTCAATTCTTAACAAATATTATTCACAGATTCTCAGGCTTTCTACTGACATAGAAATGAAGGAGTCATAATTCATCATAAGCATATTGAACATTACCTCTTCACCCTTTTTAATATGTTCCCCCGCATTTATCATCACCTCAAGCATCCGATCCTTGAATCGCCAATGAAAAAAGCAGTTTGGCTCAAAGGAATGGTTCAGCATGTCTGCAGCATATAACTTAGTTACCTTACATATTGGAAAAATTAGACAAAATTACCAAAAGGGTTGTTAATCCCCCCAAAAAATGTCTGTGAATGAAATAATCTCTCTATCTATCAATCAACAGTCACAGTCAAAAAAAGAGAAAAACCATAACTAACGATAAAAGAGGCACGGGCCATAAGAAAAAAAATGCTTAACCCTTCGACCTTACTACTGTGTAGCTATGAGGTAACAATCATACAAATGGGCCACATATTGACCATAAATTACATGAAAATTCAATCCATGTTTACAAAAGACATTCTTCAAGGAGATGATTTGTCTGAATCACACTCTTCAAAGAGTGGACAACCATCACCGAAAAGAATTCAATCGAATATAAGCTTACCAGCATATGGCACTAGCATATTTGCATCTTGAATTAAAGCACCGATTCTCATTTGCATGTTAATGCTCCGTGATTGTGCCATACTAAGTGCCCACATGAATCTCTCAGGATCACGAGCTAGGCGCTTTATTTTCAGGGGAACGCCAGAATGCTGTGCGATCCAAGAAGAATAGTTTGTTACTAAGATGGTACTGTATTTAGAGGCATTTCTTGAAACAAGTTATGCATGAATCTAGGCAATTCATACCCAATTCTTTTCCCAAAATTCCATGGCTCGATGCTGCTGTTCTCTCATGGTTAATGCAAGATTCTGATCCTGCAGCTCCAAAAGATCCCCCTATTACAATAGAAAATGCAAGACAGATGTGAAGCAAAGGTGTTACACTGAAACAAGTCTTCTATATTTTAGATTAACAAAGCTGAGAAAAAAAAATAACAACAATGGAATAAGGTATAGTAAATGAACACTCATCAATAATCATTGATAATGAAGTTCTACATTAAACTCATTTAACGATATTCTAGATTTGCGCTGGTCAAGCCTGTAGAAAAGGCTAAATAGGATCATATGCATGCAAGCATGTCTGTGTTTTAACCCAGTTGGTGAGATTTACAATGTGCCCACAAATACGCATAAAGCAGTCAGAACAACTCAAGAATCATCAAAATTCACTAGCTAGAGCAACTTGTTTGATGCAAGTTAAAGCATAAAATGAACATCTTAATTTGATGTAAAAACTCGAGGTAATAGCTTTAATATTCATTTTAATGAGAGTCAGCTTTCTGTGGACCTGTTAACATTTTAAATTGAGTAGGTAAAAGGAACAACATGAGACTTAATATAATACTGAAAGGCAATTTGATAATACAAAATATCCGCAGAAAACAAAATCCAAACCTACATAGTATGTAAAAAAATACTGTTAAACATTTTCTCCACACCTCTGTGGCAAGAAGCAAGCTACTACACTCATCTGAGCTGGGTAAGAAGTCACAATATAATTGCCAAAAGTTGTCATTGCAATCAAATGCATACAACAGAAGGCATGCTAATCTCAGGTCCCAATCTGTCTGTGTCACAGAGATACAGTACATTAGCATACAGGTCGACAGTACAAAATCAGAAGGAGAAAGGAGTAAAATAGGTCTGTGACTATCATAAAATAAGAGATGTATATATTCATCAACCAAGTTGGAATTGATAAATCAAAGCAACAAGCATAATAATATGGAACATCTGAAGCAGCAATAGATATCCAAAGTAGCTTTTATGTCACATATAGAAAGGCAGTACCTCTGGATTGGTAGAGTTGATAATATCAAATATTGGATGACCAACTGGTATTATATCTGGGAAAAACATCCAGGGGTGCTTCTTGCTAATAGTGAGCATCAACTCTAACGGGATTTCCATAATCAACTGCTCATTCAAGTGCAAAACAACAGAGAGCCACTCAAATGGACCATTTTCCAAATCAATCCAGTATAGATAAGGCAATCAAGTAGTTATTAATGCGTTCCAACTCTTTGGAAGAGATCGTACAAACTAGTGGTTCACTGAAATGAAACTATGGCATACATTGCAGCCATGTACACAATTTTTGTTTTTTTCGACGAAAAGGAACTGACCCTGGCACGGCGAAGTGGTTCCACGTCTTTGGAAGCATAGACTCCAAACCCATGAGGACCTTCCTTAAATTCAATTCCATAGGCACGCATACTTCGAGCATAGCCAATCCTATAAAAATCAGGATCTACTGGCTCCAACTGTTGAGGAAAGTAAAAAGCAAAGTAATGCCACATGGTGATGAACCGCACTAAATGAAATTTATTATTGAAAAAAATATAATACAAATTGTCATATTTTTTATCAACAGGATCAAGAAAAATTCCCAAATGAAATGGGTAACAAATTTACCACCTTTTCCGGATTCCACCACTTAATTCAAACTTTACTTGCCACAGCAATAAAAATTCTCCGCTTACGGGCTTAGTTGCTAGTGTCCGTCTCAAGACAAGGAAAAGCAACTAATTGTAAGGGGAAGAGTTGCTTTACCTCAGAAGGAGATTCTTCGACTTTGCGAGTGTGAAAGAGAGGAAAGGGAGGAGTCTCAACAGATAAGGCGTTAATGGGTAGAATATTAATAGCTCTGCTTTCTCTGTTCCTGCCAAATAAGTATCTGGGCCTTGAACACCAACCGTGATGAAGCAGATTCTCGTTGCACTGCCACCCTCAAATTCAATAAGACAAAGGGTATAATAAGAGGGAGAAAAAAAAAAAAAGGCAGAGAAAGAAAAGAGGTAAGACCTTGGAGATGGAGAAGCAGCGATGGAGGTCTTGAAGAGGAAGTGAAAAGCCCATTTTTGCTCAAAACTTATCTTTAAAAATGTTGCTTTTGATTACCCCGTTGGCAAAAGTCACTAGATTGAGCATGAGAGCATCCACACTACCAGACTCCACTCCAGTGCTTATTGTTCAAAACGTTATCCAAGTAACTTAACTTGCTTTGTTTCCGTAGAAGAAGAAAGAAACGTGAATAGTAACTCGGTAATAATTGGTCATAACCCACTTGTTCTTTCGACTCAGAGTTAGTGTTAGACCATATTATTAGTCAATAATGATGTAATACATATTGAAAAATATAGGTCTTTGATGGTGGTAAACATCAATTCATCCTAATTGTTAATTTATAATACTAAAGGACCTTGAAATAATGGTTATTTACCATACAATCAACTCCATATCAACCCTTGAATGTCAAGACAATTACAGCTTGACTATTAAAGTAGATTTAGTTCTTACCTGTTCGTAAAACCTAAGTGGGAGGCCAATATGTTTTGAATTTGTGTTTTAGTTGAGAGGTTAAGTTGGTGTTCCATTTGACTTCCTTTTTAGCCAACAAACTGTTATCACATGTCTTCAATTTCTAAAACGGAAAATTAGCAAATGTTGTCATTCCATAAAGAAATCCATCCCTATCTTGTGTTTTTACTTCACACAATATCATTCCTAACAAAAATATTGATAATTCCTTAAATG
The DNA here is from genome assembly GCA_026284645.1 of Erythroxylum acuminatum. Lineage (NCBI taxonomy): Eukaryota > Viridiplantae > Streptophyta > Magnoliopsida > Malpighiales > Erythroxylaceae > Erythroxylum > Erythroxylum acuminatum. The sequence goes on along the minus strand of JANKOD010000193.1, from coordinate 16,828,063 downwards.
TTTATCCTTCGAATGTAATCTCATCCTTGATGTTACGAGGCTTCAATCTTAGTCATCCTTTTAATAAATATACATAGTGTTGAACTAAAGGAGGTTATAATTGATGTTTTGATGATACCAAAACATAGTTACCACTAATGATTTTATTATTTTGACGAAAAGTAATATGAGAACAAAATAAAGTTATAAACTCAAAAAGATAGGGTATAAAGTTAATCAAGAAAAATTGAAGTTTGTAATCGATGAAATGAATATCAAAATAAGAACAAAAGAAAACCAAGGCTCATCAAGGTCATTTCACATTTTGTATTATTATTTGTAATCTCACTTTATTAATTTGACGATTCAAAAAGCTCACCATGCACAATTATTCATCTTACTTTATTGCACGAGTCTTTACATTCATCAAGAGACATTGAAGCTTTTAATTTTCATATAAAAGCCTCCTGATCTTTCAAATAGTCTTTGGGAAATATTAATTATGGGAAGTGAATGAATCATATTTGGATTAAACAAATTAGTTTGGAGCATCTGAAGTTGTTAAATCATGTTTTTAGGGTGATTGGTCAACCTATATGAGTTAGTGGTTGACTAATATAGGTTAAAGTTGTTCAAATTGATGTACCATGAGTTTGCAACATTGATTGATGTATTGTTCGACCATTATTCTATATTAGTCAACAATATATGTAACGCCCCATATTAGGGGTTAGGATATTAAGAAAATTTAGTACGTTTTATACTTTGCATATTTGAATATTTGCTTATTTGTGCATAAGCATTTTGGCTTGTATTCATGACATTTTTCGGATAAATTGGTTTATAACT
>JANKOD010000193.1:16813532-16826909 GCA_026284645.1 Erythroxylum acuminatum | reverse complement strand
TTATAATTAAAGTTTGACTTTAGTTGTAATTTTAATAAAATCCAAGGATATGAAAAATAAGATTTTTCATATAAAAGAAAAAATTAGAAAAATGAATGCTAGCACTTCTTACAATTTTTCCTCTCAAATTCGATTTGAGTTTTCTCTGAATAGATCTGTGGATACCGTTAGAGGCCAAATGATTGAATGGCTCGTGGAATTGACAGTTTTGGAGAAATAGGAAATTGTATCAAAAAATCGGAACAGGTTCGTATAGCTTTGTCTATTTCTTGTTTTATGTTTCTAATTTAATTCTGTTAAAGTTGATTCTATGAAAAAAAATTTAAATTCATTCCGCTGCGCTTAATTTTGATCTTGCGTAATTTTTCTAACAATACAACAAGTCAAGGATCAAACAATACGAACAATAAAGGAACTTATTAGATCTCTCCTAACATGCGAAATGAGGCTCCAAAAGACAAGAAGAGATGATGCTTTCAGAGAAAAATAATTTAGCGTTTAAAGCCTCAAAAAAAGATTCAAGCGAAGATGAAGAGACATCAACTAGTGACAGCGAAGAAGAACACGTTAGCATACTCTTTAGAAAATTCAAGAAGTTCTTAAAGAAGAAATTATCTAAAATAAAATATCTCAAGAAAGGTAAAATGATTTAAAACACAAATCTTCTAAAAGCACTAAAAGCATCAACTTGGGATGACACAAATGAATTTGATAACAAGCATTCGGAAGAAGAGATAGCTCATATATGCTTTACCACTATGGACAATGATGAGGTAACATTTAACCCTAATTCTTATAATGAAGTGATGTTGATTTGATATATGATGAATTAGTAGAAATTTTAGAAATCAGGAGTAAGAAAAGGAAGAAATTGCCTTCCAAACTCAAGGAACTTAAAAAGAATTGGGTGCATCCATAAGTGAGAATGAAAAGATGAAAAGTGAGTTACATAGAATTAAAGCATCCAAAAATGTGATTATTGATGACAATCGTGCTTAGATGCATTAAGGTGTGAGATTGAAACATTGAAAAAGAAAATTGATGCTCTTAAGGAATATTTATCTAAATTTACCAAAGGAAGTGAGAAACTTAAAAACATATTAGGAGCTCAACAGAGTTCTAATGATAAGCATGGACTTTTATATAAATGTGAAAGTGTTTCCAACACTAAAATTACCTTTGTCAAAGGAAAACATTTACATAGTGAAGAACTATTGCCTAGAATGAGAAAATAAGCATGGAGCATTCACAACCAAACATACACATGCACATGAAACATTCACTAAGTTACAACCTAAGAGCAAACAACATGCTTTCATAGATGACTCACAAACTAGGCATAGAGTTCAATACTCTGAAGGGAAGAATATACATAATTTTTATGATAACATGCAAAGCCACTCATACCCCAATAGAAGCATGCATCATGCCTTCACTCATAGTAGGCATCATACATACAATCATAGTAGGACTTTTCACCATCCTAAGGGACCAATCAACTCATTAATTTAATGTCTAAAGAAAACTTCCTCATTATTCATATACACAAAGAATTCCAAGCAATGCATATATGCATCATCATTAGTCATATAATATGGTATATGATTTTTACGGTAAGTTTGGACATATTGATATATTTTACTTTATCAAACAAAGGATGTTAAGCAAACTGATGTTAAACAAACCTTTTAAAGTGTCGGTTGAAAAGAAGAAGGAATCAAACAATCAAGCAACCAAGCTTATTTGGGTTCCTAAAACACATTAATTACCTTGCTTTATCCTATTATAAAAGAAAGAGCAAATGGTATGTATTAGAGATTGAGCATTATTTTTAGAATTTATATCTTTTTATCTTGATAAATATATTCTTGCCTCCAAAAGAGTCTTGAAGATATTATTGTAGGATATGAAGAATTTAACTCTTAAAATTAACCATCAAGACTTCCTAAATTGTTAAACCAAGTAAGGATGACGAGAAGGATGAGATGTCACTAATAGATAGAGAATTCGAGAAGAATCTTCATCTAAATCTCTTATAATTAATGTTCAACATAAGGCAATTATTAATTTATAGTTTAAAATATGCGATTACGTGTGCTTATGTGTCTTTTTTAGTATAAATCCTTGGTGATGATTATTTAAGTTTGAATTATGAATAAGGTTTTTTTTTAAAGTGTGAACCTTAGTACCTAGAATTAGAGACTATATGCAAAATAAGGTCACTAAGTTAGAATTTACATCAATTGAGTTATTATTTCTCCAAGTTTTTGAATAAGGATAAATCTTTCTTAATTAGAGGAAATTATTTTTGATAAGGCTCTTTATATGATCACATTTTTTTATTTATTGATATTTACTTGTTTCATATGTGTTTAATATTATTTTATTAAGGTTTTGATGCTTTAATTTGAGTTTTAAAGACAGATCCTTAAGTTATCTAGTTAACTAGTTGAGCAATATCTTAGTGTGGTAGACCAGTATCTTCAAAATTCACTCCTTTTTGCTTTTCAATGAGTTTGTTGGTTTCTTGGTTGCTTATCTAGTCACCCAAACAGTCCCATTGGTCAACCAATGTCCTTCAATGCTTGACCAATATCTCTTTCATGGAAGACAATTAACTTATGATATATTTGGTCGATATATAAAGGTCAACCATAACCTCTCATTGGTCGACCAATGTCCTTTAATGATTGCCCAATATCTCTTTCATAGAAGACAATTAACTTATGACATATTTGGTTGATATATAAAGGTCAACCATAGTCGAACAGTTTCTGTAAGTAATCAACTAGTACAAATGATTTAATGCCTCCTCTCTTTTCCCTTGATTTTGTTTTCTCTTTTTCTTGTTTAAGGCTCCTTAAAACCTTAGATAAGTCACTTGTATCTTTGAAAAACACCATACCCCATTGCAAATAGCTACCTCCTTCAATTTTGTCCTCTTTTTGTTGAAGATCTTTATAATTCATATTCTCTTTGGATAAACCCCTAACTTTAGGATTACTTGATATTGTTCATGTCTTTTCCATAAATTACATGGTTTCTTAAAGTGTGATTGCATCGTATTTTTCATTCTAGAATTTCAAATTTGACTACGTTATTCCATCATTATTTTTGAAATTTAGGACTTAATAAATTATACATTTTTATTGGACACTGCAATTATGTTTTATTTGTTACAATTCTAACTAGTAATTTTGTGAAAACTTACCTTTAGTGTTCAATTGAAATTTTCAACTTAGGCATCGTATCAAAATTAGGGATTTTTTTTTAAATTGGACACAATTCGGGATGTCTCTGTGAAAATTAACCTTTTGTTTTGACTCTTTAAAAATTTATTAGCACTCTAGTGAGACATATTGGCAATCTTGATCAAATTCATCTTTTTAACCAAGTTAGCTTGAAGCATAAGACTTTGCATTGTGCATTTTTAGATTTTTTAGGATTCAAAAAAGTGGGAGAAAAGTTTGGTTATATTAGATTTAGGGGGAGTGATAACATTCAAGAGGAGTGATGAAATTTAAGGAGAGTGATTTTTTGTCATTTTTATATTATTACATTTTATATGATACGCTTGAGTAAATTTATGTTATATTCATTTATTAATATTTATTTGATCTTTTGTTCTTGTTATTAAATTACAGTCTTCATATTGAATAATGTTTTATGTATGAATTAATGGGGAGTTAATTATTATCTTAAATTATGTTTTGTGTGCTTAATTTTATTATTGTTCTCTAATATGACAAATATTTTTTCAGCATTAAAAAAGGAGAGATTGTTGAATCAAAGGAGGTTTCAATTGATGGTTTGAGATAACAAAACATAATTACTACTAACATGTTTACTATGTTGATTAAAAACAATATTAGAACAAAATGAAGCCATAAACTCGAGAAGATATGACATGAAGTTAATAAACAAAAGTTGAAGTTTGCAACCAATGAAATGAAGATTAAAATAAGAATAAAAGAAGACCAAGGCTTATCAAGGTTATTTCACATTTTCTATTATTATTTATAATCTAACATTGTTAATTTGATGATTCAAAAGGCTCACCATATAATCATTCATTTTACTTCATTGAATAAGTCTTTACATTCATCAAAAGACATTTAAGCTTTTAATTTTAATATAAAATCCTCTTTTAAACAATCTTTAGGGGATATTTTGGGAAGTGTTTTAATCATATTTAGATTAAACAAATTAGTTTTGAGCATTTAAAGTAGTTAAAATAATGTTTTTAGGATGAATGATCGACCAATATAAGTTAAATTTGTCAAAATTGATGTACTATAAGTTCATAGCAATTATCAGTCGGTGTATTAGTCAAAAAATATGTGTGTTAGTCGATTAGTGTTCCAACAGCTAGTGAATCTAATGTTGTAAATACATACTAGTTGACATAATACATAGTCATTATAATGGCTAGTTCTTAGCTTGAATTGCTATTTTGGGTCCTAAAACACTAAAAATAGGTATTTTCTCATTGGTTTTAGCATAAAAAAGGTTTAGGTGTTATATACACACATTACAAAGAGTTTTTCAATCAATTGAACATCATTGTGTCATATTTAGGTGAGTGGATTTTAGAGTTATTAAAAGATAAAGTGAGATATTTTGAGTTGTCATATTTGGTTGGGGCAATATATTATTATATTTAAGTGTGATAGAAATAAGATTAAGATTCTTCTTCATCTTGGAAGAAGAATGTAAGAAGGGTTCTTATTTATCATATAAGAAGGGTTCCTATTTATCGAGAAAGATTATACAAAGGTTATTATTCTCCTTGAAAGAAGAATTATAGTGAAATTTTAGGAAGAGTCTTGGGAGTGAACGTAGTAAATGGATGTTTGTCGAACCACTATAAATCAGTTAGCATTCTCTTCTCCCTATCCTCTTTAAATTATTGTTCAATTGTTTGATTAATTTATATTAAGCAATTTCCTCATACTTATTTATATTGATTGTTTTTAATTAAGTACATTGGTTAGAAAAATTGTTAAATTTTGTGAACACCCAATTCACCCCTCTTGGGTGCCATTATGGACCAACACTTAATTTTTTTTGTTTCCCTTAATAGGAAATATTATAGCTTCTAACCTTTCTTTAAAATGATTTTTCCCTTTCTTCTCTCTAAAATTTTAGCCTCTTAATTAAATACCATAATTAGTGTCAACAAATTCCCAACTCCACAATAGATTGTTGCATATTTTTTAGATTCTAGTTGAATATTCATCACAGTTACAAACCTAGAAATTTTTTTGTGTTTCTTCTTCAAATCAACTTATGCTCTTAAAAACATTCTCAGTCCCTTATTGATTATTCAACTATAGATCTCCTTTTATGTTAATTAAATCCTATTATATTTGATAACTTTTAAAATTATTTGGGCAAGCCTTATGATCTCTATTCCTTGCTCTTTCTTTCTTATGTTTCTTATTAAGTTTTTATATCTTGATCACTTTACTAATGTTTCTTAAATGTTTGTATTCTTTCTTTTATTTTAAGGTCACTTGCAAAAGACCTATCCATAGAAGTTTCATATGAAGATGTAGCCAAATCAACTTGTAATAAGAATTTATGGGAAAAAATTATGAATAAAATCTCCCTTTTTTCCTTTAGAATACTTTTATTATGTTAAAATTTTAGGTTTTAGTTACTAGATTAACATGTTTCTTTCTATCTATCTTCCTCAAGGTTTATCATTAAGGAGAGATATTAAAATATTGAGAGTTGATACCAAATAGAACATCATTTTGTTTATAAGGGTGTCATATTTTTCCTTTTTAGTTCTTATTCATTGTTTATTGTTGTTTCATATATATCTTCCTTTCTTATTCTTGGTTATAATTCTTTATTGCATTCATTGTTCACTCAACAAAATTGCCAGATTAGGATTCCATGCTTAAAGTATTTCACTTCTCTTTTTATTTTTTTTTGTACCATACAAATTATAGAAGTTGATTAAGATGCATATTTGCGGTCACTAATACAAAACCTTTTTAAATTAGGTTATGAAATTTGGTTATGAAGATTTCAAAAGTTTCTTTGTTATTATTGATTCACTTTTATCATTAATTTGGATGATCTTAATTTTTTATCAACACATTTTCACTAGGTTAATTCCAAAATTTAGGTTCCTTAAGTTTTATGCTCAATTTCTTTATGAAATTTGTGTTTCATCTATTATATAACTTGAATTGTTCTCTTTTTATGTTTGTAGGCTTAGGCCTCAAATGACAATCCTCCTTTCAATTAAGGTTACTATTCATTTTTTAAGTTTAACTCAAATTATTGAAAGGTTAGTCATTCGGTTTAAGCCTTTACAGATTTAAGTTTAGCCACACTTCAATTGTCTAGCTCATTAATGATTAGCAATATTTATACTTAAACAAAAAAGGTAGGTTGATTATTATTTAGTCTATCTTTTTGCATTGCAAGGAAAGGAGTTCATAAAACAAGTCTACCAATTAAAAGAAAAGGTCCATAATGGTTTCATACCTCATTTTATATGAATAAGTTGTAATATATTTTTCTACTTGTACCTTTTCTTTTGCAATTAGGTTTTTAAAAATAACATATTTTTAAAGTAATAAAAAATCCTATTTGGACCCTTTATTCTTAAGAACCTAGACTATTTAGATTTTTCTACTTATAAATTATATGTTTAATATAAGTCCAAATTTAAAAATGAATTAATTTTTTTTAATTAGATGTTTGTTTATATGCATATTCGATATAAATGTTTCAAAGCAAGAGACAAAGAAAGAGAAAGAGTTAATGTCATAATATAAAAATAAGTTAATAATCAATATAATCCCATAAAACATCATAATTTTTTTCGAGTTTAATGAATATTTTGGACCCAATTCACCTTTTGATTTTAAGCCATTTTTCCAAGTCATCCTTTGAATAATTTTAGTCCAATCTAATCCTTTATATAATTTTAACTTACAAATTTATAGAATGTCTTACAATTTATTTGCCAAATTAGTTTTTAAATAATCTAAGCATCGTTATTTTTAAAAGTTATTTTTGAGCCCTTTGCTTAATATAATCAAGTCCTAATATTTTAGTTTAAATCCACGCATCCTTTATAAATTCTTCTTAGAAACAAAATTTATATTCAATTTGAGTTAATTAAGATGTTTTTATTTTCAATTTTTCATATAAAGAGTGACGTCATAGGTCGAACATCAATTATTTTGTTTTAAGCATTAAGTGCAATCATACTCTTATGTATTCAACCATATGTTTTATTGGCTTCAACATGTTTTTAAGCACACATCCGAATTCATTTCCTTTTATAATTCTCAAAATCTATAAATGTTTTTTCAAACTTATGTAACTATTTAATCAGATAAAATAAGGTATCTAATATTTTTTTATTTTATAATTCAACTCTTGAGCTTAATTTTTTAATTAAGACTTTCTTTTTTATTAGATATTTCCTATCTTTCTTTAAATGATAATTTGATTGATCAAAATTTTAATTTTTAGTCTCATTCTTATTTATAGTTCAAAAATACTAGGGACAATATGAGAAATTTGTGGGTACAACATTGTCACAAGAAGTGAACCAAAAGATCCAACAGTTGGAAGGATAGTAAATAAAACTCCTGTCAAAGGTAAGAACAACATAAGTTTTATAATATCATGTATGTGAATTTCTAGACTAAAGCAAAACAAGTTGAGAAATAAGATCTTAATGTGTTCAATTCAAATAGAAAATTCTAAAATATTAATGATAATAAAATTGGCACTGAACATTTGTTGGAAGGAATAGGTTTGCTATTATAATTCCAAGTAAAAACGACTGTAAACTATATAGAATGTTACTATTAGCTCATTAAAAGTTGTTACATATTGATTATTAATACATTGAAGATCAAAAGATAACTATTGGAGGACATAAATCAAATAACAATCAAGTTAAATCTTATTCCAACTCTAACTCTGCCACTTGCTATAAATTCGAGAGTGTCTCTCTCTAGGTTTCTCTCACCTAGTTTCAGCCACCTGCAGGCTCCTTCCTTTGCTCTTGCATTCACGGTCGAGAATCTATTCCTTGATTGCTGACGGTGCTACTGACTAGTTTTTGGCGTTTGACGCTCGATCATTGCCACAGCTCCTCGACATTAGGCGTTTCTTGGAGCTGTTAGAACCAATTTCACGTCCCGCGATTGGGACCCGCGATGTAACTACGGACCGCACACCGGGGTTGCCCTGCTTCCCCTCGGTTGGCTATGGGCAAATCTCATAATCGGGGTATTGATATCACTGCTATGTGCTTGGGCTACCAGGCTGGGAATATGCCTAGGTCTCTTCCGCCGCGATCTTCCGAGCGCACCTAGGGGAATGTGCCATTGGCCCGACCTAGGACTCCTCCCCCACGAGGACATTCAGCTTTAGCCAAAGGGGAACCGACTACTGCACCTCAGGCGAGGCCTGCTCGACGGATAACACCGCAGTTGGTCTCCCCCCTGACGGCGCTTGCACCTACTCCTTCGTTGCCTACTTCAGGTATGTCTTCTTCCCTTACTCCCTTGAGTACTGGACTGCGGCCTCCTCACCGGGGGGATGACGTAGCATCCACGGTTGAGGAGGAAATTGATTTGAGGAGTAAAGACACGGAAGAGACGGTGTATACGGAAGAGGAGCTAGAACAAGTACAATCAACCATGCCATCCGACCCTCTGGCAGACGAGGTGTTTGAGGAAAGTACACAGGACACGTCGACTCAAGCAAACACAGGAAAACCTAAGAAATCTTTTGCGGGGTTGTTTAAGCAGAACAGGGAACTCTCCCAGGGGATGAAATTAACCTTCCAGGCTGTGGATGATGAAGTCATAATGGAGGTGGATGATGCAGTGGATCTCGACCATCACTGGGGTTACTGTCTGGTTGGCTGTTTCACGGGCAAGTTCCTAGGGTTGAAGGCTGTCCAGGACCAGATGGATAAGTGGCAGGTTCCCTGTTGTTACACCCCCCATAATAGAGGTTGGATGATTTTCCATTTCACTTCAGAGGCAGACAGAATGCAAGTCTTAGCCGGGGGGCCCTATGTGCTCTATGGGAAAACCTTAATCTTGAAACCACTCTCTCTGGGGTTTACCTTTGACTATTCGGAATTTATGCAAGTGTCGATGTGGGTGCAGCTCCCAAATGTCCCCCTAGACTATTGGCATGAACGTGGCCTCTCCAAGCTCAGTTCCAGGATTGGGAATCCTCTTTGCACGGATCAAATAACCAGGCAGCAGCTTCGGTTGGGTTATGCTCAATTATTAGTTGAAGTAGATGTGGAAAAAGGGCCAGTCACAAGCTTCTCTGTCAAACTCCCGTCTGGGTCCAGATATACCCAACGTGTAGTCTATGAGGCGTACCCGAACTATTGTTGCTATTGCCATAAATTTGGTCACAGTCCTTTCCATTGTAAAAGAGAGCATACCCAAATGTCGGTGCTGGAGCCTCTGGATCTTGTTGTGACTAAACCCAAAGAATTTAATGCTGATGCTAAAAACCCCCCGATACAGTGTTCTAGCGCGCACGTGGAAGTTCAGGAAGGAGCAGGCCGACTTACTACTAGTGTGGAGCTCCAGGAAACTATGGATCCTGCTTTACATGAGCACTGCGTGGCCTCTATGGATTCCCGGGGCCCTACTTCACACCCCTCTGCTAACCCGATCCCTAGTAGCTCAGCTCTGTCCGGTACCGAAGTCATAATTTAACCTCCATCAGGGCCAATGGAACAAGCCCTAGTGGGTAAGGCAATTTCTACTGGGATGCGTATTTCTAAAGGGAAGGAGGTTCATGTTAATAGGTCTAAGACTGGGGTTGGAACTCAAACATACCACGGGGTTGGTCTGCAGCACTCTAACTGTGGGGCGCTCTCCCGAAGGGTGGATGGAGGTACTTCCTCCATACTACTGCCATGAAGTTTCTCAGTTGGAATGTGCGAGGGTTAAATAAACCCTCGCGCCAGCATAGTGTTACTTCCCTGAGGAAGCAACACAACTGTACCTTGGTCTGTTTGTTAGAAACTAAACTCACACTTGAATGCTTGGAGTGGTTTGTTAAATCGCGTTGTCCGGGTTGGTGTTTTTGGCATAACTTTGATCTTATTAATGGCGGTCGTATAGTCCTGATGTGGGATCCCTCTCAGCTCCAGTGCTCTCTACAGGCTTGGGGTGACCAATTTATACATTTCCAAGTGACCTGCTCCATCACTAAGCTGCAATTTGTAGTAACTTGTGTCTACGGTCTCTATATCGTCCGGTAGCGCAGAGACCTTTGACAATCCTTAACACATCTTACCCCCGATCAGTCGATTCCCTGGCTGATTATGGGTGACTTCAACTGCGTCTGCGCAGCATCGGAGCGTAAAGGGTGTCTCCCCCCAACTGCATACTACCTTCAAGACTTACTTGATTTTCGACTACTCCACGGGTTTGAAGATGCCCCTTTCACGGGCGATGTTTACACCTGGCAGCAAAATCGCCGATGGGCCAAATTAGACAGGGTGCTTATTAACTAGGCATGGGCTATGCAAGAGATTCCTTGTTCGACAACTACCCTCCCAATGCTTGCGGAATCCGACCATTGCCCACTGTTAGTTGATTTTCATTGTGCGGAGAGGAAAGGGAATCACCCTTTTAAATTCTACAACACGTGGACTCTTCATGCTGAGTTTCCAACTTTGGTTGAACATGCCTGGCGTCGGCCGATCGAGGGTTATGCTCAGTTTGTCATGTGCTCTAAACTGTCTGCTCTAAAACCTTCCCTTTGGCGCCTCAATCGGACTGCCTATAGTCATATTTCCAACCGAGTTCAGGAAGCTCAGCAGGCTTTCCAACGCAACTATCAGGAGTTCCTTAGCCGACCTGATGATGAACAATTGAGAACTGCTATAAATGCCCTTCGCAAGAGAGTAGTGTTCCTTCAAGATGCGGAGCGTATGTTCTATAAGCAGAAAGCGAACTGTACTCACCTCATGGAGGCAGATAAAAGCACCAAATATTTTCATGCCCTAGCTCGGAAGAGAAGTCGCGCAAAAATGATCATCTCTATTACCAGGGAGGATGGGTCGGAGACGAACTCATTACTGGAAGTGTCGGACTTACTAGTTCGCTATTTCACGACCTTACTAGGGTTTACGTCCCCCCGCACCTCGATGGATTCTGAAATTGTATATCTTGGTACAGTGCTGGATCAGGAAGCCCACTCTCGCTTGTTAGCTCCAGTTACGGCGAAACTGATACACAAAGCGGTTTTCAGTATCAGTAGTGAAAAAGCGTCGAGGTCGGATGGGTACACGTCGGAGTTCTTTAAAAAGTAGTGGCATTGTGTTGGTAGTAGTGTGTGTGATGCGGTGCTTGAATTCGTTCGCAGTGGTCGCCTCCTTCTTCGGATAAATCATACGACCATTACCTTGATACCCAAGAACGCCAGACCCCGAGTGGCTGACTTCCGACCCATCTCTTATCTCAATGTGATTTATAAAACAATCACAAAGATTTTATCCGATCGGTTGTTTGCTGAACTGGACCATATCATCGACCCAGCGCAATCAGCATTTGTTGGGGGACAGAGGCTTAGAGACAATGTATTTTTAGCTCAAGAGTTGGTACGAGGGTATAGCCGTAAGCTCATATCACCCAGATGCCTCCTTAAAATTGATTTAACAAAAGCTTATGAAACTGTGTCCTGGGATTTTCTACGCGAGATGATGATCGGACTTGGTTTTCCCCCGGTGTTTATCTCATGACGTGTGTCTCCACTGCTACCTATTCGGTGTCCATAAATGGCTCCCTCCATGGTATGTTTCAAGGGAAACGAGGTCTCCGCCAAGGAGATCCAATGTCTCCTTCCCTGTTTCTTTTGTGCTTGGAATACTTCTCTAGATACCTAAGAAAGCAGACAGCTACTGGGAATTTTAACTTCCATCCGAAATGCCAATTACTGGGTCTTTCACACCTTGCATTCACCGACGATCTAATGCTCTTCTCCAGGGGTGACATCCCTTCTATTCGGGTTCTAGTGGAAGGGTTGCGGGTTCTCGGTAGTGTGGCGGGGTTGAATATAAACCCTACAAAATCTAATATTTTCCTGGGAGGGGTTCTAGGGGGTGAGAAAGAAGCGATCCTAGCCATGGTCGATTTTCCTGAAGGTGTGTTCCCAATTCGCTATCTTGGAGTACCGTTGGCCCCTCTTAAGATTTCGGTTGCACAATACTCATCTCTCATTGAAACCGTTGAAGCTTATCTAACGGCGTGGCAAGGCAAGACTCTGTCTTATGCTGGCCGACTGACTTTAGTTCAGTCAGTTATCTAGGACGTGCTATCCTTTTGGATGCAAACACTTCCCCTCTCAATGACCATTATGGACCGTATTACTTCCCTGTGCTGGTTGTTTCTCTAGGGTGGGAAACACTTTCGCATAGCATGGGACACCATTTGTGCTCCCAAAAAGGAGGGTGGGTTAGGACTGCAAAATTGTAAAAGTGGAACAATGCACTACTCTCTACAGTTTTATGGAATTTTCATGAGGAAGCTAGCTCCTTGTGGTCCCGATGGATGCATTCCTACCATTTAAGGGGTACCTCGATTTGGGACTGGAGGCCACACAATCGGGATTCACCGCTTCTTAAATGACTTGCTATGATCTGTGATATGTTGGTGGACTTACTGGGGGGTAAGGCGATGGTAGTGCAAGGAGCTGCAGTCCCTGTGTGTTAACGGTATCTTATCGTCGACCAAAGTTTATGAGCTTATACATGACAAATGTCCTTCTCACCTCTGGATGTCCTTGATCTGGCAACAATATGTTCCCCCAAAGTTCTCCTTTATTGCTTGGTTGTGTATGCAGAATCGCCTCTCAACAAAGGATAATCTACTCTTCATTGATATTAGTCGTCAGTGCTCCTTGTGCGCCGAGGTTGATGAATCTACAGAGCACCTCTTCTTTTCCTGTTCCTTCACGAAAGATGTTTGGGGTTCTATACGAGGTTGGTTACGAATGTCGAGGGCAATGACAACCATCCGGAGCTCCATTTGTTGGTTGCGAATCAATCATCAAGGCTCTCTCCTTCGATGTAAGGCTGCAAAACTCGCTTTCATTACTACTCTCTACATCATCTGGAAATCCAAGAATGCCTTTGTAATGGATGCAGCCACCGTATCCCGATTTGACGTTGTAGCGAAGATTAAAACACATGTGTATAAAATACTGTACCGACTATACCCGAAGGAGCTCTTTGACTTCTGATCTGTCTGATTCCTCTTGCATGCGAATTATTCTGCTCGGATGCATTAGGAATCCGTCTGGTATCACGATGGTCGGTCCTGCGGATTTGGAGTGGTAAAGATAGAGCTTTTG
>JANKOD010000193.1:16794777-16806048 GCA_026284645.1 Erythroxylum acuminatum | reverse complement strand
AAATATTATAGGGGAAGATAACAAAACCTACATATGATTTTTATTGACTTAAAGAAGGCTTATGACTGGGTACCTAGGAAAATCATGTGGAGGAATTTAAAAGTTAAGGGATTTCTTATAACTTATATATGGGTTATTAAGGATATTTATGAACGTGTAAAAACTAGAGGAAGGATAATAAGAGGAGATACATAACATTTTGCTATTGATATCAGAATACATTAAGGCTCCTCGTTGAACCATTTTCTATTTGCAGTAGTGATGGATGAGCTCATCAAGATCATCCAAGGGGAGATTCCTTGGCATATGTTGCTTACTAATAACATTGTTTAAGTAAATGAGATAAAAGAGGGTGTCAATGTCAAGTTAAAACTTTGGAGAGATATGTTAGTGTAACATACCACACCCATATGGCATACTCTCGAAAGCATCAAAGAATATTTGGGATATACTCTACAGACATGATATGATAGCAAACAATTTAGAGAGGTTTTTCCACCTTACACAAAATATCATATAGCACAAAGGCATTTTAATCAACAAATTGCCAGAGTTCGACCTAAATTTTAGAACTTTCCCACATTTAACCTGTGTGAAAACATTTCAAGGAAGCTCAGTTTTCCTCCTTAATGATCTCAGTAAAGATGTATAGAAAAACATTTCTATTATCTCATTTATCAATTCTCACATACGTAGAAATTTCCAGTATCTAATAACAAATAAATTCATAGAACTTTTCATTATATTAGTACCAAACATGTACATCAGGCAATAATTTAGCCTCAATATAAATATACATATATCTCAAACATTAGTATACAGAAATACATCATACCAAGCTACATATATCAGTTACAAAGTTATTAACACACTACATACAATTAGCAACGTGATGTGATATGCAGATGCAAAACTACTACTAGACTCTGCAGATTCAGCTGATCGGACCTTTGAGTCATGATTTTCAGAATGTAGGAATTATACTCTAACTCTATTCCTCTTCTAAACCTGAAAAAATGTTGCAATTTTGATGAGTTTTGCAAACTCAATGAGTGAACTATCATCGATGCACTCAGCAAACCATATCATAAAGGACCGTTCAAATCCATATACCACATAACCAATAATATCAAGTTAAATTTTAATAGCACACATCAACTTAGGCAGAACTTAAGAAAATCATATCACATTTGAAAAAAATATCAAATTGTGTTTTCAAATCACAATTCGATTTAATCAAACATATATATGAAAATGCAAATATGCTTCCATTCTTATTTCCTTGTGTTGTGATCAAATAAGCTAATTCACGCCCCAGGTTTCAAACAAAGTTTTTACTGCCCAACTTAATGAGCATTATAGCCCTGATCACATTGCGAGCATTAAGCTCTGAGTTCTTATTACAAGCCTTAGGCCTTAATTATGAGCTTTTTGCCCTGAATGTTTGCGTGTTGGCCATTTTAATGACAAATCCCATTATCTTATTTTGAATGCCAAATGCAATTATATGAATCATCTCATATATCATTTTCTTCTATCAATAACTGATTGTCCAAAATTCATAATCAATTCAATTCAAATAAGCATTTCACAATTATTCACGTAGTCAGCAATTGACAATAAAATCAAAAACACTTCCATGTGTAGTCCCAAATATCAAACTCCGTGGACTAACAATGTCCAGAATTGTAACAATTATATAAGCAACAATTAAATAATTGACATTTAACCAAAAAAAATAAACCATAATGAGAAACATCTAGGCTAACTCACAGAACACTCCAACAAGCTATTGCCTCAACGTCAACGAGCTATTGCCTTAATGTCCCGACAATATTTGGGTATTGACAATTACTCTGAGAGCCTATTAGACATGCATATGAAAATCGGTCACTGATAACGAATAGAGAGAATATGTATGCAATCCTTAAGTGCAATGTTTATATCCTTTTCTTCCTAATGTTTCTTTATGGACAAGTTGCGCTCTTTTAATCATAACTCTCTCTACAAAAATCCAAATACCATGATTCTTATGCCTCTTAAAACTAGACTTCATTAGTCTTAATATATCCAAAAATTACACAAATAGAATCTCCCCTTGGAATACAACCCCCATCCAAATTCTGTTATGTTCTAGTAAGAAACAGGCTGACAACCAATGCTCAAACAACAATAAATCATTATCAAGACATTTTATAGCCAAACCGTTTAACAAAAGCATTAATAAGAATCAATAATCATTTTTCATATTTTATACTTGGACTAATTTGTGCTCTAAATCCCTAAAAAATCAGGAAATAATACAAGGTTCTTGCACAGGAGTCTGTCACTGACAGTATTAAGGAAACAAGCATAACTCAAGCTATAATCACTATTTTATCAAGCCCCTTTCGCAGAGCTCAAGCTAAGACCTATATCTACAACTTTTGTTCTTTGAGTTTCTACAAATTCATACTCTAAAGTTATGTAAAATAGATAAAAAGGGGGAATATGAAATCGAAACCAAGATTTCGACTTACCTTGGTGACTTCTTTCCTTTTCCTCTTCTCTTCCCCTTTTTTTGTTTCCTTCTCTCTCTCGTTTTTTTTCTCCCTCTTCTAACCTCACAGCAGACCCTTACTCTCACTTATGTTGCCTTTTACATATATATATTTTTTATATAAAGTTCAAAGAAAGTCAAACTAATCCATGTGTTGCCATTTCATTGGTCTATGTGTGACCATTCTATTGGTTCATGTATTATTCTTCTATTAGTCCATATGTTACTAACCTTAGGCTCCACATGCCACTTATTTAAGCCTCCATATGTCACTATTTGTAAGGCTACACATGTTTAGAACTCATTTAACCTTCCATATGTCACTACTTGTAAGCCTCCATATGTCCATATGTCAAAAGACAAAATAAAGAAATGTGATGGATGCAATGACTCCACTTAAAAAAAAAGGGAGAGATATAGAAACGTGCCTTGATAAGTAAAAAGTATTTTATCTTTTGATAAAATTAATTTTATAAAAAATTGAAGATCTATTTAGAACATATCTTTCCTTAATTTGGATTGGATTAGTTCCCTTTGGAATCTCATTCTTTTATTCTTTCTGAGGATATTTTAGATTAAACATGTTAAGGTTGATTGGATAATTGAGTTTTGAGAAAATAAGAGCTTTCCTGCATTACACTCGTATTACTCAAGAGCTTTCCTGCATTACACTCGTATTACTCAGCAGTACCCTCAACGTATTTCCTATCGAATTTCTTGCAGCTTGAAAAGTTTGCCTGGACTTGTGTATTCATAGGATTAATTGTACCTTTGTGGTTATTAAGAAGCACGATTGAGGTAACTTGTATAAACTGTAGCAGCCTTTAGGAATGCTGTGGTACTTGCTAATAACAAAGAATTTGGATTCTATCCAAAGGAACTTGGATACTGAGTTCTCTTTTCATTTTCTGGCCCGATATTGGAACTCACAATTCTGCATCATATTATTGTATTTGTCATATCTAAGTGCTTGAGTGGGCAGAAGAGATTGAAGACTAACTCCACTGAGTTCCAATGGCCATATCCCATCGGACACAAATTTACATCCAATTATTATGAGGTACTATTATTATTTTAACTTATCTTTTGTGGTAATGGACAGAACAGATTGAGCACATTCTAATTGCCACACAGCACACACATATATATAGATAGATAATGGACAAATACAGTGAGCACATTCTAATTGCCAACCGGTATTTATATATATATGCCAGCATTAGCAACGCGATCTTATAATTCCAAGTTCATTTGGAGCTTCAGTTTCCTTCCGATCATGGATCCTCATCAATCCATCTGTTCTGCTTTTCTTGTGTGTTTTCATTGTTTACTACTCGTGTTTCTTCTCACTCCACTTTCAGTACTCATTAAACCTTGTACTGCTGAAGGGTCGGTGAGATGCATAGACAAGGAGAGAATTGCTCTCCTTGCCATTAAAAAAGAGCTGACTGATCCTTCAGGCAGGCTGTCCTCTTGGGAAAGTCAAGATTGCTGCACATGGTTTGGGATAAAATGCAATAACCAAACTGGTTATATCATCAAGCTCAACCTTAGAAATCCTTACCAGTTAATCAATGGTGGAGTTGGTGATCAGTCTGCTTATGAAAGGTCCTGCTTGGGTGGTAAGATTAGCCCTTCTCTTCTCGAGTTAGAATATTTGAGCTATTTGGACTTGAGCTTCAACAATTTCGAAGGCGTGGAAATTCCCGAGTTCCTTGGCAGGTTGAAGAACTTGAGGTATCTCAATCTTTCTTTCTCATCTTTTGCTGGAATGATCCCTTCGCAGCTTGGAAACCTCTCAAGTTTGCAGACTCTCGACCTCTACGCACATTCCTACAGCATCTCAGGCACTTGGGAGCTACGTTCAGATAGTTTGCTTTGGCTCCATGGCCTTTCTTCTTTGAGGTACCTAAATATGGGGTTTGTGAAACTAAACAACGTTGGAGCAGATTGGCTGGATGCTGTAAATAACCTTCCTTCGCTAGTAGAACTGAACCTCTACTTCTGTGAACTTGGAGTACTTCCACAATCACTAGCCTTCATTAATTTTACCTTAATCTCAGTTCTTGATTTGTCGGAGAACTCTTTCAATTCAGCAATGCCCTCCTGGTTATTCAATCTTACTGCCCTCACAGAACTCTATCTCCGTTGGAATTTCTTTTCTGGTTCCATTCCAGGTGAATTTGCTAGACTTAAGTCTCTGGAAATCCTTGATTTATCTGCCAACTTAAATCTTGAAGGTAAAATACCCAGTGAATTTGGAAGTCTAAGTAAAATAAAGATCTTAGATCTTTCAGGTAATATTTTAAGTGGTGGAATTGATGAGTTTTTGAATGGCTTTTCCGATAATCTTGAGAGTAGCTTAGTGTCACTCTATTTAAGTTCTAATTCGTTATCAGGAGAACTGCCTAATTCATTAGGAGTGCTCAAGAATCTTCAAATTCTTGACTTCTCTAGCAATTCATTTTGGGGTTCTATTCCATCATCAATAGGAAAGTTGTCATCCCTGAAAAGATTGGACCTTTCTTACAATTATATGAATGGAACTATACCAGAGAGTTTTGGCACACTCTCAGAACTAGTTGACGTGAATCTCATGATGAATTCTTGGCAAGGTATTCTACAAGAAGTCCACTTGATGAATCTGAGAAGACTACAGAATATTCGCCTTACAGTAGGTAATCATAACTCCTTGGTGTTCAAAGTATCAAATAAGTGGGTTCCTCCTTTCAGGCTAAAATCAATTCAGGTAGAGAATTGTCTAGTAGGTCCTTCCTTTCCAATGTGGCTGCGAATCCAAAGTGAACTCACCTCTGTCACCCTAAGAAATGTTGGAATTTCAGACACCATACCTGAGGGATGGTTTTCGAATTTATCCTCTCAAATCACTTACTTGATTCTGTCAAATAACCAAATCAAGGGGGAGTTGCCTACTCATTTGGAATTTCTGAATTTAAATATAATCGATTTGAGTTCTAATCACTTTGAGGGTTCTCTTCCTCTTTGGTCTACCAATGCAACAGAAGTTTACCTTCAGAACAACTTATTTTCAGGATCTATACCTGAGGACTTAGGTGCTCTAATGCGTCGACTACAAAAGTTGCGTCTTTCTAGCAATCATCTTAATGGTGGAATTCCATCATCGTTGTGTGATTTGAAAGGTCTTCAAATTCTTTCATTGAGAAGCAATCACTTGTCAGGAGAATTTCCTAATTGTTGGTATCATTCCTTTATGTTATGGGCTATAGATGTGTCAGCCAATTCTTTAACTGGTAAAATTCCCAGTACATTTGGTCTCTTGCCTTCACTCAGTGTCCTGCTATTAAGCAATAACTATTTTTCTGGGGAAATCCCCGTTTCCTTGCAAAACTGTTCGGGACTAACAAGCATAGACATTGAAGGGAACAAATTTTCAGGCACTCTACCCTCATGGATAGGAGAAAAGTTCTCATCCCTTTTCATGCTTCGTGTTGGCTCAAACTCATTCAACGGAGCAATCACACCGCTCTTATGCAAGCCTCCAAATCTTCACATCCTTGATATTTCTGACAACCTATTCTCAGGGGTTATTCCAAGTTGTATAGGAAGTATGTCTGCATTGGTATATGGTAATAGCAGTGAGGTATTCGAGCAACTATTAATGGTTGTCATGAAAGGAAGCATCTTTGAGTATAACCACATTATGGCAAGTATAAACAGTATTGATCTTTCGGGAAACAATTTAAGTGGAGGGATCCCTGATGAAGTGACAAATCTTTCTGCACTGCGAAGCTTGAATTTGTCAAGAAATCAACTTAGTGGAAAGATAACTAACAAGATAGGAAATTTAGGTCACCTGGAAACACTTGATTTCTCACACAATCATCTCTCTGGATTAATTCCTGAAAGCTTGGGTTCTTTAACTGCTTTGATGAAGTTGAACTTGTCTTACAATGCTTTGGAAGGAAAAATTCCTGCAGGTCTTAAAAGATTTAACGATTCATCAATTTTTTATGGAAACCCTTCACTTTGTGGAGTTCCTCTGCCGACTCGATGCCTAGGAGGTCACAGAATCGTGTAGACAAGTGCTTGTAGGAGTGCAAAACACTCCATAATCATGGAAATGTTTCTGAAACAGTAATAGCAGATGATGTTTTTTTTTTAATTTAAGCTTTCGAGAAAAGGAAGAAAAGACTTTGAAATAGTTTTTATCTATTTTTTGTTAATAAAATTGGGAATACTTTTGTGCAGCATCGTAGTAAGACAAGGAAATCAGGTCCAAGCACTAAAGGCTTCTTCCATATATATAGGTAATCCATTTTTATGCATTAGCTGTTCCATAGATGGAACACAGAATTTACCAACTCCTAATGATGGGGGAAACCAAAATGGAAGCGATGCAATTAATTTCAAAGATACAAGTATTTATTTGACAATTAATTTTTGTATAAGCTTTTGGGGTGTGTTTGTAACAATTATTCAAGAGAATTGGGCTTCTTTGTGTTCATTAATATTTTTTATTTTCTGTTTTGAGTTTCGAATTTAATTAAAAAATTCTATTTACTTGAGTAGATTTAGTTTTTTTTTTCAATTTCCAAGGTTTATGAAAACCACAAAAGTGATTTTTTATTTATATTTTTTATAATCTGATTTACTATTAGCTAAATATAAATTTAATTAATAATTATTAATTGATATAATTAAATTTAAAATAGCTTTAAAATATATAAATTTTAAATACAATTTTGATTTTAATAATTAAAATATATTAAAAATAAACATTAATTTATCAATTATTTATTTTAATAAAATCAAATAATTATTATTGATAATTTATTAATAAATATTATATAAGAGATTAAAATGAATATAATTCATTAAAAATAATTTAATTAAGTTTTATTTAATAAGTAATTATCTTCGGTAATAAAAATATAACTAAATTGACATCAACAATTAAACAGGTTTTTATTTTTATTTAAAAGAAAAATAAAAGTTGAAAACTATAATAGGAAAATAAAAGTGAAACAAAATGACCCTAAACTAACCTTTTCCAAAATAACCCATGTAATAAAACAATCATTAATAGTATTTAGCATAATAACACAAATTTTTTATCACTATGAAACTACAATTTGGTTATTGTACTAATTAGGAAGTAGCGTATGTGCTACTTAAAAGCAATTATATATTAATGATTAATTTTGTTCAACAAGAAAGATAAAATTTTAAATTTTAATGACTAAATAAAATATTAAAAAGAAATTGTAAAAAGATGGCATGTTTTACTAATTAATATTAGGGACGTCAAATTTAGCCTGAACTAACCCGATTTTGACCTGAATTGATTGAGTCATGAGCGGCCACCTCTAATCAATATGACAGGTAAATGTGCATCATCGGTCTAACAGAGTTTCCCTAATTCTTTCATTCTCTTCAATCGTTAGATCAATGGAAGCATCAATGCTCTGTAATCACTCAACAACATCGTCTATGGACTACTATTACTTCTTCATTCTCCATTGTCTACGCAGAAAAACTCATACTAGTGTCCTTCACACAGAACAACGTGTCCAACATTATCACACATCTTTATATTTGCCACAACATCAGGTGAATGTGCTTCAATCTCTAGAGATTTTCTTAAGGAGATTAATCAAATTAAACGGATATTAACCATCAAGTAAAGCTGAGATTGTTGCTTTGTTGGCCTGAGAAAAGAATTCAGATTAGGGATTTCAATCTCTTTGAACCTTTTGGTTTTACTATTATTCTTCATTTTCTATTTTAATTTTCAATTTTAGTAAATTTATTTTCTTTATTTTAACTTTTTATTTTAGCTCTTTATATTGTCATAATTCATAAGGACCACAATTAGTTTTATTTTATTTCATATTAATTAATAATATAAGTAAGTTATTTAACATTACTAGTAATAAAAATTATGGTCATTATTTTCTAACTATTATTAGATTTGATTTATTATTAGTTTATTATATAATAATATACATTATATTTTTATTTCAATAAAATATTTTATTTTTATTTGCTCTAATAATTTTTACTTTTTATTTATATATACCAGTCCGGCTTTTAAAATATTAATTTCAATTTTAAAATTTTCTATATAATTTATAATTATTTTTTTTGAAATTTCTGTATTTCATAATAATTCCCTTTTACTACAACTTTTAGAATTTTATTTAACTTTTTTTAATACCTTATAATTAATTTTTAAAATTTTTGATATTTCCTAATCTTAAAGATTCAATTTTATTATGTTTCTGAAGTTTGATCTAACTATTGATTTTTAGTTATGTGTTAGTTTCAAGTTGAAAAGATGATCCACATTAACACGTTTATATTATTTCTCTATAATTATTCCAAATATCAATTGAAACAAAAAAACAATATCATTGCATATTCATAGTTAAGAGCTGCGTGGAGATATATTTAATAACCATATACAACTTTATATGAAATAATATTCATGATATTTTAAATATATTTCTATTTTTGATATTTAATATTATATATTCGATATTTTTTATCATAAATTATTATATAGAACTGTCAGAATCCAATATTAAAGTATTTGCTTCACACCATTACAAGCAAAGCAAAAATAAAGTCGGCTTCCGATGGTATGCAGCTTGCATAAAGATAAGATTTTAATTCTTAACAGTAAGTTAAAGAAGAATAAAAGAAAGCTAGGGAAAAAGCATAATGGACCAAAATCATAGAATCTGGAATGGCAAGCACCCGCAGACATTAGATCCCGAGAACACACGACAAGACGATTTCGTGCAGTTGCGTACGTCAGTCTAGTCACTAGACAATTGAAAGTCAGACGTGCTTCCTCTTGAAGCCCTTACCACGGCGCTTGTTTCTAGCAAGCTTGAGTTTCTTTTTTAGCTTCTTTCCAACAGGCTTCAGGAAATCCTTCATTCTATTGTCCCCATCCATCTCCATATCTGCAGAAAAAAGAATCAAGATCTTCGCTCATCATCCAACCAACAAATAAATCAACATCTTTGCTTAACATAACAAAGGACTTCCAGTAACAGTTGACAAAACCTTGAATTATACAACCAGAAAGAACTGGATTTCCTCATTTTAATTTTTTTAAAGCTCCAACCAAAAGGAGTTCACTTCCATATCCAAAACTGTAACTGTTACAGGAGAATGAAGGAGAAGTGCGGAAAGCAATAAAGAGCGCAATGTTTAACTGCATCTAGTAGTGGTTATGTAAGTGATGTCTTCTAGGTAATTGCGTGAACTAAAGTCGTGTAAGATGGAACATTGGAGACATGAAATTAATGCAACTGTCTGATATTCCTCAACTGTCTTCACTTCTCCTAACAAATCCTGACAGTCTTGCGCCTCTCTCTTCCTCTCTTTGTGTGCGTACTGAATTTTTGGCATAACAACTTGGTATCAGAGTAGACAAACCTTGAGATTGCGACAATGGCATAAAGTAAAAGAGGAGTAGAACTGCGAAGAATCAAGAGGGGAATGACTGTTCTGTTAGAATCCCAGATGAGGAACGAAAAACTGTTAATGGAGAATCAATCCCGGATGGATAAACATGAGAAGGAACTAGAGGATCTGAAATATTTGTTCCATCAATTCGTACAGAAATTCAGAGGGCAGAAGGAGAGCCTTAAGCGGGAAAAGAAGAAAACTACCGGAGGGACTTGACAGAGCATGATGGGTATATTGCTCCAACAAGGTTCAACAAGATTGATTTCCCCACCTTAAGGAAGGGAAGTGAAGGGCTGGATCCATAAGTACAAGCAGTTTTTAGCCTTGGATCATATGTCAGAGTCGATGAAGGCAAAAATCGCCACTATCCACCTAGAAGGCCCCACACAGGAATGGTATCAACAAGTGATAAAAAATAAACACAGATCGGAACCAAAGGAGATGAGAGTTAAAGGGCAGCACCAAAGGAGGCCCCTACAAATCCTAGTGGACAGTGGGAGCACCACAATTTTGTACATGAAGCTGTAACCAAAAGAAGTCTTGGTGAGAGAGAGAATATCCTGGCATTCCAGATCACAATGGTGGTAGGCTCAAGTTAAAGTGTCACCAACACTACAAGGGGTTTTCATGGAACATGCAAGGAACTTGATCTGTGACAAACGCACTAGTTATCACTCTGGGGGGTTGCAACTTAGTGCTAGGCGTACAGTGGCTGATAACTCTGAAAGATGTGCTCTGGAATTTAAAAACCTGCGTCATGAAGTTTGAACGAAAGGGACGTTGGGTTACGTTGATAGGGAATCCAAGCAAAGGAAACAAGGTCATCTCTAGCAAAGAGTTAGATAAGCTACTAACGGGGAATAGGCATGGGATGCTATATATTATGCAACTCACACATCCATTAGAGTGCCAAATATAGAACCTAAAGCTAGAGGACCAACCCGAATCCTTCGAGGAACTTGACGGTCTATTGGCAGAGTTTGGGAAAGTGTTCAAGGAACCAACCCAAACACCACCACGTCAACCATAAGATCAAATAATTGAACCGAAGGAGGGGATGAAGTCCATCAATGTGAGATCCTACAAATATTCAGGGGAACTAAAGGACATGATAGAAAAAGTTGTGGGAGAACTACTTCAACAAGGGTTCATACAGTGGAGCATTAGCCCTTATGCGTCACCTGTCGTTCTAGAAAAAAAATTACAACTCCTGGAGGATGCGTGTAGATTACTGAGAACTCAATAAGAATACAGTAAATGATAACCTC
>JANKOD010000193.1:16774161-16791330 GCA_026284645.1 Erythroxylum acuminatum | reverse complement strand
TTCTAATCCTGTAACTAACTCTCACGTGATGAGTGACTCATCACTCTCTTCCTCTAATTCTCCCTCTTATTTCTATATTCTTCTGGAACCTCTCTGACCTTTCTAGAACCTACTGGAATCTGGTCCCAACAATACCCCCCCCCAAAAGAGCTACCTTGTCCTCAAGGTGGAGGATACCCGACTGCAGAATCTGTCTTCCCAGGATCGAAGACTCGTCTGATGAAATTGTGAGACGCCCCACTAGCCACCAAAAGGACTACATCTGTGTCGGCAATGGTCCCTCTGAGCTTTAGGGTTTGTGGCCTTACAATTCCTCTAAGAGATGTAGCCGACAACTCCAGCTCTGGTAAGGTTTGAGTAGCTGCTTCGATGGTCAATCGCTGGAATGGAAAAGATTTCTCTCTTCGGAAAGTGCTTCGGTCCACGCCAGTTGAACTAGACCTCCTTTGCTCCGGTGATTTGCCTTGTACTGGGACAGATCTGGTGGTGGAGCTCACCGCCGGAGTCGATGTCTTCTCGTCGTCGGCGAACCTGCGATTTGGAATCCCAGGAGCGATCGGTGAGTTAGGGCTAGCTGGAGGAGCTGCCGTCGCTTGCGGGTTAGGGATTACAGATGGAGTAGTCTTCACGCTCCCTATGTGACCCGACATTGCCGAATCTCCAAGAGGCTTAAGTGTTTTGTTGCTGCAGGTGGGCTGAGTCATCTGGCCCAACTCCTTGGGTTGAACTATTGATGCGGGTTGAGCCATTTGAAACTCAACCCGTACGTCGTCCTTCATCCCATTCATAGACGCGGCTGTGACCACCTCCACGGAGACGTCACCAAACCGGCGGACCACTGCTCTCTGAAACGACGCCCAGTCCGTCAAAGGTGACCAGTTCTGCCTCCACTGATACCAGCTGAGAGCATCTCCTTCCATGCAAACGGCTGTCGCTTGTAGCCATCGATCGGACGACACGCCATTCAGCCCAAAGTAGCGTTCCACCCGAAACACCCAACCGGACGGGTCTTCTCCACAAAACAGAGGGAGTTCAGGTTTCCGGTAACTCTTCTCCTCTCTTATAGGATCGGTTTGTGCTGAAGTCTCTCCTTCAAACTTTTGTTCCGATTCTTCTTCTACCTTTCCGGCGACTTCCTTAGCCTTCACGTTCTTTTCTGTTCTTCGTAAAATTTCGAAGATGGAGGAGATGTCTCCTGCCACCTTATCGAGCTTTGCCTCGATTCTGGTAAGTGCCATCCCTGATCTCACATGCTCTGATACCATTTGTTAGGGACCAATATCCCTAACAGTGATTCAACTCCTCACAGTACCTGCACAATCAAATAATCGCACACCACAACAACACAGAACCCACACACACGGCAGTAGTAAACCCAGAACAGAGATGAATATAGAGAATATAAATGAATGTTATTGATTAGCTAGACTTCGAGGGCTAGCAATCCTCCACACTAACTAGCTTCGAGGGCTAGAACCTCCCAATACCAAATCCTATGTCATAACCGAATGAATATCCTTCACCCTCTACCCCTTATTTATACTCATCGTGTAACTAACTACCACATTCTAATTTATTCTGGAACCTACTGGAATCTAGTCCTAACAGGGTTCATGTGCAAAGATATCTTAACATAAATTTGTTCAATGCAAAAAAGTCCAAGTAACTATTCTAAGCACCAGTATTACCATAATGTATCGATAGACATCACATGAAGCATTTATATGGCCAGTGCTAAAATATGACTGAGCATACTCTTCAATGTGCTCCACCCTGCAAGTTATGGTCAAGGGTGTCAGTTGTAAAGGTCAAAATTTTGTGGAATTTAGAGATTATTTAACCCCAGATATCCAAAAGATAGAAAGGATAATCCATCCATTCTTTTATTCAAATTCAACAAAGATGGTCACTCGATAGATTTAACTCCTATTATGACATGTGGGATAGGTCTTCCTTAAGGAAAGAGTCAAGTAGGGTCGAACCCATACAACAATGCTGAATGTGGAATCATTAGCTTTCTTCATTGATGAATCACAAGACAATCTGGATACAAATTTTGGTTTTGACCAAATAGTTACCTGTAAACATAGTTCACCATGATACCTCCACTCTGCCGAAGGCCTTTCTCTGATTGGTCTGCCAACCAATTTATTCTTTCAATCATCTGTTTCACATGCAAACATCATATTTAAACATGCCTCCTAGTCCATAAGCTACAAAGATAACTCATTATGTTCAACCATAGTATCTAGAGAAGCAACTCTTGATTGTCATATTATGAAAATATTACTAATAAGAAGTCTACATAAAGAAAAGATACATCCTCCAAATAATTCAATTTGTTAGAAAGTATTAGGATAATACTAGAAGTAATCAGGTTGCACAACATACCGCTCCATTTTGCAAGTGAAAGTTTGCCACAGAATCTAAAGCTTTTCCTCTCTTTTTCTCTTGCAGAAGGTACCTATTCATAGAACGAACATCAGTAAACTACTTCCAAAACAAAGGCTAGCGTCATTTTAGTAGTGTGCATATGAAACCATTGCCACTTACCATGCAAGACACATGATATCCAAGAAGCAAAGGGAATAATGTTCATTGAGAGAACTCTTCTGAACACATTCATTGAGATAATTACAATTATAAAACGCGAACTAACAACCTTTTCATGGAAAAGAATTTATAATTAGTGTAACTTCCAATAAGCTTTTCACAAACAACATTTGCTAATTCCCTACTTCACATTGAGATAGCTAACCTTAGTACATACCTGGCACAAAGTCTCATCAGAGGGGGCTTCAGTGCTAAAATGAATTCAGATGATTTGGTCCACTCAAAGCTGTTTGAAGTCAACAACTTCAGCATTATCTCCATGCCATTTTTCCCAGCAGGAATGCTATAAATTAAAATGATACTAATGTTACTATAGAGATATAGCAAGCCAGTAAATAGTTGCAAATGTAAGGGATGTACAAGGGATAATTCTAGTTTCTATAATTTCCCAAAAATAGTAAGCATGTTGTTAGTGGTTATGCCAAAGAATCTAGAAAAGCTTGTACACCTTAAACTCTAAATATCAAGTGATCTGAAAGACAAATTTCTTCTAATTACCAACAAAACTACATATTTCTCATTCTTTCAAAGAAAGGAGAGACTACAGACATGGTCATTCATACTGCTGGCAATTTGATGGTGCGTATCTTTTGGACCTTCAGGTTTTCATTAGTAGGCAAATCTATTAAAGTTCTCTCACTTACCAGCACCATCATCACCATCATGTGGAGGAATATTTGTCGATGTACAACACTAGGTTCTTGTAATGAGAGTCAATTATTTTTTTAAAAATTATGTTGTTGATTCCATTACCAAAACAAACACACAAAAATTGAAAAAGTAGAGGGAAATATACCGTACATCCTCTTAAGAATGAGATGATGCATAGAATAACAGAATCTAGAAACAGAACTACGATGTGATGTATTGAACTTCAAACTTACTTGGGACAATTCATAAGTAGCCTCTCTTCATCTGGTTCAAGTAAGTTTTCCTGAAAAGTGGAATTGGATCCACCAGTTGTGGATTGTGAAAATTTATCTACTTCAGAAAGTATTGATTGAGAGGCCAATTTCGCCAGTAGCCATTGCATGTATCCAGGAATCGGACTCAGAGTTGCAAATGTCTTTGCAAAGGATAAAAGAATGTCAGTGAAAAACTCCAGAAGCGAGATTTTAGCAGTCTTCAACCGTATAAACAGAATGAGTTTAACAAAACTGTAAGGACCGTTCCTTGTCATTCTTTGCATATACAATCTACTGATTAATCCAATCATAAAAGAAAATTGTTTACTGTGCAACAACTCTACGTTAGGACTAGGTGTAGGTTACCTTGTGTCTACAGCTAAAGAAATTTGTTATTTGTGCAATCATCTGTCATAGGATTGGATTCAGCAGTTATTTTAGAATGCATCATTTGTTGTCACCTGATCTGTTTCAATTCCTTAGTCCCACATAGTTATATGCTTATCAGCTTGTAAATGAAACCTAAAATGATGTACTGATGAAATATAATGTCAAGAAGCCACGTGTAGGTTCGACTTCATCCACTACAACATGGACACAAATACATTGCTCTTTTCTTTTCCAAGGTTGAGCCCATGCTTAATGATTGATGTTATCATTCACTATCTTAGCCAAAAAAAAATTAAAAAAAAAAGTTAAGGATAAATACTCTGAGGGAAGTAACAATCAGTTTTTAATTAACAGTTCTGTTAAGGAACTGAAATGCAAAGACCTTACATGAGATAATCATGACTTCTGTCATCCCAAAAAGGTCACTAAATTCAAATTTGGAACACAAAAATGGAAGGAAGGCTAAGCAATTGATAAACATTGCGAATGCAAACACACAGAAGAATTCATGAGAAGTGTAATAGGAATATATGTTTCAAGAGAAATGGTTTCAGGTTTCAGAACTACTTACTGTTACATGCGGCATGTCCTTTTTGACAAGTGTGATCACACGCTTAATAAGAAACTTTCCTAGGTTGATCCCTGCCAAACCAGGCTGATAAATTATTCTGTAAGTATGTAACCAGGTACAGAGAAGCTAAAGTGAAAGATAGTGACTAAAAAATAGGAAACCACTAAAATTAGATATTGACTAGCATATACAAAGGAAAATCACATTGCATACTAAATATCATGTCTACATGCGTATGTACTGTATTTGGGACATATCTAATTCATCTAAAAGTATAAATCTGTTCAAACCACACAATAAGAGAAGAAATAATTATTTGCTAGATAGATCAAACAAACCTAGTTAAAAGCACCACTCTGTAAATGTATAAAACCAAAGAGAGTATTAACAGTAACTTTTCTTACCTATGATGACGATATAGAATAAAATAATGCACATGTTGCCTCAGATTCAGGTATAGGAGGGTCATCCCATAAAACTTCCTGTTATAGGGTTAAAAACAATTTAAAAGTCTTGTAAGTGGAACAGCAGGAATGGTATGAGAAATTAGCCTGTGTTATCTACTTTTACAAATATGGTAATACGAAATAACCTGTATTGTTTGGGCCACATCCTTAAGAAGTGCAACTTCTATGAAGATGAGGGGCTCACCTGAAAGAAATATAAAAGCAAGAGCCAGAATAATTAGTAAAGAAAACAAAAGAGCAACAAAGAGATCCAACTAAATTTTTTTCATTGTAGTTTGAAACCTAAGACTGGACATAATGCCAAGAAGTAAAGTTCCACAAGCAGATAGTCGTTGGATTTACACAATGCACAGCCAAGTGTAATAAAAAATGGTTCTATGCTTCTGTTAAGACAAATTCAATGTCTTGCCCATCCATTGGCAGTATGAAATATACAGATAAGAATTTGCAAGACGCAAAACAGATGCTCACAAGGTACTGCTGGATGTAAATATGCAAAACAGCCCAATGCCCAACCTCCTTTTCAGATCTAAAAGATTGTTGATAGGATGCACGGCCTAT
This sequence comes from Erythroxylum acuminatum, assembly GCA_026284645.1. NCBI lineage: Eukaryota > Viridiplantae > Streptophyta > Magnoliopsida > Malpighiales > Erythroxylaceae > Erythroxylum > Erythroxylum acuminatum. The sequence goes on along the minus strand of JANKOD010000193.1, from coordinate 16,785,823 downwards.
GCAAAAGACAACTGTTTAGTGAACTTGTACCAAACACTTTATAAGATCTGTAAACAGGAGAAAAAAAATGAAAAAGCATGCCTCATAAGCCACAATTTTTCCTAGCAAAGAAGCAGGATCATCCCATGTAATCTGGTGAAGCTCCAAGGCAGCAGGACTAAGCCATGTGATGAGTTTCTCCTTCAAGTAGAAGTCTAATGCTCGGACAGAAGGTACATTTTCCTGCCTGTTGAGTGTAAAAAAGTGCTGAATGAATACTATTTTCTTTGTATTTCAAAATATATTCGTACACAAGTTAATATCAGCATGACATTAACAATACAACACAAGCAAACGCTAAAAACACTCCATTTCTACTACATTTGCAAGATTGCAGGAAGAAAAAGATTTATTTATTGGGCAAGGCTAGCATTTGCAATAAGTGGACCTTCAAATAGAAGAGCATGCTAGACAAGGTCTTATGGCTTACTCAAGCATGGATAATATATCAGCTCGAAGAATAGACAGACACTTGAATCCCCCATGGTGCATGTTAAGCCGCTCAAAAAGGACTTCATATGTTGGCTGAAGAGCTTTTCTAAAGTTTCACTCTACACAATAGAAAGTAGAAAGCGCTCCTTCGGAAGCTTGACCACTTGATAGGCTTTCATCACCTAAAACCCATAACTTTTAACCAGTCAAGATCACAGATACTGATCCACACAAGTAACAAGAATGTTATGTAACTAGTTAAATCTACAAAATATATCATCAGAATGCTCACCATCAGGAAATTCAAGTCCAAGATATTGCTTTATCAATTCACGCACTTGGGTCCTGTTTAGATTGTACCCTTTAGCGAGTATAACCAGTAACTTGCGACTTTTTTCAGTAGAAAGGCTAAAATAACCCTGAAGTACAAGTCCCTCAGCATCAGCACAAAGAGGAGAGTTTACATGTTAAGAATCAAGGTACTAAAGAGCAAAATAATGAAGTTACTTCTGATTTGTAAGGGTATGGAGAAGACCTAGATAAGGGACCTAATGTGGGAAATTTTGAGCTGGTTATTAGCAAAAATAAGGTAACCAAACTCAAGGGCAAAAATTGGTTTAGAGAGCTTCAAACTCCCACCTCATAAATGAACTTCTTATTTTGGAATATATGGGGCCTTAATAGCACTCTTAAATAGTAAGCTGTCAAGGATATAATTTTGAAGAAAACACTAGCAATTTTGGGTCTACCAGAAACCAAAATAAACCTTCCATAGCTACAAGCATCACTTGCTTTTTTGGGTGGTAAAAGGAAACTGATTACTAATCATTCTTTTCATCACAATGTCATAATCATTATCACGTTCAATACAGAGAGAGGTAGCATTCATATAGGCTTCATGTGAGACCAGATTATACATGTTAAATGCAAACTTAGGATATACCTGGCAGTGTCGAACTATTTATTATTTACATAACTAATCATACCTTCCATCAAGTTAGAAACTTCAATCAACTAAGCAAACAATTACAAAAAGAATTTTGGGTTTAAAAACTTTAAAAGGTTCGAAAATTTAGGACTCAAATCAAAACTTCCAGCCCAGTCATGAAAAGAAAACTCAAGGAACAACCGGTAAAGAAAAATCAAAACCGATTATCGAAGGCACTAACAGTAAATTTCAGGAATCAAAATCAAGGCATAAAAGGAATCCTCACAGATCCACCCTCGGTGACTAAAAAAACTATAATGACTGGAAGACACAAGTGGATATCAAGCAATTAGCCATAAATCAAAAATAGTACGACGAAGAAAGACATACCCATGTTGGTATTGGAAACAATATTAGAATCGGCAGTGACGTCCATAGCAGAAGAAGAAGAAGCGAAAGGAGAAAGTTTTACGGGCACCTTGGGGGCGGCAAGAGCAGCCTCTTGGGCACCAAGCTTGGCTGCGTCTTTCTTGTCGTAGAAGGGCTGTACTAGATCTCTCCTTATAGCCCTAAGTCTCTTTTCTCTCTTCGATCTCATTGACTTCGCCATCTTTGGTTTGGATTCTACACTTCGACTTACTGACGCTGCCCAAGGGGTTTTGCGGTTTTACCAGAGAGTGGCGATGGAAGTTTGCACCGTGGCCTAGGGTTTTGATTTTTATTTTTTGGACAGTCGGTGAGGAGTAGTGTAGTATTTTGCCGCATGGATACTCTTCCATGTTATGTTACAATTTTTATTATATTCTATTAAATTATATTCACATATTATATAAAATCCACATAAATATATAAATCAAGTTAAATTAATTAAAACAAAGCTAGAATGCCCAAATAAAAATAGGGTGCTTCAACCCTTCGTTCACAAGTAATCTTATTGTGCTATTTTTTTGGTCTTAGATTAGGGTATCCACCAGCGGATCCAGTGACTAATCCCCTTGTTGGTTTGTAGGCAACTCACAAGGTGGGACAGTTGGTCCAAAAATTTAAGGCTGCTCCATACCTAAAGTCAATGATCAAACCCCTAACCTGTTATATTCCCCCTACTTAGTTCCCCCATGTTTCGATCATATCTCAACCATTCAATATAATAAATTAGATTATTGAGATCTACTCGGATAACGAAGATCTAGTGCTTTTCTATCGTTTTTAGTTAGCTAGTTTCCTTTTGGAATAGAATACTAAAATTAAATTATATAATATTGTTTTCTAAATAAAGTTAACTTGTATAAAAAGATATTATATACTATAATATAAATACAATTTAATTTATATAATTTAAAGATAATTTAGAATTTATAATTGAGAAGTTGTTATTAGTCAATACTGATATATGTATAAGATAATAAGTTAATAACGGTGAGAGAGTCTCTTTTGTAATCATAAGGTTATATGTTCAAATCACGGAAACAATTTCTTTGTAAAAATTACAAAGAGAAGGTTGCCTATATCGATGACCCTTTTCCGACAACATTGTTACTGTTTTTTTGTGAATATTTATATTTCACTTAAGTAACGATATAATTGCTCCTTTGTAATCATAAGATCACATGTTCAAATTACGAAAATAACTTCTTTGTGAAAATTATAGAAGGAATGATGTATATATTGATAACTCTCCTCCAATCCTCGTAAAACAAGGAATCTTATGTACGGAGTACGGTAACTTTTGTATATGATAATATGTACTTCAAGCTGGAACATAACCTTGTTAATGTTTTGTGTGACTACTTATATTTCACTTAAGTAATGGTATAATTGTATACTATTAATTGTTAAAAAATACTAGGAGTAAAATTATACATTATAAAATTTGAACATTTAAATATTTACATTTTTTGTCGTTGTTTTTCATATCAAAATTTTTGTGCTTAAACTCATCCAATCTTGTTGGGACCCGCCTAGGACACCTCGTGGGCAACTAAAAAAAAAACTCATCCAACCTTTTAAGGACAAAATGTATTGGTAATGTTTAGCATTAAATCTAAGATACTGTGGTACTAATTTATAAACTAACGTTAATAAAATAGCTCAATTAATTTGTGACAAATGACATGATAACTACACAATTATGGCAATGTAGTCACTAACGTGATTGTTGAGAATTTTTTTAAATTTTGTCAATATTTTAAAACAAAAGATGTGATTTGCTTCCTAACATTTCTTATAAGACTAAAATAGCTCCTACCATTATCTATAGTTGTAAACATTTATAAAATGACATAATTTTCACCCTCAAAATTAATTCTGTTAGATTCTGTCACATCTTCATCATGACATAGTTAACATGTGACATATGACATGTTAGATAGACAACTATGTTCATATGGACACTAGCATGATTGTTATGAATTTTTTATTTTTCAATATTAATTATTAAATTTATTAAAATATATTACATTTTTATTTTTGTATACGTAACTTTTTATTAACGTCTCTCATAACACTTTACTTGAAAATATATATATAAAGTAAATTAATATCAATTACTTTTTAATAATATGGAACTAATAAAATTATAAAAATATTAACAATTATCTAATAACAAAATAATTAGAAAAAAATTATAACAATAATCTAAATGTACGCATAAATTTTTCACACTTCAATTTTAGAGATACAAAATGTATTTATAGATGTAAAGAAAGAAATTTAAGAATTATTAAAAAATTACATATATATTTATTATTACATCGTAAAATTTTGGTTTACATGTGAACATTTTAAAAGTCTGGTATTGTAAACTTACAAGTTCTGCTTAAAAAAGTTTAGGGCTCATTTGGTTCCACTTCTGTTTTTTTATTGTAGTTTTTGATTTGATTTTTTGTTTTTGGTTTATATTTTTTTCTTAAAAAAACAAAAACTTGCTTGGTTGAAATTTGTAATATAAAAATTGAAAACAAAAATTTGTTTGGTTGTGATTTGCAATAAAAAAACTAAAAACAAAAACATGTTTAGTTTTATCATCTTAGAAAAAAAACTTGTTTGGTTGAAATTTGTAATATAAAAACTGAAAATAAAATTTTGTTTGGTTGAGATTTGCAATAAAAAACTAAAAACAAAAACATGGTTAGTTTTATCATCCTGTTTCTATTTTTGCAATTATACTCTTATGTTATTAATTTTAATATAATACATTATATTTTAAAATTAATTAATTATATAGCTAAAATTAAAATATATGCAAATTAAATATAATTTAAAAATTACTCATTAATTGTAGTCATTCTAATCAATAAAAAATATTCATCATATTATAATTCTTGAAAACATAATAGTATTGTCATTTACAAAAAAAAAACATAAATCAATTAGAAATAATATAATCAGTCCATATTTGTCTAATAATTTTGTCTCGCTTCCAAGATATACCTCGAAGTTGTGCTGGAGTGATATTATACTCTACTTGAGAACTTGCATCTTTATTTTCACTTTTCCTATTTTGTTTTTCATTTTCATCACAACTGTCAAATAATTCATCGTTTTGTCTATACATTATAATATAATTGTGTATAACACAATAAGCAATATCGATATATTTTTGTTTCTTCATATCATAACTCAACATGTTTTTAAGTATAGGGAATCTTGCTTTTAGGACGCCAAAAACATCTTTCAATAACATTTCTTAATGAAGAATGCCTATAGTTAAATAATTCATGTGAACCTTGAGGTCTTCCTTTAATTCTATAATCTCACAAATGATATCTTTCACCTCGGTATTGTAAAAGAAATCCAGGCATATTAGTGTAGCCTGAATCAACCAAGTGATACTTACCTAACATATAAAGAACATAATATTAACAAAAATATATTAAAAATGAATCATAATTACTATGTTTATTTAAAATAACATAATACCTTGTGGAGGCATAGGAAATTAATTCGTTGGATTCGTCACTGTTTCTAAAAAGACTTGAGAGTCATTTACTGTACCTTCCCATCCAGGCATTACATATGTCAAACGCATGTCAAATAAGCAACAACACATAATATTTTAGATTAGATTAATTCTTTTGCCCCTGTATGGTATTTGTTCATTAGTCGAAACATGTGCATCAATATGTGTACCATCTATTGCTCCTATACAATCCTAAAAACTAAAATATATAATAAAATAATTATTAATCATAAGACATGATTAAAATAGTAATTAAATATATGAATGTACTTGAAAATATGGAAATAATTTTGAATTATGTTGAATCTCAGGAGGTGTATTAGTAAAAAAAATAGAGTAATGACTCTTTTTGCTAGAAGATTAACTGCATATAAAACTTTATGAAAGTACTTCGAAATTGTCCAGTTGGAATGTTGAAAGCGTTCTGCATTGACTCTAGTTGTCTCACTATGCCCTATAGTCATCAAGAAAATTGTTACTTGTTCCTCCACAGTCAAATGACTTGTTGCCTTTAAGCCTCTTAAACTTTTAAACTCGTCACATAAGCTCAAAAAGATTATCTTTCTCATTCTTAAGTTTTCATAAATACTTGTAGGATTTCCATTCAAAAGTTCTAATATCTAATTATGACCTAGTAGAGTAGAAGTTCTACATGGTTGCTTTTGTAAATAAAAATATTTGTTCTCTCCCCCAACTAAAGAAATAATGATTGCCTTCTTTCGTTCACCATCAGAATCTGATAAGAAATCCATGTATCTACAATGACAACATTAGATAATTAATAAAACATCCAATCAAAAAGTTTAACCAAATGTAGACAAAAAATCATACATTAAGTCAAATATTCATACAAATCACAAACTTTAAATGTTCAAACTATGGAATAGTGTTTAAAATAAAAGTGTCAAATTAATAAGAATTCGATATGCAATAACATGAAAATATAGCTAAAGTGACATAATCCAATCCAGCTTCCTTATATCTGTCATCTTCCTAAAAATATCCCTATAAAGTGGAGAATCCTGTAAAGCCTTTATAGCTTTTCCATATTGCACATCCTTAACACCCAATTCATCTAAGGAATTCATACATTTTAACATTATGTTAGGCTTTTAAGATCTATTCTTTGCTGTGGATGATGTTTCACTTAGTTTTTCTTAAGTAAATCATTCTTCCTTTTTAATTGTTCACCAAGTATAAGCAAGATCTCATCTACAATGTTAGAATGTGTCTTCTTTGCCTTCTTATTCTTAGGAGATTTCTTTCTCTTATATGTAGAACTTATATCTTGATCTTCTTTTTCATTATACGAGTAATCTTCATCAACATCATTTCTATATTTCTCTTTTGTACTATTCGATAGAGATTTAGTTTATGAATGTGCATGCACACCAGTTGCAGTAGTATCTCCAAAAATATGACACAAGTATGAAAATTCCTTACATCCTTTTTTCTTGAATCTGTGAGATATTTTATGCACCTATAATGATGAAAAATGAATATGAGAATAAATATTATATAATATGATATATTAATAAAACAAAGACTTATTTTTACCTTAAATAGATTTCCCCAAAACTTCACCAGTAAAGGAGTAGTAGATGATTCATGTTTCTTTGAGTAAGTTTTTGAAATTCTTCAATCTAACCTTTAATCCATTATACTTATTCTTCATTTGAATATTAGTATACTCCTTATTGAATTTTGTTTGAAGCACTGTCTTAATATTCTTCCAACCAGATTTGGAGAAGGTAGTAGTCATTCAATTTCCCTTCTTCACTTCTTCAACCATCAAGGATATTAAATACATTTCTATAGTATCATTCCGTACTTCATCTTTTTCATTTATTTCCACATAATCATTAGAATCGTTCATATTGTTCAAACCTTCCATCACTAAATGTAATCACATATCAGTGATATCAATCACAACAATTTCTACAAAGTATTATATGTTAAACATAGCTCAAAATAAAACATAAGACAAATACAACACTTTCTGCAAAATATTAAATACTAAATATAGTTGAAAATAAACCAACCGAATCCATAAAGTTACAAATAAAAACACAAGGATTATTAGCAGACAGAAAAGTTCAGGTAAATTGAACCTTTCAACATAATCGGATGACCTCTATAGTGATGATGTTCTTAAGAGAGACATGTTAATGAAATTGAGAGATAACTTGAATGCATTTGAGGGTGGTAAGGAATATCCTTCAAATGAAGTTAATCGTCAAAATTTAGGAAGTGGCTTATCTGAAGTTGCAACTGATGCAATTTACAATGCACACATGAAATCAGCTTCCTGAGAACCAAATTCGTCAACTTATAACTTTAGGTTGATAGTAGGCCATGCATTGCTAGAGATGATCAAGACTTCTAGTAATAAGGTCCTCTCTGAAGAAAGGACGTCAAGTTCAAAAGCAACAGTCAGGCCAAGGTCCGCTAAAAATAGTAGAGGCAGTTATTTTGATAATGACATGTGGGGTTTGATGGCAAGCAAAGTAAATCAACTAAGGAAACTATCCTGGTTGAATTTGTCAAATCACGAGGAGGGATATCGTTATATCCCTTAGCTCGGTGATGAAGTTGTACATCTGAGAAAGGTATCACATCTTTTTCTTTACGGTTTTCCTTATATGAATGCAACTTCAATTATAATTCACTCTAAATTTAGAAAGAAACTAGTCAAGCAAAAAAGAAACATCTAACAACTCGAGGAGTACAAAAACAAAAACTAGTAGTAATATCCATAAGCTATACTTTAGTAAATGGTTATATAACTAAAGAACTCGTAAGAGTGCAATAGAAATATGAGTCTGTGACACTTAAGCTGAGGTTCTATATGTTGACAACTTCTAATTAAGACAAATTCTTCATGCACTATACTTTGCATTAAATTATATCATTTGCAAGGGACCCTTGTCCATAGTTATGGGCCAAGGTAGACATTAAAGAAGATGCAAGCATGTTATATGCTAATTGTAATCATTGAACCAATGTTGCTTGGTATCTAATTTGTCAAACGAAATGTAAACAATATGCTTTTTGATTATACCATTTGATCCTCATTACAAACTACATCTTATGGGCTAAAATGGGATCTTAACTCTAAGCTTTAAGGAGTAATAGAAGTGACAATTTGCCATTGAAAGAAAGCAAAATTAAATGTAGTTATAGAAGATATAACTCAAGCTTTGTATGACAACATGTATTAATCAACAGTGTAATACCTTTTTTAATGGAAAAATGGTTTCCTTACTAACATGTTTTTCTACTAATAATTACGTATATATATCATGTTGTAGTTATATGACGTTGCTATGAGTAGAAACTGGATAAAGGGTGATCAATGCCTAGTGTGATGGAGGAACGCAAATGAGGAAGACGATAGTTGATGGGAAGGTAAAATTGTTTCCTCACAAGCAAAGTCAGACAAGTTTCATGATAGCCCTTTGGAGAAATACCGTGTTCGCAAATAGAGAAATACTTCAAAATGTCATAGGATAAATATAGGATCCAGAAACTAAACGAGGCTTCAAAGAAGTTAGATTTCTTCAACAAGTAACTACCCTTTCCACCCTGTTGGGAGGTTAGAGATCAACCTTTACAGGAGCTTGGAAGTAGTAAAGCATGATGTGGATGTTATGATGGAAAATGTTCAATCTTATTTTGTGAGAAATGATAAGCTATCCATAAGCTACTGGGCTATCAAGCCAGAAACTACTGGACATTAATGCAGAATCTACAACTTTTAAGTCCAGAAGCTATTGAACTTAGCAACTACTGGACTTATCAGAGGTTTGATATAAAACTTCATCAATTCGACCCTTGAAACATAAGAAGGCCTCTCTTGTGAAACACAACATAGTTGATGAATTACTGTAGCATAACTCTCACTTCTCTTTTGTGTGAATACTAGAACATGAGAGGAAGGTGGTTTTGTCATTGTAAACGATGTAATAAGAGACAAAAAAAGACTTGGTGATAAAAGAACACTATCATATGAGAAGAAGGTGGTTTTGACACTACAATAAGAGCTAAATGATGCAATAAGAGACAAAAAAGTTTGTCTTGTTTAAAAACAAAGCCTGAAGAAATATCTAGCTTATTTCCTTGACTTTGTTCTCTTGAAGCAGACGGTTAGCATGACTAACCAAGCCTGCTAAGCAACACAAGAAGGGCCTTTCTCATGAAACAAAAGTGTTGATGAATTAATGAATTAATTTTAATTATGCTACACTAAAATGTGTATGTCACTATAGCATAACTTCCACTTCTCATCTTTGTATTCGAGCCAAAGAAGGTGATGGGTGTGTTCATGTTTCAACGCAATAACAACAATATTTGTCAAGCAACGGGTTAGAAAACACACATAATTTCATACGAAAACAAACCTGAAAATCATAGATGAGAAGACGCAAACAGTGAGAAGACGACAGAAGATGTAAAGATGATAGATTTTTCATTGATTTCTATGTACAAAGACCTTTTAAGGCAAGCAATAGAAATAAGGAAATAAAAATAAGGAGAAATAGCAAAAGAGGCTTAAGAACCACAGTCGGCGCAGTAAGGAAACTCGTTTTCGCAACATATAAAAACCTATTTTAAAAATACATGAAAATGTCTTTTTTACGTTTTAAAAAACATGTTGTTTTTTTTATTTTAACAACAAAAAGCGAAAACCACTTTAACCAAACAAGTTTTCGAGGAATATTTTATTTTTTATGAAAATAACAATTAAAAACCAAAAAAAGGGAACCAAACACCCCTTAATATATTTTTTATATTAGAAAATAATTATGACGATCTTTAGAATATGTGAAGAAAAACTTTAAAGTCAATTGTATATCGTATAGATCAATGTTAATTTTTAACTTTTATGTTGTATTTTTTAGGGTTAATTACCAAAGACATCTAAAATTTTGTCAATTTTTCAATTATAGTCCGAACTTTAAAAAATAGCAATAAAATGCTTAAACTTTTAATTTTTTTTCAATTTTATCCCAAAATTCAAAAAGTGGCAATAAAATACTCAAACTTTCAATTTTCTTCAATTCTAGCCCGATATTATTTGTTATTCTCCTGATGCGCTCAGCCCTTTATTTTCTGTTTATTCTTCTAACGTCTCAAACTACCCTAGTATAACAACATACTGCACCAGTAAGCTCTTCGTTTTTAGTTGGTTCTTCTGATGCCCTTAGTGTGAGGGCATTGGGGTTCCGTAATTTGAAAATCAAAAGGTGAGGACGTCGAGAAAATAAATTGAAAAATGAAAGGAAAATATGAAATCAAAGTGTAAGGTCGTCTAGGTTGCGTAATCTGATTTAGGTCATTTTTAAACAACGACGTCATTTTAATTATGTAATTAAACGATATCGTTTCATTAATCTTCATTTGTTGTGTTAATTTTGGCTGACGTGTATTAATTAGTTAAGGAATTTGAAACACGTGGCAAGCCATGTCAGCAAACTTAACGGAAACACTAACGTCTGGCTAGAATTGAACAAATTTGAAAGCTTGAGCATTTTATTGCTAGTTTTTGAAGGCAAGTGCACCTATTGAACTATAGTATAGTAACTGTGAGTATTGAGTATGGATCCCACAGAGATACAATTAGTAGTAGTTACTTCTTTCCTATTATTTAACTGACAAAAAAATACGATGATTTAATTAAAATAATAAAACTAAACTAAAGTTCACCACTACTAATAACTTAGAGTGCAAGATTAACAAGTCAAATAAGCAGCACCTAGGTAATGAATCTCCCTAAGATTTCTTTAGTAATTAACCCTTTATTATACAATTCAATTAAATATTATTACCTAATATAAATTCTTATTTTATGTTAATATCTTTCTAAAAAATATCTATGTTTAATCTCAAGTTGATTAGCTAAAATCTCCTTTTAGTTAAAAACTATACGATTGCTTTAGTTGCTTAATGAATTCCAATATTAGGTTTGACCCTAATATGGAAGATTTATGTTGTCCCATCTATAGGTTTATATGCAACTCCATTCAATTATGCTAGATCTATTCTTAAATTAGAATTTTCAACCTTGACATATAAAATCATACATGAATTAATATCCTGAAAATATCAGTTCAAGAAATAATCAAAAATATAATTGAGTCCAATGAATCAAAAATCAAATTGCATTAAATAGAAAATTAAATCATAAAATCCATCCTAAGGTTCATCCTTTTTTAAGAACTAAACAAATTTAGTTTGTAAAAATAAAAACATAACAATAATTCATAAGAAGAACTAAAAATAAGAGATTTTATGATAAACCCCCC
>JANKOD010000193.1:16750185-16774061 GCA_026284645.1 Erythroxylum acuminatum | reverse complement strand
ATAACTACACAAATCATACACAATAGTCACTACAATACTTCAGATCAATCATCACAATTCATCAATTTAATTTAATACATTCTAATTTCCCAGAAAAAGGTTCGGGGTCCAACAAAGCATGTGGTGCCTGCCGAGACGATACAAAGATTTATGTAACTTACAAACATAATCCGGATGAATGGAATTAATGAACCTAGGTGGCTGAGCCATATATATATCCTCCTCAAGATATCCATGTAAGAACGCATTAGATATATCCAGCTACCTAATCGACCATTTAGACACAGTAGCAAGAGACAATACTGTGCGAATTGTTGTTGCTTTGACTACCGGGTTGAAGGTCTCATTGTAATAAAATCCAGGTTGCTAAGAGAAACCCTTTGTAACCAAACGAGCCTTATAGCGCTCAATATCTACATTAGCTTTCCGTTTAATATGAAATAGCCATTTATTTTCCACAATGTTGGTATTTGGAGGGCGAGGAACCAACTGCCATGTTTTTTTATAAGAGGGCATTAATTTCACTTTCCATGGCCTGCCTCCGTTGAAGATGAGGCTGAGTTTGATTGTAGGTCTGAGGTTCATGAGACAAAAAATCAAGCTTGGTTGTACAGATTAAAGCATGTCGTCTTTGTCTAGTGGATGGTCGAAGCTACATTGGGTGAGTTTGGATGGGGTTCTGCAGTTGAGTAATTGGCGGAAGGTGAGAGGAAAGGTTGACTACAAGGTCTAATGCTGGTGGATTTTGTGGATTGGTATATGGGACGATTTGGATGTGAGGGGAAGAAGATGTATTGGATGTAGGAGTCTAATTATTTTTGGATGTAGGTACTGGCGAATGGTTTGGATTTGGCAAGGTGTTTGTCGTTGAATTGGACTCTATATAGAAATTTGTATTAGATAAAGTCTTACCTTATTCAACCGGAGTGCCCAAGTGATGCAGTATCTGATTTGTGATGGAAAGCCAAGGTGTAGTAGGTGGAGGCGGAATTTTATTTGTAGATAATTGAGAACCAAGAAATATGTTTAAATCAAATTTGACAGGTCTAGCTAGATAAACACACTTTGACGTAGGATCTAGACAACGATGAGCATGATGGGAAGGTCTTGTTCCTAAGTAAATACATGGTATTGACTTGAATGAAAATTTGTGATTAGAATACGGTCTAAGAAATGGATAGATGGTACAGCCAAAAGGTTGTTGGGCAAGATAATTTGGTGAAGACTTATACAAACACATCAACGGACTATGATTTTGAAGGGTTGGTGATGGCATTATATTTATAGATTGAACACTATTTTCAGCAGCATAGTTCCAGTATTGTAAAGGTAATTTAGCATGAGAAAGCAATGTAAGAGTAGTATCAATGAGATGACGAATTTTTCCTTCTACGGTACCGTTTTGTTCGTGAGTGTAAGGACATGCTACCCAATGAATTATACCAGCCTGTTGAGAATATTTATTCAATTTTTGGTATTCCCCTCCCCAATCAGAATGAAAAGCTAATATTTTTGAATTAAATTGACGCTCTACAAGAGATTGAAATTGAAGAAACATGGCTTAGACATCACTTTTATTTTTCAACAAATATAGCCAAGTAAAACGAGTGAAATCGTCAATAAAAAGTAGAATATATTTATGACCTAAACTAGACACAACAGGAGCAGGGTTCCAAACATCAAAGTGAATTATTTGAAAGGGACCTGTGCTCTTGTGTTCAACAGAAGCTAAAGAAAGTCTAGATAATTTTCCTAAATTGCAAGCAAAACAAGGATTAAAATGAAAACTAAAGCAAGGTAACTTGAAATCTTTGATTATTTTGGACACAGTCCTACGATGTGGATGACCCATGCAGAATGCCAATCGAAAAACGAAGGAACAGTGGTTGTCATGGCGGTCTTCAAGGGTGGTTTAAGAGAATAGATACCATCTTCACTTGGACCCTGTGGAAGAATCTTCTTAGTGACCTGATCCTTAACAAAAAAACAGTGAGGCCAAAATTCAAAGAAACAACAATTGTTAGTGGTGAATTTCTTAACAGACAAAAGATTTTTCGCAATTTTAGGAACATAAAGGGTATTTTTAAATTAAGTGGACCATTGGAAGAGGGAACGGTAATCGTACCAGTGTGAGAAATCAGTAGACCAACACCATTTCCAACATGAAGATGATCATTACCTTGATATTCAGTAGTAGAGCTCAATGATTGAATATCAGGTGTGACATGGTAATTGGCTGCAGCGTCAGGGTGCCAATGGTTTGTGGAAGGTGATGTAGTGGAGTAGTTTGCCAATGGTGGAGGGGGTGGGTAGTAATTCATAATTGGATGAGGTGATGGATAATAGGGTGAGGGTGATGGACAATTGTAAGAGTAATTGGCCATTGGTGGTGGGTAACGAGTTTGGTTCTGATTTTGATTTTGATTTGGGCATTGGTAGCGACGATGACATTTGTCTACAGTATGATTTTTGTATCCACATATTTGACAAGGACCTTTGGATTTGGAAGTCAACTTCTTTTGCCAATTGGAATTTGAATTTGTCTTTGGAAGCAATGGTGGGAGAGGGTTGTTGGAGAATTACCGAGAGGCCATATTGGGCTTAGGTGGATCATGATAGCTTTTGAGAAGTATTTCATGAGCAATAAGTTGACCATGAAGCTTATGAAACAGTACAGGGTTAAGATGAAGGTTTAAGGCAGTGATAATATTATGGTTTCGATGCCAATATTTCTGTAAATGATGGCATTGAATTCTGCCGTAGAAAGAGATCGACCAGTAGCTTGTAATTCATCTTTTAGTGCCTTGGCACGTTGAAGATAGGCAGAGATTGATAAATCATTCTTCTTGAATTCCTGAAGTTCAATATGAATCTGGAGTTGACGGTTTTGAGAAATAGAACCGAAAGCTTATGCTAAGGCTTGCCAAATAGCTTGAGAGTAATTTAACCCAACAATATATGAGAAAACTTCTTCAGAGAGAGAGGAGTGAAGCCAGGAATGCAAAAGCTGGTCCTGTTTAAGCCAAGTAGCATATTCAGGATTAGGAATGTCAATTTTTGGGTCAGATGGGGATTTGATTGTTTTGAAGGTGGAGAAGAACCATTAATGAGGTGGTTTAGATTGTGATATTTTAGGAGAGGTTGGAATTGTGTTTTCCATGCCAGATATTTGGTGGGTTTTAGTTTAACAGAGAAAGAATGCTGAACATTAGTAGGAAGAGAAGAGATTTGGTTTGGTGTTTCAGCCTTTGGTTTGCTCTGATACCATGTGCGGATAGCAGAGAAGGAGAAGAAAATTGTGTACCTTTTAGTTACAATACTGTGGCTGTTATAGCTAAATACAACAGATATGCTAAGCTAAAACTAAGGGAAAATATGATCTCAACAAATCAAATATATACCAAAAATCAAGGAATCAAATATACACATCATCAAGGAAATCAAGGTAACGTTGAATGAGTCTGCACATATCCAAATCAGTTTGACTAAGCTGCTGATATCTTAACACTTCTAACATGGACAATGGAATAACTTTCAAGAAGCTCTTACTTTAGAACATAAATCCTTATATACCTAGCTATTCTTCTGACAATTGTGACCTCATTTATATATATATGCTTCCTAACAAGGCTTTCCAACAAACTTAATCCTTTGGTGGGTTAATATTCAAAAGGGATTTATGAAAATTAATCCATAAAGGGATTTGTTTTTGTATGAGTAATTGAAGGAATAAAAGTAGGCTATTATAATGTCAACGACCCTCTTCTAAAACTTTCTATTCTTTCTCCTTAAAGGAAAATTTAAAGAGGAACAAGTAGTTCTCATTAAAGAGAACATTTAGGAGGTCCTTGTTTTTTCAGCTTGAAGCACCAAAGCTTGATAATAGGAAACTAGGTCATTTCCTAAAGTTATGTTTGGTTGGACGTAAAGTTTCTAATAGAATATAATGAAATTGTTTATAATGGAATGAAATGTAAATGGATGTAATATTAGAAAATTGTTGTTTAGGAGGGATGGAAAGGTTCACCATGTAATATAGTGAAATGTTGTTTGGATGAAGGGTTTATAATGTAATATAGTGGAAAGTTGTTTATCATTTTACATTCTATCTTGAACTCCCAAATCGTAGATTTTTCATTTTAATTATTTAGGATAGAATGAGATGTAATATGAAACCCTCCTCTTCCATCCAATTCCTTTATAAATCCTCCTCCGGAACAATTGAATAATATTCCATTCCATTCCATTCCATTATAAAACTCCCAACCAAACATAACCTAAGGAAGAAGTCGATCAATGATGAAGAACAAACATTTTCTCCCTCCTTGAGGATTTCTAGTGGAGGAGAAATAAGTGAAGAGAAATGTTAGAGGGTTCCCTTAAAACATGCCTCTAGTTTAGGTTGACTCTAGAGATGACAGGAGTAGGTTTATTTATCTTTGAGGCTATTTGGAGGAAGGTGGGAGAAGAATCAAGTTAAAAGTCAAAAAAAGGATGTTGACTGGGGGAGGAACAACATCTGCAAAAGTATCACGAGATATAAGTAGAGATGACAATGAGTTAGGCTCCAACCTAAGCCTAACTCGACTTGATTTGGCCTTTTTTTTTTATTTTTAAATTAAAAATAAAAACGTCATTTTTTGCATAATGATGTTGTTTTTCTTATAGTTGCTAGGACTCAAGTTTAGTCAGGCCTTGGCAACCAAAGTTTAAGCCCGATCTAAGGCTTAGTCAATTTAAGCTGGGCTAGAGCAGGCTAGGCCATGTCTGGACCTAAGTGTCATCCTTAGATATAATGGAGTTGAAGGCTGATAAATAGGAAATTAAAGGGATAAATTGTCTAAAAAAGGGGACTATCCAATTTATGAAAAACCTGATGTAATAAGTAAAGAGTAAAAAACTAATAGGACATTAAAAGAGGCTAGAAATGCTATTCCAAAAATAGTAATAAAAATTAAAGGTTGGAGAAACTCAAAGATAAAAGACCAAACTAGCCTTAACTACTACAAGTTATCTGAGAGCAACTAACAAACCAAAGTAGAAGCATGAGAGAGGAGATAAAAGGAACTAAGCACCATACAGAAGGAAAATAAGGAAAACAAGTAGCAAGACACAGAAGCTAAAAAAAGCATAAAAGACAATGCATTCTTTAGCAACTAATGATGAATCACGTTGATAGTTTAGAATTTCAAGAGAGAAGTCAAACCCTCTCTCATTTGCCATTTTTAGATGCTCTCCTAAATTTGCATTTTCTATGTTTTAATAAGGGATAACCAATTCTAAAGTGTTCAATTTTTTTTGTGATTTTTTCAATTCAATGTCCAAGCGTTTAAATTTTTTAGTTAAGTGATCGACTTTTGAAAACTTTAATAATTTAGTTCAAAATGCTAATTTTTGCTAATATGACTAATGTTGGACATTTATGTGATATTTAATAGAGATGCTACATCATTAAAAATAAACTTTTGAATTGAATTGTTAAAGTTTTAAAAGAAAAAATTTAGACACTTTTAAATGTGATATCCCTTTTAATTATTATATAAAAAAAGTTTAATATTTAATAATTTTAGAACTAAATTTGTTTTTCTTTACCGAACATATATAGGGAATAATTATAATAACCTTATCATAATTACAAGCTTTTAGCAATTAAGAAAACTTTTGTTGCATACACAAAAAAAAAATATTTGTTTTAATAATTTGTTTGAAGGAAAATTAATAGAGTTGGGTTTAAGAAAGAAACAAATTGTGCCATTTTGTAAATATTAACGTACAAATTGATGCCATAAATGACAAAAAGGATATCTTAAATCTTATATGAAACATTAGGTATGAATCACAATTTGTATTTTAAAATATTGATAAAATTAAAAAAAATATTCCATAAATGAGAAAAAGAATATCTTAAATCTTATGTGAAATGTTAGGATACGAATCACATTTTTTATCTTAAAATATAGATAAAACTAACAAATATATCACAACTATATGAGTATTTACGTGACTAGATTTACCGACTCGGTGATTCATTCCAAAGCTATCTCCTTCAAATTAGCTGTTAACCTTTACCGACTCTTAAGCCTTTTGTTTATCATTAACCATCCGTGAATACCTATAAATAAACATGCACTTTGAATCTGTATCATCTGATTTAAGTAGACTATAGCATCCTCAATACAGCCGAAGTTTTATGGCTCATTAATTAGTTTAATAACAATTATACACTATACTAATCATTGAAGAGTAAGAGCTCAAGGTTTTATGCCTTCCCAATGAACTCCACGTCAAACAGGAGGACTGAATCAGGAGGTATTATACAAGAACCTGCATTAAAATAGCTGTTGATTTTTAAGACTCGGAACAGCCGAAAAAATTAAGTGCCGAAACAGCTTAAGCTTAATTACCTCCTCTGCACCCAGCTCCCCTCATGCCATAAGCCAGTTGCGGAGGGATCTTCAATATGCGTTTGCCCCCTGAAATACATGGAAGAAAATGGCATAGAAGTATCACAGCGGAAGCAATGCAATCTAAATATGTTAAAGGGGGTTTCCTAGCTCATACCAGCAAGCATGGGTGGTACGCCATCACCACCTATAATACCCTCATCCCAGCCTTTGATGACCTATTTGATTCATCAAAACCGTATCTCAGTTTAATGCAGATCTTTAAGCAGCAAATCCTAAAAGAATTATCTAAAAATAGTCATCACCATGTTCAACAGAAACCAAGCAGAGAAAATTGTACAAATACAGCCAACACAAGAACAATTTCACTGTTGGTATTAGTTCCTAAGCACAAATGAATTCCGTACATATTACCTCTCCGACACCAACACGAAACGTTAATGGTTTCCCCCGATTATAGCTGCTGTCAAAAATCGTGCCATTTTCCAACTTCCCAACATAATGCGCCTGTGAATTTAATCATCCATAAAACTAAGCGAGAAACTTATTTAAGGAGGAGTCGTTTTTTTCAATTATTTGGGATGCTGAAGAAAAGGCATGAGGAAGCAGTTTGTGGAACAACAACATTGGAAATATGCTGTAATACCTCCCACTTAAGTACTAATAGTTCCATTGTCCTACAACATCCGAGGAAAAAAAACAGTTAAATTGTCCTAATTTTCATATAGTGGGATATCCAATACACATTGAAAGCTACTAACAACATTGGAAAATTTTTATCACCTTAATCAATTGTCCCCTTAAAGCTTCAGGTCCATATCCCACAGTTTTGTCACAGAATGCAAGACCAGAAGGAGCTATCGTCAGCTCACACGGAGCTGTTTCAGCTGCTTTCGCTGGCTGCAGATGTAAAAGAACATCAAGAAGGCCTATAGCAAGACCAATAGCTTCTCTTCTCCTTAACAAAGTTTCGTGCCCCTTTAGCTCCAGCGACTGAGAGAAGCTCTCCCGGTGATGGTCAGAGAATTTGAGACGTGACTTTTGTGTGGTGGTAATATTTTTGACGAGTGATATTGAGTGAGCTTGTCTAGGAACTACATTACTAACTGCATATCCCAATGAGACCATCTCCGCCAACCGGAATCTGGGAAGAGATTAAAATATCAGGACCTGGTTGCGTTGTACTTGAAAGAAAAAGATAAAAACGAGTGGGTGTAAGAACGCGAGCAATCTAACAAAACATGAAAACTGAAATCAGCGTAAGTGTTGGGCTAAGGCCACCCGAGTAGGCCTGACGTCACCAACAGGCCCATTGTTCAGCTTCAACGGTTAGGTTACTCTTTCGAATTTATGTTCCACGTTCTTGTTTGGAAGTCAAATATCTCTTAAATACATGCATTATTAAGAATAAGAAACTAAAATATGTTATGCATGAAATTTATACATAAAATGAGACATTGAAGACAAAGATCAATGACCTTAAAAAGTTTTTGTTTAAATTTTCCATGAGTGTAAACAATTGAATAGCATATTTAGAGTCTAAAAGAGCTCAATGGTACAGTTTCTCTTACGAAAGTGTATTATCCAATCCTAATAGAATATCCCTGGATAAGCATTTATATGATCAGTCAGTGCCTAAATCATTACATGATCATATAGCGTTCAACTATAGACATAAAATTTTAAAGTTTATAAATTGTGCTTTAGGTTTCAAGTAAAAAAGAAAATTTTATTCATATATAGTTCACATTCTTAACCGGGAAGGTATCAAGAAAAAAAAATAATTTTCATGCAAAGCTACACCAAAAGATAATTCAACATTGTTTCATTCATATAGGTCTCTTTATCATGAAAATAACATGAAATATACTTAAAATCATCATAGCCTACTTTATAAGCACTTGGAACATTTTCTTAATTCTCATAGGCCATATTTACACCAAAAGATCATGTCATGTGTTAAACTATTTATTAGCCCTTATTATTGCCCAAGAAGAGCTTCCTATTAAACTATTTATTAGCCCTTATTTGTAACAAAGAGAATAGAGACGAGAACAAAGTCGAGAACTGAAAAATGATTTTCGTATATCTCATATCAACTGTACAGTAGCTTATATACAAGCTGAAATAGAAACCGCTATTTAACTGACTACTTAACGAACTAACTAACTACGCTTATTTGCTAGCTATCGTAATCATAAATACATCGTAACATTATT
Organism: Erythroxylum acuminatum; assembly: GCA_026284645.1. Taxonomy (NCBI): domain Eukaryota; kingdom Viridiplantae; phylum Streptophyta; class Magnoliopsida; order Malpighiales; family Erythroxylaceae; genus Erythroxylum; species Erythroxylum acuminatum. Next base: position 16,765,438 of record JANKOD010000193.1, on the reverse strand, counting down.
ATCGCCCAAGAAGAGCTTCTTATCCCTTATATATCTTAATTAGAGATATTGATTGCTATCATATCTTTAGAAGGCCTAAAAATGATATATGTCACACACATGTGATTCTTACACTTCTAGGTTATCTTATGCAAGATGTTACTTTTATAGTGATTATATATATATATATATAGAGAGAGAGAGAGATTTTTCCTTAAAATAATAATTGTTAACTAAGCTAAAAAATATGTGTTGAAAAAGGATTAAGGACAAAACCTTTAAGGATCAAAGTTTGTGTATATACCTAGAATGTATTTTTTTTCCTTATAGGTAAATATCAAATGAATTGAATGAATAAAAACAATTGGTTTTGCCTCCATTAATATTAAATGGGGACCAAAAATGGTCACATTAGTCAAGTAAGGAAATTAGTACTAAATGATTGATTGATAAATTAATAAGGACCAAAAAAAAAAAGTAAGTGATATAAAGAACACACATAATTGCTTGCATATTGATAAAATTTGAGTATATTGACCTAACATATATATTTAGGGGAGGAGAAAGCATTGTTATATGTACCTAAGGAGATAAAAGAAACATTGATATTTGAAATTGATATATGAGAATAATAAGAATTTCTCTTTAATTTTATAAATATCTTGATTATAATTTTCCCTTATGATAAAATTTTTAAAAGGGGAGAGATAAAAGTTATTTTTGTCTTTGATTCTTATAGATTTCTATAATACATACCCTTTTTGTTCAAGCCTTCATTTCATGTTGTTGAGTTGTCGAGTCAAGTTATCAATTTTCGCTTGCATCTCTGTCATTTGATCAACAACTACAATTCCTTTTTGTTCTCGGAAAGTAGTAGTTTGGCGACTTCTCTCGTTCGTCCATAGGTAATTATTATTTGACATCTCCTCTATCAACTCTTCTGCTTTATCTATCATCTTTCTCATCAGTGATCCTTCTGAAGTTGCGTCAATTGTGCCACTCGTATGTAGGGTTATTCTATTATAGAATGTTTGCAACAAAAATTCCTTAGGTAGGTTATGGTGAGGGCATTTTCATCTCAAATCCTTGTATCTTTCCCACACTTCATAAATCGATGCCCATCATTTTGTTGGAAGTTGGTAATTTCCTTGATAATCTTTGTAGTCTTATTAAAAAGAAAATACTTATCTAAAAAGCACGAACTAGTTGATCCCAAGTTCTGACATTGGTTAGATTGAGAGAATGATACCAAGCCTTTGCTCTATCTCTAAGGATAAAAAAAGGGACTACTTCTAATCGCATCTTCTGACATCTGATAGTATCAAAAGGTATCACATATTTCAAAGAAGTTCACTATGTGTGCGTTAGGATCTTGATTTGTTAGTTCATAAAACTGCACATTTTGTTGAAGCATGTTTAGGAGGGCTGGTTTAATTTTAAAAGATGTTGCTTGTATAGGTGGCCTAGCTACTCCTTGATTAGTCGCATTAAACCCTGGTCTCATAAAGTCCATAAGGGTTTGTTGTTGACATCCTTAGTTTGCTCTGTGGTCCAAATCTTGCTAAAATTCCTCGGCCATTATTGCTTTCACGATTTCCTCTTTTTCTTCACGACTAGCTTTCCTAATGAATTTTTCTAATCGAGTGATGTCTAACTCTAAGGTTTTAGCTGCATGACTTGATCTTCTCGTGACTTTTGTGTTCATGCAAGAGCACAATTTCAGAAATAAAAATAAAGAATGAACATAAAATAAAAACTAACTAATCGCCTTACATTAAAGAATCAAACTAATCACCTCCCTAGCAACAATGCCAAAAACTTAATCGGGTTGTTGATGTGTGTAAGTTTTAATTAATTAATCTCGATAATCCGTAAGTGCACAGTTCATTCGCGTAATACCTAAGGTATCGATCCCACGAGGAGGGATAATTTAATCCTAAAATCTAAGGCCAGGACAACTAGTAAAATTCAAAATGTAACATAACTAAAATGAGAATTCAATTCAATCAAGCAAATCAATTGAAGAATCAATCACGAAAATATTAATAATGTAGCAATTGAAACACACACTCAAGAATCAACCTAAAGGAATTACAAATTGAGAGAAAGGAAAATTTCCCTATCTTTAACACTAACCTAATCGATTATGAGTTACTGGATTATTAGTTCTAGACGATCCTAGGGTTGATTGCTCCCTCTTAAGTTATAACTATTAACCCTAAATTGTAAATCCTAATCAGATTATGGAAGTTGCAATTTCGCAATTAACAGCCTATCCAAAACCCTAATTAAATCTGAAGTTGTCCAATAAACTATAGGAAATCTATGCAAGATCTCTCTTCGCACAATTTACCGATTTGATTTAATTCTTGCTCTATTAAATTACCTAACTCTCGTTAGCCCAATTTAATTATTTTTTATTCGATTCACCCTCTCAGTTTATTATCGAATTATGCACGTCCAGAATTAAATCACAATAAATCCAAGTAATATATAAATAATCAAATTTCATTAAATCAAAAATAAAACTCCGAAGGTGAGTTTAGAAACATCATTAATATCCAAAAATCCTATCATCAACTGCTATTCCAATTCTATACCATAATAAAACAAAAAATAGTAGAAAATACGAATTGAACGGGCGACGGAGGCAACGATGTCGGGAAATTCCTGATTCGGGAAGTAGACTGAGTAGGCTTCTTCTCGTCTTCTCTCTTCCTTCTTTTCTTTCCCTATCTCTCGATAATTCTCTCTAAGGTTTCTCTAAAAGTGTCTGATGCAAAAGCTCCTCCTGCTTGTTTTTCTTATTCTTTAAATATCTTTTATGTTTTTAGCAGCCCTAGGGTTTTTTTGGAGTCTAAAAAATTCCTTTAAACTTGACGTTTTTGAGTGTCTACGTGTCTGCCCTATGCAGGTTACGACCGTAGCCTTGCAGGCCACGATTGTGGGCCACATTCGAGCCTTTTGTCACAATCATGGCAAGCGGGTCACGATCGTGGGCCATGTCCTGGGCTTCTGTTGGGCCAACTCTGGTGCTTCTGTCATGATCGTGGCCTATTGTGCTATGATTGTGGGCCGTTGTTTCGACCCGAGTGTCTCTGAAACTTCCATGTTCTTCAATGTTGACCCTGAATCACTAATAAACATATCAAGGTACCTCAAAAACATAATAATTAAGCTCAATGACTTGTACTAACCCCTAAAACACTTAAAACATAAATAATTAACAAACTAACAAAATTCTAACCTAAACACATACTGAACAATTGAATTAACAATTAAATACATATCAAACTAAGTCTTAAAACACGATGCAATTCACACTTATCAGTAAGTTAATATATGAAATATCAAGTTCAGTGAAAGGGTAAAGTAAGCAAAGGAGTCAATTAAATCAATTGAGCAGTCAAAGGACAAAAAAAGCAAGAGTAATTTAAGAGTTCTATAAGAAAATTAATATGAAAAACCAAGAAAAAGGAGGAATCAAGAACCTTAAGATATAGCAATTAATTGTAACCTTTCTTGCTACTTTATCGTATCCATTTCAATGAATTAAGGGACTCATTTATTGTATGATCCTTTTCTATAGGCGTATTGCATACATTTTTCATAATTAATAGGAACGTTTTAAAGAAAACTCTCTTGATCATCAAAACGCCTTTCAAGGTAAAAGTTAAAAAGGTTTTGAATAAGAGATGGATAAAGGAACAAAAATAAATATATCCTTGGAATCTGACTGAATTGAACATGAAGACCAAAACAAAATGTCCTTTAAAAAAACAATAATGGATGCTTTGTATTTCCTCCTAGGACACTGTTCATGCTCTTCTCACCAATTTAATGGCTACCTCTCTTCTGAACCTTTCACACCCTCTTAACTAGTACCTACCTTTGTTGCTAAACTTAGCTCTTTCAACACGTTTCTGTACTTGTTACTCTCCTTTATTTCTTCTCTTTTCGCTAACTTCTCTTTATATTTCTTATATGTCTACTCCTTTTATTTATCTTCATCACCTTGAGCCTTTAGTTGCTTCTTCTGTACTACAGTGCCCTTTACCCTTTTGTGCATTCTTTATCATACTTAACCTATTACCCACTAGTCCTTAGTTTGATCCTATGGACATTGTTTCTTTCCTACCCTTAAACTTAAACTATCCTAATATACTTTCTGAGCTCTATACCTCTAAGGAGCATCCTGGTTCTTCTACTTGCAATACATAACCTTTAGACACAAACTCAGTACCTATTAGTAAAACATGGGCTTAGGTAGTTAGTGATGCTAGACCTTATTTAAAACTATCTAACTGTCCTCCTAGTGAAACTTCTAAACAAAGGATTGTGTCCCCCTGTGGAACTTCTAAAATCTAGAGTAGATAGATGGAAGTCAACCATTCTTAGCTTTTTCCTTGATAAAAGGATAGCCTTTCTAGTTATGAAGCAATAGGCAATGAACAATTAAAAACAACATGGTTTGCAAGATGTGTTTGTGAATAATAAGGATGTGTTCTTTTTAAGTTTGCAAGCTCTGAAGAAGCTAAAAAAGTGATTCAAGTTGGACCTTGGCATGTTTATAACAAGCCATTTTTGCTTTTATTATGGAGACTTGGAATGAAATTAAAGGAAATTAAATAAGAAAACATTCCTATACGGATCTGTCTTCATGATGTCCCTCTCAAGCATTGGACTATAAGTGGTCTTAGTCACCTTGCAAGCTACATTGGCAAGCCCATTTCTATGGATCAAACCACTACTGAGATCAGATGAATTAACTTTTTAGGATTTCTATCTTGGTTACTTCCATGTCTGATTTACTAGAAGTGATCTCATTCATCAGGCTTAATGAAAATATGGAACCTATGAAGGATCAACTGAAGGTTTCTTATGCATGGAAACCTCAAATTAAAAAGAAGCATACTTGGAGACCAACTAGAAGAATCTTTAAAACAATAAGTCATCAAGAACTAATGGAGATCAATGCTGATGATATTAGTAAGTTAAAACCTTGATGTTAATACTACTTATCCTTGGTGATATTAGTAAGTTAATATATAAGATCAAGTTTAATGGAAGGATAAAGTGAGCAAAGGAGCTAATTGGATCATTAAAAATCAAAGAATAAAGTAAATGAGCAAAGTAGAGAACATATGCAATATAAGAGCACTTCAAAAAATTCAAGGAACCAAGAGTAAAGAGGAATAAAGAACCTAAAGATGTAATAAATGATTATAATATTTCTTGCTACCTTATCTTGATCACTTTAATAAACTATAGGGTTCAATCATTGTTAGTTTTCATATAAGGGATATTTCCTATACTTTGTCATAACCAAGAGAAAGAGTAAGGAGGAATCAAGCACCTCAAAATGTAACAAATGATTGTAATATTTCTTATTACCTTATTTTGGTCATTTCAATAAATTATAAGGTTGCATATACTTTGTCACAGTTAAGAAAAAATTATAAAGGTTTTAAAGAAAACCCTCTTGATCCTCAAAAGCCTTTTAAAATGGTTCTAAATTAAGTTTTTGTCAAAAAGCTTAATCTTTGAAATAACTTGGATTTTTTATTTTTATGACATAGTATATGAATGAGTATTGTTTAACACTTTACATCAATTAGGATGCTCATTATCTAGACACTACACATTAATTGCTTTATTCATTTACTAAAGCATTATTTATCAGCTAGTCGATGGTGGGTACGAGAATGGTTATCTAGCTAGTCAAAGGTATATAACCAACTAGACAAATATACTTAGAAACTAGCCATTTTAATGACTGGTTTATGTGTCTAACAACTATTTTTTTCTAGTTTTGGGTATAAAGTAGATTATAATTAAGTTATAAAAAGAAATTTAGGAAAACTAGAGTGCTTGTAACAACCTTTAAAGGCTAGAGAGTGCATTCATGCTTTACATACCTATTTTGAGCCCTAATTCATTGGTGTGAGAACGAAAGGGAGGTTTTAAGTTGTATGATTATAAAATTGAGGTAATTTCTTAAGAAACACAATATGAGAATTCCTCTTGACGATGAACAAGATCTATAAAGGTTTAATCTTCACCTATGGTAAAACAAGACATTCGTAAAGGTTCCTCTTCACTCGTTGTAAGGATGATGTTATATAGAGGGTTCATATTCACCTATTAAAAGAAGAAGATAGTAAATTCTTGATTGGAGCTTGGAGAGTGAATATAGGCTATAGGTTGTTTAACCGGAACTACTATAAATTAATTTTATGTCTCTTTTCTTACTCTCATTTATTATTTTTATATTTCTTTTGTAATTATTTCATATAAATGTTCTATAATCTTCCATTAGTTTTCAAATATTAAAAAAGCTAACACAAACAATTCATTCATCTTTTATGTGCACTCGAAGATTAACTATTATAATAGACAATTTATTTATTATTTTTAAATAAAAATAATTATATATAATTCATCCCAATTGTGGAATCGTACACACTATTAATATAAATATATAACAATGAGATTTTAAAGTGTGTTAATCACACTAATTATTTACTTCATATGAACCCATCATTTATAATTGAGAGATGTATGCTATTTACACATTATTTCTCCCTACTAAAAAATAAAGCGATTAAAAAGTTCGATAACTTAATGGAGAAGTGAGTCTACTTCAATCCTATATTCTTTCCCCTTATTTTAGTCAATATCAAAACCCCACATTTCACTTTGGAAACTAAAAATATGATAAATAGAAGAAAAGGATTAATCCAAGATTAGTCTATATTCATATGAATAATATTAGGGGTTGTCATTAATTTACATGTAGTCTTTTGTTTATTTGATCATTAAATTTTTTTTAAAATAACTTATTGAAATATGAGAACCAGTAAGAGAAGATTTTCATCAATCAATAATTCATTGTTATTGTAATAAAAACGATATGGAACATAGAAAAGCAAATATTAAGAGGGTAAAATATTTTTGTAAAACAGATATCTCAATAATTTGTAAATGATTATTTGTCGAACATATGTATTTATGTGAAAGATTTCAGAAATTATTTGCTTAACTTCCATTTTATATATGATTTCCATAAATAATACATATTTTTGAATTTAGAATTAATACACTATAATATTCATCCATCTCTTTTGTGTTAAAAAATAAAGTTTGCAACCTTGAAATATATACATTAAATTCGTAAAACAATATAGAGGATAGGCTGGAACATAATTTTCTCATTAACTAAAACTCCATTTCAGTACTTGCAATTTTGTATCTGATCGAAGAGTTTGCGATCTCTTTACTTGATAGTTGCTTGTACATTTTCCAGAACTTCCTTTTTGACGAACCTCCCTTCACCCAAAACAAGTTGTCACCGACGTTATATGTTGGTTGAGTGGAATAGGCCTAACTAATCATCGGTTTTACATATTGCCAAGCAAACAGAAGGTCAAGAAAACTCTTCGTCAAGTTATATCTACAAAAATCAAGCTTATGTCCTTGTGCTTATTATATTTTTATGGTTTAGCTAATGGTTTTGTTCTGAAAGTTTGAACGTCAATGTCTCACTTAATCACGTCATCGTTTAATATTTTTATCACATACACATATCTGTGCGTATATTTAGTTGAACAACCCTTTGCTCAATCAACTTTCTTAGCTACCTATCAACGTATTTCTTGAGCCTGTCAAGCTAGAAGTCAAAATTGCTGTTTTCTTTACTAATATATCTTATATGACAAATTTTGACACACTTGGATGGGACTTACGTGCATAATTTGATTCATTCAGGAGGCAAAATGATATGGAATATTGGCATTTCATGCAGAGAATGCAGTTGTCGGCAATTGAGGGTCATGAGCTGTGACGTTATTTATAAAAAAAGGAGCTTAAAATTATTAATGATCATATCTGACAAGCCAACTTTTAGCGTAAGAATTACGACTGTGTATGTTAGATCCTAAGATTTAAGCAAAATCTTTTGCCCAATCATGTACTGCAGATCATAATGTTTTAAATATCGAAGCTCCCATAGTGCTATAAACCACAAGTTGAATAGAAACATTCCCAGACTTTCTTGACCAAGTCTGAAATGCCTGATTCTTGACAATACTTAAGACCAAAACGTTACTGTTATACGAAATCTTTGACAGGGAATTTTAAGGCTCGTAGATCTCCCTAAATCATTGGCAATGTACTGAATTCCTTAAAAAGAAGTGAATTCAAGCACTAGTTATATGCTATATCGTGAACAATATATAGCACTAGCCAGTTAAAAAGACGGCCCCCATTTATGAACATATTGCCACGAGATCATAATAACCACAATGAAGAAGCTAACAACATGAAATGTATGTTTCTGCAACTACAGGGCTGTAACAAATGGGAGAGAGACAAGAGAGTGAAGGAGGAGCAAGAAGATTTGTCAGTACTAAATGGATTCGATAGCTTGCCAAGTGGGGATAATCAAGTTTGTTTAATCTTTTTATTATTAGAAAACTTGAAAGTCGTAATCATTCTCGTGTCAGTAAAGCCAGACTATATATATATATATATATAACATAATGGGTTTCTGTGGTCCATATCGGCCCTTACCTATCTAGGAGTTTTACCGTTGGAAGCACTCACTCCCTCCACATTAACAAAAATGTTAAACTAACAAAAGCAAAGAAAGTACTGAACAGACTCATTATGTATTATTTCACATCAACTATATACAGTTGGCTTAACTTTTAAACTTGAGTTTGAGGTCGCTGTACACTAAACTAACCTAGTGTTGCCTAGGTCATTCTTAGATATCCGTAGCCCATAAATACAGTATGAATTAACGGAGTTAATCAATAAGTTGAAGAAACACAGATAATCTAATGCAGCCATAAAACTTTAGTTTCACTATTATCTGTAAGGGTTGTCTATTATAAGAATAAGTGAAAATTATTAGGCAAATATTATGAGATTATACCGCATAATGGTAATCAAATTATCGAAAGTAGCTAATTAAATTATACATTGCCTCATAATTTACAGCTTGGCTGGGTTCCAACAATTGAAATCATGCATCTGTCAATTCTTTTATTGCCATGAGAAATTGATATGTATTTCTTCATTGAACTGTATGTCACAGAAGACTAATTCAATTATTTTAAGTTATGTATGAAACTTTCTTCTGAAAAACAAGTTCAAATACAGTCCACTATGATGAAGCTTAACATTCAACCAACCATGAATGCAGTTTAATCATAAGTTAATATATCTTGTTGCTTCAATCATATGTGACGAACTAATTTCCTTTTACAAGCTATAAATGTAAAGTCCAGCTTGCGAGTGTGTGATTTATTTATTAGCCATAAGTTTCACTTTCATGCACATGTATCTTCTATGTCCACAAATATTTGGCCAATTGAGTTCCATAAACATATGCTTTCATTGTCAAGAAACTAGGTCCTACCTTAGCTAGTAATATATTTATAGATGTTAATATAGGGAGGTAATCAGTCAATTACTTGAGAGAAAACTAAAGAGTAACTATTCTAACCCCTACAACATCTACCTAGGTATGTTTGCTCCTTGTTCATGCGGTACTTAACTTAGTACACTATTTAACATACACTCCTTAATTGCCAAAATTTAGAACTTTAATCAATAGGCAAACCGCGTTGGACTTTGCCTAAAAAGCAATGATTTTGACGAAAGATTAAAGCCAAAAAGGTTAAAGAGACAGGTTTTCCTTTAGAAGTCTATGCGCTATTGTCTCTCTGATTTACTTTTACACGAGATTTTCTCTTACATGATTCCCTAAAAAGTACACACTTAACCTCAAAGAATGATGGCAATTTGAAAGCTGAAAATCAATAAATCCTAAATTAAAATAGCTAGGGACATCCAATCATAATCATCTTCGTTGACATCAAGAAATTGACAGATTCAAGGTGCGGTTGAGTGAGGGAAGGATATGTCTTTAGGGAATGACCTAAACGTATGTACATGTTTGTATATATATATACATACATATATACATATATATATGTGGGGTAGTGTCGTTGTACATTGTATTTTGTATATAAAATGAAAAATATCTTGAGAGGAATCCAAAAGGAGACAACAATCTGGGTGGAGGGCTTTTGCATGTTGAATTTGGAAGCAAGAAATGATGTTGGTTATCTTTAAATCATTAGGTCTTCCCCAAAATGGCCATATTATCATTAATCCTCCCCCCTTAATTATGTCCCTTTTTCTTCTGTAGTTGGACTTTGGTTTTCTGTAAGTTATAGTTTCATCCCTTCATTGTATACCCAAGCAGAGAGAAAGCTTAGAGGACAAAATCAAAGTGCATAATAGTTGCCCCAAAGCATTAACAATATTTGATATTCAAAGAGATAATTGTTTCCATTAATTGAAGCTGAAACAGAGTTTAATTAGTGATAAACTAATCAAACAATAATGTTAAATGTGGGTAAGGGCAAGAGAGAAAACTCTCAGATAACAAAAGCTAGAATATGTAGTCGGAGGGAGTGTGTAAAATTAAGTATGCTGTTTCTTATGGAGTGACATGTTTAATGCAACTGATAACCAACAACTAACCTGTTTAGGTGAACATTTCTCTAATCGAGTTAAAAGAAAGAAAGAAAGAAAGGAGGGGAAAAAAAAAAAAAGTAATTGAGCTGAAAGCAATGGTTTGAAGACAAGGCTTGAAGTTACCAAGGTACTTGAGAGTCCACAGTGGTCCTCTCATGAGTACATCTAAAGCTAAAGTTCCACAACCTTTCTTTCTCTCACTCTGTGTTCTTCCCACGATTTTTTTATACCACGTAGGACGTGTTCTAACTTAAATTACCAAAATCTGTTCCATGTGATCAAAAGGCATTCATGTTTAAAACTCTAATGTGTTAACAATAAATACAAGGAAACTATCCCCATTCCCTACACTAGCTATATGGTGGGTCGTCTAGATACTAACCTGAGAATTCAGAGAGCATTCTTTGAGGAGTAGGATCAATGGGCCATCAATGCTGCACAAAGCAAAATGTCAAGAGAGGGCTATGGTCACCTGAAGAAGATGAGAAGCTAATTAGACATATGACTACACACGATCAAAGTTCCTGGAGTTCTGTTCCAAAGCTGTCAGGTACATGATTAAGCACATTTCTCCTTGTAGTTTCTTGAGTCCTGACATGTTTTTATATATGTCGAAACAGGGTTGCAGAGGTGTGGAAAGAGTTGCAGGTTAAGATGGATAAACTATCTGAGACCAGATCTTAAAAGAGGGTCGTTTACAGAACAGGAGGAGAGGACAATCATTGACGTTCATAGAATACTTGGCAACAGATGGGCTCAAATAGCTAAGCATTTGCCTGGAAGAACTGACAATGAGGTTAAAAACTTCTGGAATTCATGCATCAAGAAGAAGCTTCTTGCACAAGGGATAGATCCCAACACCCACAAGCCCCTCTCTCCTAACTATAAACATAATAACCCCTACTTCAACGCAACTAAAGTAGTTTCTGATGATTTTCCTCACCAAAAACAAAACCCAGTTTTTGCTATGAGTACATTATCATCAGACCGCTTCTCCATGGACATAAAAACACTACCTTTTGTACCCTTCCCTTTTTCTCCTCCTCCTCCTGCTGAAATGAACTCTTCGAACTATCCTGAACTCTCAACAACAACCGTTGGTCATCAAAACCCTAGTATGTTACGAAATCTCTCGGAGAATGAAAGTCTATCAACGATGGGAAGCGTACCGATATCCGTTTCTGCGTCACAATCGTGTGGGTTTGGGATCGTAGACGAGGGTTATAATATGTGGGGCGGAGGTGGCTTTGAAGCTTCTATTGAAACCGCTAGACACGAAGAGCCAGGACAACAGTTGATGGAGATGGGGAGAGTCGAGTTAAGTGGTGGCCAGATTGTGGATCCTAAGTCGTTTGGGAGCTCTACCTTTGATGACTTTGATTTTCTCGAGTCTACAGAAATGCCCAGTGTCTTGTATGATCAATTTGCATGGAATTCATAAGTCCTTTGGCATGTATCTGATCAGCAAAAAGTGTATTTTGTGAAGAGGTAGAGTCGGGTCTTTTATCGATGTAACAGGAATATATACTGTGCAGAAATAATAAGTTTGATTATCTTTACTTTGTAATTAATAACTTTACACGTTAACGAAACTCTAATTTAACTTAAAAATTGAAAACTATATATTGGAATTCAAAACATCTACTCTTCAAGTTGGTAAAATAATGAATGCACGTAATAACTTATAAATTATATGTTTTAAATGAATTGATTTATAAGTCAACTACTTAAAATTAAGTGATGATTTGATCTAATTGGTATAAGAAAATACAACACATATCATTCCGAAACATAGACTTTGTTCCCATTTAAAATGAAAGAAAGATAAAACTTTTTAATTTAATTTCCTGAAAATTAGCATCACTTTAAATTCTATAGTTTGGTTAATACATGAAACTATGAATTATATATTTGTACTTTGTTGTGAATCTTGATCATTTTCTTATAATTTCCCGTAAATTTTCTTAGAAACTATTTCATTGCAATCGTAATCACTTACGTGATTAGTCTCTAACGGTATCTATATGAACAAATTGAGAGAGCTCTATAAGTGGTATAAATGATAAGTGAGGAGTGTTAGCTCCTTTAGATCTTAAGCCTATTAATAGTAAAATTTTGACCTTCTAGTAAATTAGTATAAATATAATTTTAATTTCAATTAAACTTTAATTCAGAATTACAACTAATTCTGATTAAATACCAAATGGATCCAAATAAGGTCTAATATCTCATATTAGTTCTTATTTATCAAATCTTATATTTAATCTTAAAGTTTCTAATTAAACTTTACAATCAAGTCCAACTTGATTAAATTATGATTTATCTCTTCAACTATTATTTGGATGTAACTTATTATGTTCTTAAATATGTCAGCAGTATATATAAGTTATAACCCTAACTCATAGAGTTGAAGTAACCACCTTTTACCAGCAACATCCAAATCAAAGTTGAGAGCTTTGATTCCATAATGAGCTTTGTGCTCTAACTCAATTAGAAGGTGACAAGACTTCCAATATACTAGTTTGAACGACAACATACCAATGGGAATCATAGGCTGTGTAATAAGTCTATAATGCATCATCTAGCTTCACTATCTAATCTTTCCCTAATCTAGTAAATGTCTTATCAAGTATGCTCTTAATTTCCTTTTTCGAAACTTTAACTTATCCACTTGTTTGGGGATGATATCCTAAAGCAACTTTACGAGTTACCATGTATTTCCTTAAAAGAGCTTTAAATTGGCATTCTATGATAACTGAACTACTATCACTAATTACAACTCTAAGAACTTTGAACCTCCGAAAGATTACCTTCTTGAAGAGTCTCACTACCACTTTAACATCATTAGTTGCATATCATATCGCTTCAACCTATTTAGAAATATAAACCACCACTTCAAGAATGTAGTTATTCCCATATAAGGATAGAAAAGGGCTTATGAAGTCTATTCCAATTCATCTTTGAAAATAATCCTTCTAAAAATCTCATTAATATACCACTTGATTAACAAAGGTTTATCCTAATAATAATGTTTTATATCTAAACAGAACTTAATTCTTTTTTTGATAGCTCAAATCAAGTGGTAGAGTTTCGCATCCTAAGAAATTCATAAAGTCAACATATCATAGACCTTTTAACTTTGAGAAAGTGAACAATGGACCATCTAAAAAGGAGTCATTTATAGGTAGTTCATCTTCACCATTCTCGTCCAACTCTTGCCTCATTCTAGAAAGAAAAATTAGCTACCAAATTTTCAGTTTCCTTCTTATCTTAAATCTTTAAGTCAAACTCTTGAAAAAGAAGGATCCATTGAATTGGTCTTAGCTTGCTTGCTTCTTACTCAAGAGATATTTTATCGAGAAATGATCAGTGTAAATAATAATCTTTGACCTTATTGAGTATGGCCAACATTTATCAATATAAAACACTACCACCAACAACTCTTTCTCAATGGTGACATAGTTTATTTAAACCTCATCTAACGTTAGACCTATATATTAATGACGTGCACCTTCATATCTTGCCTTTACCTCAAAATTACTCTAATTGCATAATCACTTACATCATATATGACCTTGAAAGGGAGGTTCCAATTATGGGATTGTATAATTGAAGTGAAAATAATGCAAAAGGCATCAATACATTCTTGGTCAATTTTGAAAGGAATATCTTTAAAAAATAGGTTAATCAAAAGTTTAGAAATTCTAGAGAAATCTTTTATAAAATGCTAGTAGAAGCTAGCATAGCTTAAAGAACTCCTCATTTCCTTAACAATGTTAGGTAGTAACAATACCTACCAAACTCAATACCTTAATCCCTCACTCAAATATTAAGTGTCCTCGAACAATACCTTCCCTTACCATAAAATGGCTTCTCCTCCAATTTAAAAATAATTTAAATTTTTAGTATCACTACAACACTTTAGATAAATTAGTTAGACATTCATTAAAAGTAGTAACATATATAAAAAAAAATCATCTGCTAACACTTCCATAACGTTCTTAATTAAATCATAGAAAATTTCCATCATACAGTATTGAAAAGTAGCATGGCAATTCAAAGATCAAAATGCATTCTCCTGTAGGCAAGAGTATTATAAAGATGTGTAAATATAGTATTTTCTTGGTCATCGGGATAAATTATTTAACAAAAAAGAGAATAACCGTTTATATATAAAAAATAAGAATGCTTTTCTAACATCTTAATCATTAAGAGGAAAGTGATCTTTTCGGGTTGCCTTATTCAGCTTTCTATAATCAATGCATGTTCTCTAACCTATGAATGTTCAAGTAGAAATCAATTCATTATTCTTAGTCATAGCTGTTTTCTTAGGAACCGCTTAAATTGGGCTAACCCATTCACTATCAAAGATAGGATAGATTATCTCAACATCAAGTTGTTTGAAAACCTCTTTTTTAACAACTTCTTTTGTATTGAGATTTATCTTCTTTTATACTCAATAGAGGGGTTATAATCATCTTTAGATAATATTATATGTTTGTAAATGGATGTTTTGATTCCTTTTATGATGTGTTGATGCAACATAAGTGAAGTGAATCACACGTTAATACAAGACTTAATAATGATATGCAAATGCACAAGAAGGGGGGGTTGAATTGTGTATTCTTTTTTCGGTAAGCCCCTTCGTAAACAAATTTGTTAAAAGAAACTTGTTCTTTTCACAAGAACTACTGAAAATCAAAGTTGTAAAATATTTTCGAAA
>JANKOD010000193.1:16736095-16749958 GCA_026284645.1 Erythroxylum acuminatum | reverse complement strand
TCGGGAAGGTCCCGGTAACAAAAATTTTTGTTTTCCGCACCTGGTACATATGATGTACCTCCCGGGATTTTCCTACATATGACATAGCTATAGTTAATAACGGTAAGGACAGGTCGATCCTAGGAGGACTGTGAGTATGAGTAATTTTCGTTATCCTATTATCTAGCTTATAGGATTGGTTTTTTATTTTTTATTTAAAGAAAATAAAACCAAGCAAGTAAAATAAATGGTTAGCAAGATTGAATAAGAGAATTATGGAGACACTTAGTAAACTATTGATATCAAAAAATTAGTATCTAGATTTTGAATCGCCCTGAAACCTTTAACAGATTGATCTTTTATTATGCAATTGTTTTATTGATTTATTGGATTGTGGAGATTCCTATGGTATTTTAATAGCTGACCTTGAATCTAATAATGACTTATCCTAAGGTTTTCAACTGAATTACTCACGTTAAATTTTATAGGATTGCTTTACCAATTTATTAATCCCTCTATTAGGTTTGATCCTAATTTAGAAGATTTATATCATCTTATCTCTAGGGTTGCAGTTGAATCCTTCCAATTACGGTAGATTTATTCAAGCAAGGATTTTTCAATCTCTATGTTATGAAATCAAGTTATGATATAATATTTTGAATACATTAGAACATAAATAAAAACACGTAATCTGATCATAGTATATCAATCAAACCAATTACATTAATAAAAAAATCAAATCATATTAAAGTATCAATATAGGCTTCATCTAACCCAGACGCTAAAGGAATTTAGTGACATATGATCGAACATAAAATCAAACATAAATAAAAAGAAAAACGAATTGAAAACAACGGGTTCATAATTCTAAATCTCCTTGTTTGTCTTCTATCAAATATTCTTGCAAGGTGGAGGTTTGATCTTGTATTTTGATGGATCTTGCGATGAAGTCATTGTGTTTTTTGCTTTCTAGAATCATCCCTTGAGTCGCCTCTGAGAGTTTTAAAACGCATTTGTATGTATCCTCCTTCAATTTGCCTCCAAAAATGTCTTTTTATAATAAATTCTAAGATTTTGGCTGAAGCACGAGTTGATGCTTGATCGTGCATCAAACTGTGCATAACAAAAATCTTCTAAAAATTATAAATCTGCACAGCTTGAGAGATGTGCATAAGATGATGCACACCCGTGCATCCCTTCTGTGCTTCGAATATTTGTTTTATGTAGTGTTTTCTTCCAAATTCTCTCCTTTAAGTCTATGAAGGCAATTTTACTCTGTAAACACACTCGGAGCAAATTAATTACCAAATATATAATCAAAGTATAATTTATCAAGCAAAAATACATCAAATATAAGGTATAAATATGACCAGTTATTCATTTATCAAACATTCCCACACTTAAGCTTTTTTCTTTTTCTCGAGCAAACCATAATCAAAATTATCAATCTTACACATCAATCCCTCGTCAATTTCGATCTGTCTACTCATACTATACAACATTATACCCTATTAAATCAAATTAACATACAAGTAGAATCAAATTATCCGAAAATTAACTTTTCTAAGCAATATTAATAGTAATCACATCATACTCTCATTAAAGTCAAAAGCATTAATCTTTACACCTTCATTAAGATGTTACTCAATGCACTCAAGTGTTTAGGGTGAAAAGTATCAAAATTCTCAATCAATGCATAGTAGAAGTTTTACCATAAGCTTATAATAAAATTGCATCTCCCCACTTATGTATAAATTAGAAACAAAAATCCAAAGGAATTTATATAGGTTGTAATGGGGCTTAGGTACGGTATGATTGGGATAATAAAAAGATATAAATTGAAGGAAATTTACTACACAATATATTTCAAGACTTGTTTACAAATATACATATGTCCTTTCATTGTAGCTCTATTGGTATGATAAACTTATCCATAATTTTGCTCCTTTTTTTCAATAAAACCAATTGTAAGCATTAAGTACCATAATTCAAGAAATATTGGACATTTCAAGAATTTCAAGTCTTCAACAAGTAAATAATGTAAATAACATTTAAGGTTCAAAACAATAAAAAGGTCTTTTTTAAAAAATAGGATAAAGGTTAATATGTGGGTTTAATCAATGAAAAAGGCTAAAGCTCAAGTTGATTATTCCTAAAGGTAAATTTAAAGGTGTGGTAATTTTCAAAGAAATAGGCTTAAACAATTTATTGAATCTAAGTGCCTTCATCATGTCAATGCTTTTAATTTAACAAATATAGTCTCAATATGCATAATAAAAGCAAGTTCTAGAATTATTCAACTACACATGATAGCACACATGAAAAATAAAAAGAGCTTTAAAATTTTGAAATTTTCACTCTTAAGCTCAAGAGCTCACAAAAAAGATGGGTATATGTGTGTAAATAATGTGCAATATCATTCGATTTGATCATCTCAATAAATACTAAAAATATGACTTAAAAAACAATTCTATTATAACTATCATCCTTTTGCATAAAACAATTCTATTATAACTATCACCCTTTTACATACTAATTCAATCAATATTCAACAATGAAACACAATATTAATGGACATATTTTAACCAATTCAAGATATCAGTTCATAAAATTCAATAATCAAGATTATAATAGGTTTAAAGAAATCATTAAAGATTCATCAAATCCCTCCCCCATACTTAAAGTTGTACATTATTCCCAATGTACATAATATAAGCATTTATGAATAAGTGAGAAGGTTAAGTTGGTACTTTCCTTAATAAGATGATTTTCTTAATATTTGATCCATCTAATAGTAACCTACATCCTTGCAAAATATGAATAAAAAAGGAAAAAGAGAAAAAAGAAAAAAAATAACAATAAAAAATGAAAATGAATTAAAAAGCATGAAAATGAATTAACATAAAATCTATCCTAATTTATGGGTTGCCTCCCCTGTAGCGTTTGGTTAATGTCATTAGGTCAGCATATCCTTTATTCTCAACTTCATCCTGGATCAATAATGAGTGACTTACTTCCACTTGTTTCCCTGCATAAAGGTTTTGTAACCTATAAGTTATAAGTCACATGCTGAAAGATAATAGCAAGGACATAATTTATAAAATTTATGACTACAATCAAATATATTAATGCATACTGTAATGACAAACTGTTAATAAAAGAGGTAATAACAAAACTCCCTGAATCATTGATTAGATCAAACAGTTTGTCTTGAAGGAAGTTAGAATTCTCTGTACTTAAGGTCACTACCAATGCCTCATTAGTAGTTTCCTTACTTGGTTCCTCCACCAATTATTCCTCAACCATCTTCGTTCACTCTTCTTCTTCTTCTTGGATAGAGGTTTCTGGCTTATCTTCTTCTATTATCTCTTACCACTCCTCTACTCCTCTTCCTGGATGGAGACTTCTTCTTCTTTCGAAAGCTCTTCTTGGAATGTCACTCCATTCATGAAGCTAACCTATGTCTTGTCTTCACTCTCAAATTGGCATCAGTTTGTCTTTCATTTTGGTAAGGAGTTACTTTAATTTAGACATAATACTTTCTTATTTTTCCCCTCCTCTTCCTTCTCCCCCTCCTTCTCTTCTTCTTCTTCTTCTTCTTTGTCTTCTTCTAAAAGCTTGTTTTCACTCCTAAGATGGATTGCTATGCCATATTCTTTAAGGTCTGTTTCAGTAGAACTGTGCAAACTCCCTTGCGTCTCATTAGATATTATCTTCGTCAACTGATCGATCTAATTCACTGAATTTTGTATACGAGCCTCTGTTTACTAATGCCTCTTGATTGATTCTTGAATGAAATTGACCATCATATCTTCCAGAGTTGGCTTATTAACTGCAGGTGCTTGGTGATGTAAATATTAAGCTGGAACGTAATTGTTCCATCCAAAAGCGTATGAGTTACTCCATTCTAAATTGTAGCTATCCTAGATAGTGCATCTTGGTGTTGATTGCACATGTTAAGTCACTCCCATATATATGTTAGTGTTCAGCATTCATGATTATGGCAAGTACTCCCACAAATATCGCATCACAACATAGACATTGGTTAAGCCTCTAAAACCATGTGAGAACACCTCTCTCTCCCATATGGTGATGTTATAGATTGCAATGACATATTCTGGCTTCCATAAAAGTATTGTTTACTCTATCCATCCATTGTGAGTTATAGCTATGATAAATTAATATCCTAAAAATAAGCCACAACTCAAAGTCAAAGTAGAGAAGTTAAAAAGACAACTAAATGAATAAGCCAACAATATAACAAGATACAATAAAAATCAAATCAAATCAAATCAAATAAAAAAGTAATGGCTAGAGTAATAGCATTTAGGTGTTCCTAATATCAAACTACTCGACAATAGTGCCAAAAACTTGGTTGGCTATTTTTAAGTGTCAATGATGTAATAACCACAAGTGAACGGCATAGTTGTAGCTAATACTGGCAAGTACAGGTCGATCACACGAGGACTATAAGTACTAGTAATTACCGTTATCCTGTTATCTAGTTTACGAAATTGGTTTTGATTTTTAATTTAAAAGAAAACAAAACTAAGCAAGTAAAATAAATGGGCATCAAAATTGAATCAGAGAATTAAGGAAGCACTTAGTAACCTCTTGATATTAGAAAATTGGTGTTTAGGTTTTGAATCCCCCTAAAACCCTTAACAGATTGATCTTCTATTATGCAATTTTTATTGATTTATTAGACTTTGGAGATTCCTATGGTACGTTAATAGCTGACCTTGAGTCTAATAACAACTAATCCTAAGTTTTTCAACCAAATTACTCAGGTAGTTTATATGATTGCTTTACCAATTTATGAATCCCTCTATTAGGTTTGCTCCTAATATGGAAGATTTATGTCATCATATCTCTATGATTGCAATCAACTCCTTCTAGTTATGGTAGATCAATTCAAACAAGGATTTTTCAATTTCTATGTTATGAAATCAGTTATGATATAATATTTCGAATCTATTAGAACATAAATAAAATAGGTAATTAGATCACAATATATCAATCAAACCAATTACATTAATAAAAGAATCAAATCATATTAAAGTATCAACATAGGATTTATCTAAACTAGACACTAAAGGAATTTAGTTACATGTCATCGAACACAAAATCAAACATAAATAGAAAGAAAAACGAATTGAAAACAATGGGTTTGTCTGCTATTAAATATTCATGTGAGGTGGAGGTTTGATCTTGTATTTTTGATGGATCTTGCAATGAAGTCTTCGTGTTTTCCGATACTCTTGATCAAAATTGCCCCTTAAGTTGCCTTTGAGTGCATCAGACCGTGTATTAACCAAAATCCTAGAATTTACCATAAAAAGATGTTTTTATAGGCAAATTGAAGGAGGATACATATAGAGGCATTTTGAAACTCTCAGAGGTGACTCAAGGGGAAAATTTGATCCAGAGAATCAAAAAACACGAAGACTCATCATAAGATCCATCAAAATACACGATTTGTGCATCAAACCGTGCATAACCAAAATCTTCTGAAAATCAAGAATCTGCATAACCTGAGAGATGTGCACAAGATGATGTATGATTGTGCATCCCTTCTATACTTTGAATCTTTTCTTTATGCCATTTTTTTAATTCTTCTTCTTTAAGTCGATGAAGGCAATTGTACTCTGTAAACACACTTAGAGCAAATTAAGTACTAAATATATGATAAAATATAATTTAATAAGCAAAAATACATCAAATATGAGGGATACATATGATCAATTATGCATCCATCACCTTCCAATAATGATAGAGACTTGAGTATCCTCCTCTATCTCTAAAACAATAAATCCATGGGATTAAAAAACTTACTAGCCTTAATAAGTGCATCCTTTAATATCCCTACTAGATATTTTATGGAATGATCCACTAATTGCAAGGAAATACAAGTGGATTTCAAAGCAATCATCTTGAGCTTTTTACAAATGGATAAAGGTATGAGATGTATACTTGCCTCCAAATCGCACAAAGCACGATTAAAGCTTATATTACCGATACCATAAGGAATAGAAAAATTGCCAGGATCATTGAGTTTATGAGGCAATTTGTTTTGAGTTATAACACTATACTCCTAAATCAAAATTTCAATTTTATAATCCTAAAGCTTTCTTTTATTAGACGATATCTCCTTCAAAAATTTAACACAGGAGGACATTTTTTTCAAATCATCTATGAATGGGATATTATTGTATAATGTTTAAAGAACTTCCAAATTTTCCTAAATTGTTTATCAAGTTTAGCCTTATCCAATCTTTAGAGGAAGGACATGGGAGATTTATATAGTATAGGGGGAACATATTTGGGTTCCTAATCTTCTTCTATTTTCTCCTATTTGGTCTCACTTTCCTCACTAGCTGAATCGACCTATCTTACCTTAGGATCCTATAATAGTTTACCATTCCTCAATACCACAACCTTATAATGCTCTCTAAGGTTCTAAGGTTCGCCAGGAAGTTAACCAGGTGGTTTATAAAAAGAGCTAGCTTATTAGGTAATTTGGGCTTCTAACATCTTATTATAGATTACTAAAGATCAACTTTAGAAGTGAGATGTCTAATTGCCTTAATGAACTCCTTATTTTACTTTGCTTAGTTTTCCAAAATACTTTTAAGTAAAGAATTTAAGTTGGACTTTTGCAATGGGGTTAAAGGGCCTTAGTTAAAAACCTAATGGTTTTTTGACATTATTTTCAGGAACATGATTAATTTTTTTTCCTATAGAGAAATTGAGATCATTTCTCCAACTAAGATTGTAGGCGTCCAAAAAAAGGATCATTCTTTTAATTGGGATTTTTGACTTAATTAATATGTTCAATAAATAAATGAATCTTGGAAAAAGGAACTCCCCAATTAACAATCGGTAGCTAAATATCTTAGAGATGCATAATTGTCATATGAAACATTAGATTTTCCCATAGAATTTGTAGTCATATGATCAAATTTCTAAGATAAAGCATCAATCTTAATAGAAAAAAGACTTAAAGCATCAATATTATACTTATTTGGAGTCTTCTTTGGAACAACTTTTTCATTTGACCGTTAATGATGATTTTGAGCCATATTGTAGATTAAGTTGTATGTTTCATCCACTGTCTTGTTCATGAGTGTACTAACAAAAGTAACATCTACTAAAACTTTGATCATCCCATTATAGAATGTCTAAAGATTAAGCCACTTCTTAAGCCCATGATAGGGGCATGACCTCAATAGTTCTTTGTACCTCTTTTAAGTTTCGTAAAGTGATTCAACTTCCCTTCAACTAAAGTTTGTAATGTGATTTCTAATATGGGAGGTTTTATTTGGAGGAAAGTAAATAGCAAGAAAAGTTTGGGATAGCTAACCCCAAGTGGTGTTGAATCCCACCAGCGAAGTCTATAACTATACTCTCACTTTGTCCTTACTGAAAAAGTGAATAACCATAGCTTGTTGGCATTTGGTGAGACACCATTAAGCTATAGAGTATCATAATACTCGAAGAACATTGAGAGATGCAAATTTGGATCTTTGATTAAAAAAAAGACCTTTAAATTGATTTTGTTGTATTATAGAGACGTGAGAAGGTTTCAGCTTAAATTTTTTAGATTTGATAGAGGTTCTTACATAAATCCTAGCTATTAGGATTCACAATCGTTTCGAGTTAGGGTGAAACCTATTAAGGAAATTCATATATTGAATTAAAATAATTTTAAAGAGTTTTGATGTAAGAGAACTTTCAAAAGAAAATACTTAAGAATAAGGGTTGTGTATGTCCTGATCATGAGCATACAATTTTAACTTTGGAATTTTTATTAGTCCAAGCAACTAGGATCAACCATTAAATCAAGATAACTTTAAGCATAGTAAAGTTCTAGTGGAATTCTACATTTAAGTCTTATCTATCTACCAATTGTTTGTTTTTGTCTATTGTCTTAACTGATTTGCTCTTATTAGTTATCTTATTTTTATTATTTTCATTAATTCTATTACTCACTTATTTAGATTAGATAATATAAAGATGGTTATTACTAGTAGTTACAATCCTTGTAGGATCTACACTCGACTCACCTAGATTATACCATAGGAAATGATTTGTATACTTGCTTGTATGATTTCTTTAATATTGTTCTGTATATTTCCTTTTATTCATTCATATAATTCAAATCACATCAAATTTTTAGCATTTTTTCTTTGGGATTGTGATATTAGAAAAGTCTTATTTTTATTAATCTAGTCATTTTCATTTTTTACTAACATTTACAATTTTATTTCTTTTCTTTTTTATTTATTTTTTTAGTTTTAAAACTCTCTTTATTGATCTTATGTTTGTGGTTTATTTTTATGATTTGGGTGTTTATTTTCCTAACTATAAAACACAATGGAAAGAGGAAGAGGACAATATTATATGCAGGATTCATCTATTACATCACTGATACTAAGATTAGATACTTGAAGTAAGAGGCATGGTAATAGATATTTGGAAGTTCAACTGGTATGGTGATGTGCTATGATATTTATGATGGAAGCCACCACATTCATAAATGTTAAGCATATTACAACATGTGAAAATTCTATGAATAGTTAAATTTCATTGGGAACTGACCTAAAAAAATATCCTCTTTAGTGATATTTAAAATCTGAAGTAGAGAGACTATCCTAACTTTCAATGAAATAATCATGATCCATAATTTATATAACAACAACATTAAGAGCAGGAGCAAAGTCTCGAGGAGCGTATAATGAAAGCTATTAATAAAATTGAGGCTCACTTTTAGAGAACTAAAAAGTGTCTTCATAATCAATATGCTTCCACCTACAACTTAGGGATTTAGATTATGAAACTCATTAAACTTGTCTTCGAAAAATGACAAGGTGCTTTGCCTACTCACACTAAACAAAGTTAAGAGTATAAGTAGAAGCAATAATTTTAAGGAGTGAAACAGAGGTAGAGGTTTAAGAATAAGAGAAAGAAGAGGAAGGCAAGAATATTGTTCAGAAGAGACAGATAAAGATAAAGAGGAGGAGCTAAAGAAACAGGTTATTAAGGAATTATTGGCAATTATCTTAAGTATGAAGGGCTTCTACATTCCCTATGACAAACTGCCATAGTCAATCAAATATTTAGGGGGTTTTATTATTCCATATTATATTGGTAGTTTGATAATAAAAAGAAAATTAGTGTATCTTCTTGATATCATTAATTTGATGCCATTTGACCCTACTCTATTATATCATATGGCATATCTTAAGGCTAATTTGTCATTCTCTAGAAAGACGAGTGGAAAGTAGCCTTTGATTATAGATTTAGGTTAAGTAAAAGACTTCTTGAGAAGTTTAAATAGAATACTCATAAAGAAGCACTGGTTAAGAGGTAACCCATCAATTTAGTTTTTATTTAAATTTAGTAGATTTAGGAATCCTTTGAATTAGTTTTATAATATTTTATTTGGCGTTTAATTTGTACCGCATGTGTTTTTAGTTTTTAATCTTTAGTAGTTTTATATTTATGGTTTTAATTGCATAACTTGAGATGAGATTTGATGAGTTTTACATAATATAAAATCAACATTACTCTAAATTTCTATATAGAGATCATATTTCATCAACACTGAATAGATACGAATGAAATTGGACAACACCGATAATCTTTCATTATCAAAGGAGTATCAGTTACCCTTACCTCATTCCATTATTTACCATTATTTTTATTGTTCTTATATGTTTTGTACGTTGAGGAAAATGTATAACTTAAGTGTGAGTAAGTGACTTAATAGTTATACTTATCAATTTTATTATAATTAGCTTAATAATAAACAAATAAAAAAAAGGATGCTAATCAAGATGATTTATTATGATTTTTCTTGTACTTGTGATTTAATTTGTTTCAGTAAAGGGCTAGACCTTTGATGATTAAGTTGAATTCCATTTACTTCATTAATTTTGAAAATAGATACTTGATTTGGACACAATGAGTTAAATATGAATTCTTTTTAAACATCTTTATTATCCTTTATAATAATAAAAATAACAAATGTAAAAGGTATGGATAAGTAAGCATAGAATAAATTCACTCTACTAGCTTTAAAAAAGGTTAAAGTTAAAGAATCATGCTAGTAGCTATTTGAAACAGTGATCTAGTTAAGTAACTGGGAGTATTCATGAAAAGATATTTACTCTTTTGTTAAAAGGTTAGGTTACTTTTTAAACAAGCTCTAAATGCTAATGTGTTTTTTAAAATTGGTATTTTATTTTCTTTCAATAAGGGATATGAAAATATTTGAAAGTTGTAGCAGTTCTCTCATGTATATTCATCTTATACATTAAGTTGAATTTTTTTAAATGAGTTGAAGCTTGAAAAAATATGAATTAAATTGGAATGATATATGACTTGATGTAAGTAGCTAAATGCTTAATAATTTGATGAACTTTATACATGAATGAATTATGGAGAATCTTGATTGATGTTTGTTGTGTTTAGTTTCTATTGTTTTTAATTGCTTTCATATCTTGATTTTGGTTACAAATTCTTGTGATTTGATCCAAATGAGAGATAAATTGAATGAAAATGGTATAAATATTGCATGTATGATGATTGGATTATTTTGTAAATTTTGCATGAAAAATTAAAGTTCACGTAACTTTGCATGAGGAAAAAATAATAATAATAAATTAGTGGATTGATGAGTCATTAGGGATAACCAATGAGATAATGACTTGTGTATGATGAGTCATCGTGATGACAAATAGGAAGGTGACATGTGTAATTCATTAAATGAGTATAAAAAGCAAAACTTAAAGACATTTTGCTTCATTCTTTTAACAAAAACGTGAGAGTGATGAGAGAGTAATTGTGAAACCAAAAAAAGAAAGGGAAAATAAGAGAAGTCAAGGGTGAACATCAGCCAAGGAGAGAGGAAAAAGAGTGTAGTCATTTTTTTGGGAAATTTGATTGTGATTTGGACGAATCTTGAAGTAATCATCAAATACCCAAAAGATTGGAGGAAAAAGTGGTAAGTTTCCTAGATTAAATTTCTATTTTTTACGAGTTTTCTTGAGTGAGATGAATGTGTTTAAGATCAATGTTGTCTTGGTATTACTTTGATGTTTCTTTTTAAGGAATTAGCTAAATATGACAAGAGAGGAATGTGTAGTGGAATTCTATGTTAGGTTAATTTCAACTAGTCACATTGTTTTCGCCATAACTTGGCCTACAGACCTCTAAATTGTTTTATTCAAATTGGAGATAAAACTTAAGACATAGAATTAAACTTCTCTAGAATAAACCTAAACTAATTGTTGATGAATAATATTGGAAATTGGATTGAAAATGGTAACCTAATAATATCCCTATGCTGAAGCATCTTGTGATATTTGGTATATGGTTCATGATTTAGAAGTTTAAATGACATGATTTTTAATGATATGGAAGCTAAAGACATAGGGGAACAAATTTCTAAAAGACCTAAAAACCTAATTTGAACTTTGGCTATGTGAAAATTAAAGAACAAGTGGAGGTATAGATGTAGGACATAAGTCATAACTGTCACTCATCATGCATGATTATGCTATGGTGAATTAAATAGGGTGAGATTGTGCTTTAAAGAAATTGGTAAGTTAGAATAGGTTAATATGGTATTTAAGTGACTTTTGAAGTTAGATTTGGAAACAAAGAACAATAGTTTAGCTTATGAAAGTAAGCAGAAATACAATTAGCGTATGTGTTACGTGATTAAATACCAATATCGAATTTGGTTAAACCAAATTATAGTTTTAATATCTTATTTCAGAATTTGGAAATAAATGCCTAAGTGAAATGCATTTTGTGTAGGTAAAGGAGAGGCACCGAATGCATGAGTGTGCTTGGTAATAAGTTTGCGAAGTTGTGAGTGTATTTAATGGTTTTATATGACTAAATTCCTCGTAAAAGAATTAATAACATGTGAGTGTATTTTAAATTGATTTTATGCAAATGGATTCTGTTTATAAAGATGTTGGATGCATTTTCTTATTAAATTTCATGACATTTTTCCTTAATTTCTGAATTAATTATTGGGTCTTTTACATGTTTTTCCTATTAAATTATTTAGTTTATCTTAATTTGTATTGTTAATGGGTCTTGTTTAATTTGTAGGAAATAAGTTGATGGTTGGCTTTAAATTATAACAAGTGGGGCTGATGCAGGCTACGGAAATGACGCATGGAGAGAAGAAGCTAAACAGCAGCTGAAGTGAGCAATTACAATGGGACGTGGGCACAAGAGCAGATGACAACAAATACAGTGCAAGTGGACCAACGCAGGAGAATATAGCTACCAAGCGTCCAAAATCAATCGACCCACCACGCTGGAAAGAATCAGTAGCTGCGCTAGAGGAGAGACCAAATGGTCTACGCACGCAACAGTGAAGGGAGGCGTGAGCAGATAATTGAAGCAACATGAAGCCACTTGTCCAACCAATTAAAATGACACTAGAGCTGGATGGGAAAGCAAGAAGAACAGCTGTCGTTGGATAAAAAATCAACGCACAAGCTAGGAAGAAGGCAGCGTCTAAAATTCACACATATGGACATTTTGCCTCCAATTAAAAATAGAGAAGACAGCTGGGCCACACAAGGACACGCAGCAAGAGTGGAAGCAGCTCAAGCTCAAGAGGCGTGACTAGTACCATGGACTACAAGGGAATTTAAGAGGACCCAGCAGCAATTAAATTCACGCAGCAAGGGACGTCATAGCTGGACGGTTTTTAAGCTTTCAAACAATTAAATTGTCAACATCATTGTACAGTGAAGAACAAGCCATAGAGTAGATTACGCATGCAGTGAAGATCTTTGGTAATTGGAAGTTTGAGAACGCAGCGTGGAGAGACGAAAATAAAATCAAGAAAATGATCAACAAGTGCGGCGTTGGAGCATGGGGAAAAACAGGAGGAAACGACAGCTGGGAGGCATGCAAAAATCAATATATATCAGCTATAAAATGAAGACATGAGAGGCGGCAGCTAAAGAATTGGAACAAATCACGCAGGTGAAGACAAATCCAGCAGCAAATTGAAGAAATAAAATGGTTGGCTGGAAAAGATTTTGGGATTGAAAAGGACAGCATGGTGAACTTTAAATTTTCCTTTGGATACGCAACATGAAGACGTCAGTTGGTGGTTGATGAATAAAAACAAGCAGCAGATTAAATGGACCAGCAACATGTGGGACATCAGCCATTCACGCAAAAGGAGATTTGGACACATGTTACACCAAGGAAGACTCTTCATCTCCATTCAAGTTGCACATAAAAGACCAAGCCATTCATTCATTTAAATCATTATCCTGGACTCTCCAATGATTTACTCACACCAAGCATCAACGTTACTTTATTTTTGAGAGGTTTTTACTTTACAAAATAAAAAAAGAGAAGCCATTCACGTACATCTCCAAGATCAACATCCAAGCTCTCCACTCACTCTCTAAGCCATCAACGACACAACCCCTAAAGGCCCCACTCAACATTTACTCTTCATTTTGTTTTAAACCATCATTCACGTTACAAACAGGGGATTTTACACATGCAAGGGGCTCCACTCACTCATTACTTGGATTAATTCACCCGGGCCATCAACGTTACAAACAAAAATGGGAGAGAGCTCATAAAGGCTAGGAGGAACAAGCTATCAACGTTGAACATACAAGGAGCTACAAGCGTTGCAAGGCGGAGATGCATTTGTTCTTTAATTCTTCCTTCTACTTAATTTCATTTTCATGATGCTTGCTTTTATTATTTTTATTGTTGTTACTGTTATTATGTGTAACTAATCCTTTCTTTCTAGGATTTTAACGGAACCCTTGATGTAAACTCGGTTAATTGGTATTTTCTCCGTTTAATTTCTTATGCCCGTTT
>JANKOD010000193.1:16679862-16691790 GCA_026284645.1 Erythroxylum acuminatum | reverse complement strand
AATAATATGTATCAGCCAAAATTAACACAACTAATAAAGATTAATGGAACGACATCGTTTAATCACATAACTAAAATTACGTCGTTGTTAGAAAATGATGCAGTTTGATTCCTAAATCACTTTACGTAGCCTCAACACCCTCATCTTTGTTTTCAGTTTGTTCTCCTGGCACCCTCACCCATTGTTTTCAGTTTGTTCTCTCGATGCCCCCAACGTTCTTTTTTTGCTTATTCTCCTAACGCCCTCATTCCTTTATTTTTAGTTTGTTCTACCAACACCCCAAGCTAGTCTCGCATCGCAGTTTATCAGAAAATGAAGGATGAGGATGTCAGGAGAACAAATTGAAAACAAAGGGTGATGGTGTCGTGGCTGTGTAAACTGATTTAAGGATTAAACTAATTATTTTTTAATGACATTGTTTTAGTCATGTGATTAAATGACGCCGTTTCATTAATCTTGATTAATTGTGTTAATTTTAGCTGACGTGTATTATTAGTTAGGATTTCTGGAACACGTGGCAAGCTATGTTTGTAAACTTAATGGAAGTCCTAATGTTGGGTTAGAATTGAAAAAATTGAAAGTTTGAGCATTTAATTGCTACTTTTTAAAGTTCGGGCTATAATTGCAAAATTGAGCAAAGTTTGAGATTTGTTGTGTAATTAACCCTAAAAGATATAGAACTCCTTTATAGTTTTAACAATTTTTTAAAATCCTCTAATCTTTAAAATTCTAAAAAAATCTTCTATTTTATATTTTTCAGAAAAAACACGTTTTCTTAGAATTCAACTAAAAAATAGAGAAGAAACATACATAAGTATGAATAGCAAATGTGATCTAATCAAATATCACTAATATGTAGCCTAACTTAACTTTTAAACCCGACATGAACAAGTTAAATTACACATTATAGAATACATTCTAGTAGAAATATATATATAAGAACTATATATATATATATAGCAATAGCATTCTATAATTATAGTCAAAATTAGAATTATAAATTATATATAATAATATCCAAACTTATAATCATGGAATCGACTCGATTATCAGATTATAGATTATAAGTTCATAACCCTAGCCCATTCCCATTTTGGGCGGAACAGATCTACTAATTCTTTGATTCCAGTTAGTAAGAGGAACTTAAATTAATAATTAAAGATAGTTGTAATAAATTATTTGTTTGTATCAAATTTAATTATTTCATTTCGAGTTTAAGAATTGTGTTAAATCGTCGTATAAATAATATTTGATTAATTTAAATCTGATGTTCATTTATTATATGTTTTGTCGTTTCTTTTTTATGAGAAATTGAAAACTAGAAGAGAATTTTTTTGAAAATTTTAAAGATTATGAATTTTGCTGATACTGGTCACTTGTTATTATTATCCATCGTCTGTACTGTTCTTATTTGTTCAGCCAGAAATTACCGAGCCAAAATATAAACCTTCAGTTGCCTTTCATTAAATAAAGACTGGTTAATCAATGTTGCAATGTGGGTAATATTGTAGACTTGACACTTGGCCCTTTAAGAGGTGAGCCCGCTTGACCTATCTGTGGGTTTCTTCGAATAAAAAAAAAAGAAAGCAGACTTCAACAAGCTTACTTTCTTAGCCAAATGCACGTATTTGGTGAAATTGAGACCTAAATACAAATGTAATGGGATTGAAAAAAAATGTATTTATTAAAATTTAAATATAAAAAGATAAAATTAACTGAGAATTTAGATATATGCGTTTAAATTCATCACTTTGCTGACACCGTTATCGTTGTAATTCAACCAAATGCCAGCATAAACATTTTACAGTCCTGGGCTGGGATAGCTGGGAAGCACTTAGTTCTTAGCAATTAGCATGTAAATATCTAAATTGAGAAAGAAGGGACACATTATTATAAGAGAGTGAAAGAGAGGCCCTCTCTCTGGAAAGAAGTAGGGGGGAGAGAGAGAATTTTGCTCCGGTCTTACAGGCCAACGGCTTCTTTCTTCTTCTTCTCTCCTTTTTTTTTCCTTCTCTTTCTTCATCAACGTACTCTTCTTAGTACTCTCTGGTTTTTGTTTCAAGCAAAATGGGTACAGAGAGAGAAAAAGATAGAGCTGAAAAGAGGATGCTTATGGGTGTTGTAGTGAACTGCGCGACAGAGCTCAAGCTTCTCTTAACAGCTCTTTTGATCCTATGTAGTGTAGCCACTCTTTTACAGTTCTTGCCTTCTCGTTTCACTATCTCTACCTCTGATCTACGGGTCTGCATCTCCCGAATCACAACCGCCACCGCCACCGGTGTCAGCTCCTCTGCAGCTGCCATCCCCACCATCTTGCTGAATTCCTCTGCAATTCCTCCTACCCACAATTTGACACCGATCTCTGAAAAACAAGAGCAAGAACAGGAACAGGTTCTTGACAATGGAATTGTCAAACGCGTGTTCCATCCATTTGGTGCTGCTGCTTACAACTTCATCGTAATGAGCGCGTACAGAGGAGGGGTTGACACGTTTGCCATTATGGGCCTATCTTCGAAGCCTCTACACCTCTATTCCAAACCAACATATCAATGTGAGTGGGTACAGGAGTCTTCATCGCCCAACACCTCCACGACACCCATCAACAGCTCCGTTGCTTACAAGGTCCTCCCAGATTGGGGCTACGGCCGTGTATACACAGTTGTTATAGTGAACTGTTCGTTTGCACAGCCCATTAACCTCGACAACTCTGGAGGTAAATTGTTCTTACACGCCTCAACGTCGGGTGGGGGAGACACGAAGTTTAATGTTACTGATAGGTTCGAGGTTTTAACGGAAAATCCTGGTAGTGTAAACTTTAGCGTGTTTACGGCAAAGCCCAAGTACGATTATTTGTATTGTGGGTCTTCGTTGTATGGTAATTTGAGTCCACAGAGAGTGAGGGAGTGGATTGCTTATCATGTGAAGCTTTTTGGCGAAAGATCTCATTTTGTGATACACGATGCTGGTGGTGTGCATGAGGAGGTTATGGAGGTTTTGAGGCCATGGATGGAGTTGGGGTATGTGACATTGCATGATATAAGGGAGCAAGAGAGGTTTGATGGGTACTATCATAATCAGTTCATGGTGGTTAATGATTGCTTGCATAGGTACAAGTTTATGGCTAAGTGGATGTTCTTTTTTGATGTGGACGAGTACATTTATGTGCCTCCCAAGAGTATTATTAAGTCTGTGTTGGATTCGCTGTCCGAGTATAATCAGTTCACGATTGAGCAGATGCCCATGAATAGCAAGCTTTGTCTCTCCGCTGATTATGGAAGATATTACAGGTACGATATTCTTTATCTATAGGATTGATGCTAATTGCTCGTAAAAACTGCTGGTAACTTTAATCCATCCGCCACCTGCAACAGTTTTATTTCCCTTTCTAGATGGGCATGATGAACTTGATGTTGGTATAAAGAGTGATCTGACAAAATGTTCTTGCTGTGGATATTCTTCTGTGCCTGAACTTAATTAATGTGCTTGTTGGATTCTTCTTCACTTTCGTATATAGATACACAGTCACAGCTTGTTCAACTTTACTCATTCATTGAGTGTTGTGTGTAATTATATTAGGCACAGCCTCAATGAAAGAAGGATAGCCTATAGGCAGTTTCAGCAAATTTAGCTGTACATTTCATTATTGGATTTTGTTAGATTAGTGGGACTGTTTTGTTGATAATAGTAATCTTAATTATGATGGTTGGTCGGTTGATTTGGTAACTGATGAATATATGGGAATTAAACCTAAGATCAAGTGGCTGCTACTTGTTTGGTATTATTGTTTTAGCATCCACTCTTTGGTGTATAGAGCACGTAGAAGTGGGATTGGTTTGAACAATGTCCAAAAGTTGATTATACATATACAAGATAAAGACCTTGTCACGCGTTCTCATTTTCATACCTTTGTTTGTTCAAGAATCCTTATTTCTGACGAAGAAATGTGACACGGATACTCAAATAGCCGGCATCTTCTTCTTGAAGAAGAAAGATGGAAAAGCACAATGATCAATTGGATGCTGATTTGGGGATGGAAAGTTTCAAGTTTAAGGGAAAACAAGAATTTAGAACAAGTTTGTGATGTAGGCTCCTTCTATTGGAAACTTATATTGATATGGCCTTTTGCTCCCTCCCTAACCTAAATTGTCTACAATTTTGACAATGACGCGTATTTGACTAACATGATATCCCTGTTCTTATTGTTGATAAATGGTTTCCAATGAAAGTGGGAGTAATAAGTTTGATTGTTTAATGGAATAGGAAATGGGGATTTGAGAAACTGGTGTACAAGGATGTGAAAAAAGGAATAAGGAGGGACCGCAAATACGCAATCCAACCGCGTAATGTCTTCGCAACTGGTGTGCACATGTCCCAGAACCTGGTAGGCAAGACAACCCACAAGACAGAGGGTAGAATCATGTATTTCCATTACCATGGAACTATTGCGCAACGTCGCGAACCATGCCGCAAGCTGCTCAATGTGAGTGAGACCTACTTTGAGAATACCCCTTATCTTCTTGACACAACAATGCGTGATATTGCCTGGCCTGTAAAGAAATTTGAGCTCAAGATGATTGGGAACAGGTTACAGCACACCCGGCAATGACATGAGAATAGTTTTTTTTTTCTTTTCTTATAGTCTTATTTGTTAATTTGTTGTTTACTAAATAATTTCTTCTTCATCTTCTTTTTTAGTTTAATCCACCGTTCAACAAAACAGATTCATTGTTTTTTTTTTGTATGATAGTGGGGTTTATGCTTTCGTGAGTACAGATACATTGTAATATGAAATGTGGTAGATTTTACATTCTTTATAAACTCTTGTTTAAAAATGTGTTTGATTTGATTCTCAATAATTGCTTTTTTTGTTTTACGTTAAATATATCATTATTTGGAGGGTATGTTGTCGGTGGAGAGGTCCACCGCCAATGAGAGGTAACATATATATGGTTGATGATTACACGCTTAATGTGCGATCATGTTTTTTTTTTTTAATTAGAAAGATTTTTATGTGTGGCTTGTGCTTTTATTGCCTCTCATTGCCTGTTTGCTTTTGCTGCAATTCTTTTTACAAAGTCAAAAAGAGCAAGTGGGTGACAACTGACAAGACGTTGGTGTCGTTATTCGTTAGCCATCATTTTTTGGTTGTTACCTTACGACGATAATACAATTAACATTAAATTAAATTCATAAATCGAAATTGAATTAGTCAGCTTACAGTACACTACGTAACAAAATTAAAACAACCTTCCATTTAAAACCCTGTTCCACCAGAAAAACACGTTACAGAAAGAGGCCTGGTAGAATCCTAAGAAGCAATAATAGGTTGGTGGTCCCTTACTTCACGTGTTTGAATATCCTTGGAATAATGTTTTTTTTTTTGATTACAAAGGAAAAGCACACAAATACAAACTAGCCAATGAATTGAGAAAACGAAATTCCAGCAAAATCTTCAATGAAAATATGAAGACAACCCAACGGAGGGGTTTGAAATGTAATGGAACCAATCCCAAAAGAATAGGCATAGTTTGCCAACCAATCCGCAAGCCTATTGCCTTCCCTATACACATGCCGGGGTCGGACAATCCAATCCCGAGAAAGCAGGTTTTGAATCCCCCAAACCAAGGAGTTGTGTAACGAATGGTCGTATGAAGAAGATGAAAGAATGTTGATAACTACCAGAGAGCCCACTTCTAACTCCACTCTTCTATACCCCAGGTCCCAAGCAAGCTGTAAGCCTAAAAATACCCCCATAACTCAGCACACATAGATGAGCACCGACCAATATTATGGACAAACCCACCTAGCCAGTGCCCAGTGCAATCCCGAAGCACACCTCCTGCTGCCGCAGATAAAGAAGAAGCGTTGAAAGCACCATCTGTGTTCAATCTAACCCAATTCGGAGGTGGAGTAGACTAGCCGATCAGCTGCTCTATCCGAACCTTAGGGGAGAATAAAACCTTAGCAACTAGCGCACGAGACTTCATAATCCAACTAACATAATCAACTACGATCTCATGCGGGTTCGGGGGCCAAGAAAAGTGAACATCAAATAAGCATTTATTGCGCCAAAACCAAAGGAACCAACATCCAGTCCCAAAAATAACCAACCAAGGAAAATCCTGTATTTGTTGGCTATCCTTCAAACTTTTCGTGAGCTAAGCCTGCTTGTCGAAGTTGAAGAAATCAACACTAATAACAGTAGGTGAGAAAGACAACCAAAAGGCTTTAGCTCTCGCACAGTCCCTGACAACATGAAGATCCGATTCAATATCTCCACAAAAAGGGCAAGTGGCATCTGACGTTAAGTGTCGATAACATC
The DNA here is from genome assembly GCA_026284645.1 of Erythroxylum acuminatum. Taxonomy (NCBI): domain Eukaryota; kingdom Viridiplantae; phylum Streptophyta; class Magnoliopsida; order Malpighiales; family Erythroxylaceae; genus Erythroxylum; species Erythroxylum acuminatum. Next base: position 16,685,468 of record JANKOD010000193.1, on the reverse strand, counting down.
GCTGCTGATTTGTTAAAAGAGAACCTCTAGCAAGCAACCAAAGAAAGGTTCGAATTTTTTGGGGACCAGTCCATTTCCAAATGAGATTCCAGAAGCCATTGGGAAAAGAAGAAGCGCTCAGATCGATAAGGGAATAAGCAGAAGCCGTAGAGAAAATGCCATTGTCAGCAACTCCCAAACTAACCTGTCCTGTCCAAAAAGAGAATTAGGGGGAAGAATTCCAGCGATATGAAGACACACCGTTGCTGGAAGATACACCTTGAAACTATCCCAACGCCAACCCCCTGAGCAGCAACAAAATACTGCACCGGTTTATTGATCAGTTCGTCAGAAACAATGGCTATGGCAATAGCAATGAGGGGACCAATATTTGGAATCCAGACATCCAACCAGAATTTCACTCGAGTTCCGCTGCCAAGTATCCACCTGACCCCAAATAGGACATGATGCCAAACCGAAGCTATACTTCTCCAAACCATTGAGCTCCCAGGCGAGTACAGAGAGGCAGGCAAAGTTTTGGAGTCAAATTTGTATTTTGCCCGAAGAACTCGGACCCATAAAGCTTCAGAATCCGAAATCAAGCTCCATCCAATTTTAACCAGCAAAGCATCGTTGTTCACACGAATTTTCCTCAAGCCGAGCCCGCCCATCTCCTTTGGCGTACAAATATTTTCCCAACTAACCAAACTGGTCTTTCGATGGTCTAGTGTGGAACCCCATAAAAACACCCGCATAATTTTTTCTAATTCATCACAAAGTTGACACGGGAGCTTAACGGTTTGCATGGTGTAAATAGGCAAAGCAGAGATAACCGACTGAATTAAAGTTACTCTACCTGCTAGAGATAACTGCTTAGCTTGACAGCCTTCTAATCGTCGTTGTACTGTATCAAGAATGTACTGATAATGTCTCCTAGTGCTTCTTTCATGAATAAGAGGAACCCCCAGATACTTTCCAAGATTGTCCGTGAGACGAAAACCCAACTTGCTACTAATGGACCGAGCCAACAAATTGGACATGTTCTTGGAACAATAGCAGCGTGTTTTGGCCTTACTCACCTTTTGCCCTGAAGCCATGCAAAAAGCATCCAAAGTCTTTTGAATAATTGCAACCTGATCATCTTGCACTTCCGCAAAAAGAATAAGATCATCAGCGAAGAAAAGATGGGATATGGCCGGTCCGCCCCTACTCAAACGAATTGGTGTCCATCTCCCTTGCGCTACCGCCTGATCAATAAGATGCCCTAACCTCTCCATACAAAGAACAAAGATATAAGGAGATAAAGGGTCACCCTGTCTGATTCCACGGGACGGAAAGAAAGTATCTGAAAGGTCACCTGCTCAACTAATTTGCATAGATACTGTGGAAACACATCTCATGATGAGACTAATGAGCTCCAGCGGTAAACCAGTTTCGACAAGAGTGTCTTGGATGAAGTCCCAATGCAACCGGTCGTAAGCTTTCTCCAAGTCTACTTTGATAGCTACAAGTCCAGATTTTCCTTTCTTTCTTCTCATGGAATGAAGGACCTCCTGTACCAGGATGATATTATCTGTAATCAATCGTCCTGGAACAAAGCTACACTGTGTAGGGGCTACAAGATGATTCAAAAAAGGCTTGAGACGATTGACCAAAATCTTGGTAATTATTTTATACACAACCGAAACAGACTAATTGGCCGAAAGTGGTGTATCGTGAAAGGAGAGGGGATTTTGGGGATCAGAACTAAAATAGTTCTATTAATTGTCGTTTCCCAAACTTCAAGTTTGTAGATACGTTGGATAAAATTCACCACATCCGAACCAACTAGCTCCCATTGTTTTTGGAAGAAAAGAGCATGAAAACCATCATAACCGGGAGCTTTGTTAGGATCCATCTGAAACACTACGGTTTGCACCTCATCTGAGTGAATAGAGCCACCAAGTTGAGTCTTTGCACCAATTGGTAGAGCAGGAAAGGCTCCTCGGCATCCAATATCACCACACCGCGTCTCTTCCACTGTATACAGTTTCTCAAAGAAGTCTTTAGCCAAAGTTTTAAGGGCAATAGGATCCGTAACTACATTACCAACTTCATCCTTAAGAGATTTAATTCTGGTGTGCCGCCTACGAGCATTGGTGATAGCATGATAGTATTTCGTATTACAATCTCCATGAGCTATCCACTTGCACCTAGCCTGTTGATGCCAATAAAATTCTTCCTCGCAGAGAACATGTTCAAGCTCCGACCGGAGGTACTCTTCCAGGTCCAACAAGGAATCAAAAACTCTAGTCTCAAGAGCCCGTTGAATACCTTGCAATCTCGCCATCAGCTTATTCTTGCGTTGGAATATATTGCCAAACTCTGAAGTATTCCAACGCTGCAAAGAATTAGCAAAAGCAGATAACGAGCCACTGAAATCATTTAGATTAGGATTCCAATTAGCCTTAGCAAAAGTGGCGAAGTTCTCATGGGAAAGCCATGCCGCCTGGAACCGAAAAGGGCGTGGAGCTATAGGGGCAGAGGTTAGAGATCTGAAAGTAATTAGTAGTCTGCCCTCGGACCACTGATCCTAGGTTCAGTGATGACTGCCAAGAAAGGCTTGTGAATCCTCATAAAATTCAAAAAAACAGGTATGAACTTCTTTCCACCAGCCCCTTGACAATTCCAAAGAAAAATTGACATCAAAGTGGATTGAGTGGAAAAGCGAAACCACTCTTATGCTCAAGTGCTCCGCGTGGCGTTATCCTGCACACCTGGTGTGTCGAACCCTGGGGTCTGGGGAACCACTTCAATTGGTGAATCACTTGACATATGCACATCGTCATCGTCATTGACGAGTGGAGCAAGATCTGGCGGTCTTATAGGAGGAGCCAAGAACCGAGGTTGAGTAGACCTCCTGCTGCTGTCCACAAAGTCGCCCAGCTCTGCTTCCCCGCTTTCCATAGCTTCCTCCCTAGGTATAAGTAATGATTTGTCTGGGTACTCAATATCCTTATGAGAGTGAAGAGAAATAGCAGTATGCGAGCTATTACCTTGGAAAGTGGGCTTTATGGGAGGCTGCGGCCTAGTGTCAGCCTTGAAAAGCACCAGATTAACATTTGACTGATTCTGCCAAAGGGCCTGTTGGATTTCGTGTATTACTGATTTGCCTTTGTTACCAGTGGTGTGCTTGGATTTGGTCTTGGTAATAGCTGGACCCATGCAGGCTTGGTAGTGTCTTGCTTAATCCAGGAAGCAGCCCAACTCCTGATTAGTACCCGTAGATGTACGCTGGTCCTCTATAGCAGTTGTAGGTCTGTCATTTAGAATCCCCAAATTCGTATCATTAGTTAAGATAGAGAACCTTGAGCCACGGTGGCCCACCTTAGGATTATCCTTGACTGAATCATTTCCCTGGTTTCTGTCCTTAATTGTAGGTCATCTGGTTCGCCTTTGCACTTATATCCAGGGCCCGTAAACATCCTTTCGGGTAGTCTTATCCGTTAGCGGGTCACCACCACCTTGTTGTGCTTCATGATGGGCAGAAACTTTAGACGAGCAAGCAATAGCGGCATGACCAACATGTCCACAGGAAAAAGAAAATTTGTGGCAGTCCCTCATAGGCCACCTTAATAGCTTCCCCATCTAGCTCAACCATGGGTCGCAACGGTATCGTCAAATCGATCTCAACCGCTACCCTCGCAAATTTACCCCTCTCAGAGCGTTGCGTGTTTGCATCTGTAAGTTAGACACCCAGAGTCGGTCCCTCTGTTTAACTTTAAACTTGTTTGAATATGCTCTCAGTACCAACCATTGCGAGAAGATTACATGTTAAAAGGGCGTTGAGAATTTTTTTACATCTAAGTTTGAATCCTTTAATTTTGTCTTAACTAAATAAACGCACAAGTCAATTTAGATATTACTTTGATTACTGTGGAACTACAGTGGTTCGTTACTTGGCTGAATTTTGTGGGGCAAGTGGACGGCGCTGAGGTTCCAGACGCCAACTGTATGTGATATTAACTTCAATTGGTGTAGCCCCAACTAGCAGTTTCTGGTCGTAGATCCACCTATTTTGAGAGAGACATCGAAGCGGTGTCAAGTGAGTTTTATATATTTCCAATCACCCAAAAAAAGGATCGGAGAAAACGGAAAAACTAACTGTAAGAAAAAAGTAATACGTTTAGTATTGTAAGTAGCTTCTGATGAAAATTAGTTCACGTGGTTTAGAAAATTACAAGGCCGCAGTTGGGGGAAAATCTGTAGAATGACATCACTTGCTATCCACAACTTCGATCCCTTTTGTTAATGAGGTGGGTATTGTTATATAGATTTATCATGTTAAAAAGAGGTGCAAGAACCATCTCAATCGGAGCTCTATAGCTCAAGATATGCTTAAGAAATCAAAGTATGTTCATGGCCTAATCGTGCTCTTCCAATCGACCCCTCAATTTCTATCCATCAACCTTTTTCAATTCAACACCAAAGGCTATCAATTTTAGTGGGAAGGTAGAAAAACGTGTTAGAAATCTATCGCTTCAAGAATCACCTCAATCGGAGGTCAGACGAAGAAGTTATGACTAAACGAATCCAACATGTTCATGTCCTTACTCATATTGTACATGCCTTGGCGCAATTGCCATAACTCTCACTACAAATGTCGGATTGACTTCGGTTTTAACGGTTTGAAAGAATACTTCTAGATATACAACTTCCCTGAAGACTTCGAGGTGAAATTCTATCATTTGAAGGGTCAAAACATGGGCCGTGTAAACCAACACGGGCAAACCGTGTAACTTTCGGGTGTAACAGATTTCTAGCATCAGGGTTACACGGCCTGTGTGATTTTACACGGCTTGACCGTGTAACCTTCGGGTGAAACGAAATTTTCACTCTCTAAGACCCCTCCAATGGATCCTAAACCCATCCTATCATCCCTTTTACTTATAATCTTGCCAAATTCAACTCTTTCTAGTGCGATATCACTCCATATACTCTAATTGTTTGTTATACACATCCTCTACGACATCCTAACTTGTAATGATCATAACTTTCAGCTATGATATCCAAAACTTACATACTTTATATCGTTGGAAAGCTATAAAGACAAGGTACAACTCCTGTGTAGACGACTTTGTCTAATTCTACCTAAATTAATTCAGTTTTTCCCTGGAAGTCGGAACACACATTTTATCCTCATGAAAAACTTGAAATTTTGCACTATATAAACTTGGAATGTCATGAGCATAACCATTTAACTACTAATTGGAATTCTTCAATTCTCAACCTCAATTCATTTGACCCCTCATATTCAACAACATCTCATGATTCTTAACATTCCTATCTTTTTTTCCATAGTATCTCACTTATATATATAACAATAGTTCATGCTCAAGATTCATCATCTCAAGTTAATGATACCTAATTTCAACTTAACATCATCCATACACAATTCATATTTCATTAACATCATACAAAGCTTTAATGACATTCCAAGCCACATTACATCATCAATATCAACAATCCAAAATACAAAAGATACAAAACCCCATAATTCTCGACATGTGTCTAAAGTCTTATTTTTACATCAATCTAACTTAAAATACAAAATATGCATAATCAAACGAATGCCTTGACTTTCTTTC
>JANKOD010000193.1:16610417-16642998 GCA_026284645.1 Erythroxylum acuminatum | reverse complement strand
TAGAGAAGAAGTTATGATCAAAAGAAGCAACCATGTTCATGTCCTCACTCCTAACGAACCTATGTTGGCGCGATTGCTATAACTTTCCCTATAGATGTCGGAATGATTTCATTTTTAGACGATTAGAAAGCGGAAATCTAGGGATAAAACTTTCATGAAGACCAAAAATTGAAATTTTGCCGCTTTCGGGGTCAAAACACACGGACCATGTGATCCAACACGGTCAGGCCGTGTAACCTTCTGTTGAAATAGTGTCCTTGAGCCCCAAAAAACACGGCCCTTGTGAATTTACACGGGTAGGTCGTGTAACCTTCGGGTTAACTAAAATTTTCATCTCCAAAACTCCTCCAAAAGGTCCTAAACTCATTCTAACCTTCCATACACTCTTAAGCATCCCAAATTCACCTATTCTTAAGCAATTATCACTCCATAACCATTAAAACACAAGTCATAATGCATTCACTTCCAAATCCCAACTCATTTATACCATCATTTCTATGGATAACTCCTTCAAATATACCCAATTTCAACTCAACATCCTCTATGCACATCTCATATTCCCCACTTGATCATAAACACCCAAATATAATGGATTACCACAAACTCAATACATAACACAACATAACATTCATCCCTAACTTTTGTTGCACTCAATCTCCTCAATTCATGTCAAAATTTGGAAGTCTTAAAGACAAAATTAAAAGTCAATTTCTTCACAAGAAATGTATCCAAAAAACTCTAGTTTAATCCAAACTAAAAATCATCTCAATTGCACAACTATAGAAGAAGTTATGGCTAATCCATTGAAGCATACTTAAATAAAATTTCCAGATTTTCAAACTTTCAAGACTTTTCATCTAACTCTTCTTCTACCTCTTCCATTACATTTCCTCACTACATTTCCTCATCGTTATCTACCCAATTCCACTTAATACATCAATCACAAACAAATCATGATCTAGAATGAGCATTAACCAAAACAGAGCATATATATCTACCCATTCATAACCAATTTTCTACACTCATCTAAACATCATTATATTCAAACTCTAACTTCCAAAACATCTCTATATCACATTCTACATCATTAATCATCATACACATATAAAAGCAAGAACTTTACCTAGGCTTTCCATCATTCATGACCCATACATACAATTCACATAATCAAGTCATCCAATCTCAATTTACCCATCATTCTAGCTTAGTTTAACAATACCCAAAACATTGAAAGCAAAACTTACTTGGTTTAGCTCCAAACTCTTCAAACTCTCACTCAACCCTAGCTCCCAAGCAACCCACGTTCATCATCATCTTGAGGTTGGAAGGTTTGGGTTTTTGGTGAGAATGGAAGAGAAAGCAAGATAAAAGAGTAGCATGAAAGATGGTCAAAAATCAAGAAGAAGAGAGGAAGAAGAGAAGCCACGAAATTGATGGAGGAAAGCCAAAATAAATCACCAATGGCCTTTAAAAAGAGAAGCATCATGGAGAACAATAAAAAGGGAGGGTCTTTTAATACACATAAAAGTTTAAGACATGGTTAGGCAAGTGAAACTTGTCACTTGCCACATGTCTCATTTCTAAGGCACTAAGTTGGCTTATTTCCAATCAAATTTCAATTTGTACTCCAAATTTTCCCCAAAATTTCAATGGCTCTAGTTAATAAATCCAAATATATTTTTCTAAATTTCCATTGCCATTTGACAGTAAATTCTACTACCAGTTAACAAATGTCTTGCCACTTGGCATTTTTCCTAGTCCAAAAATCGCCCCAAAATTTTTCAGAAAAATTTTCCCAAAATTCTCCAAAAATTCTAAATCAACAAGTACACTCTCCAAGACAATTTTCAATACCAACAAATCACAATTCTCAATAACAATCACATTTATTAATAATTATACCCGGAATGTCAATGAATGCATGTATAATTATTGTTATGTGCAAAGATTTACTATTCATGTGCATGTGCACCTTATGTAATGCATGAGCATGAGATGTGTTTTCCTAATTTCTTTGATTGATCTCACATGTACCAAATTTCTAGGGTTCATACCCTTTGTATGGAAACAGGATGTTACAATTCTCCCCTCCTTAAAGAAATTTCGTCCTCGAAATTAATTTCTGATTAAGGAATAAGGAAGGGGTATTATTATCTCATATACTTCTCCGTTTTCTATATCACTTCACCACTCGAATACTTTCTTTCAAAAGACCACAGTTGATAGATTCAATAGGTCTCTCAATCCTTTGTTTAGATATCATATTTTCTTAATTATTTCTTTGATGAGTTTCAGATTACTTAAATTTTCACTTCCAGTCTCAACAACACATATATCGGATCATAACAATACTAACCATATCCATATAACACTGTGTGAATCCGATAACCATAAAACAACTCACAAATCCATAGTCCTATTATCGCCATAGTTTTATATGGACCACTTTATGTCAAACTTAGTTTCCCCTATTTACACCTTTATCTCCATCTAAGTGCACCTTGGCAAAGGTGATACTCTCAAAGACAAGTCATCTTTTTCACTTCTCATCGGTGTTAATACACTTAACTCTTATATCTATCTCACGATATTCCATAACCTCGATGTTGATCCACTTAACTCATTCGTCATTATCTTGAATCACTTAACCCCTATTACAGATTCATTTCGCTCATCAATATTATCTCAAATCAATTCTAGCCTTCAACCATTTTTTTTATGTCCTCTTCATTTCAATGTAAGGGTGAACGACTCCTTTTTTGTCATATGACCCCTTATACAATATTGTAATGGTATCGTAAAGATAATGATTGACATGTCTGCAGTCAATTTGAACTATACATTAATCTTATGTTCCTATGAACTCCAAAAATATAAGCTTTACACCTGTCTTCAATAGTCAAGACTATTGGCAACTCAAACGTGTAATCACTCGGTTCTACATTCTTAGCCATCAATTTCTCTTTTGATGCATTCCCACTAGGACATATAGCTTCGATTGTTTCTTGTGTTTTCTCTAACAATCTCCTTATCGAGTACACATACTTCTTAATTCCATCACAAAGTATCATTAACTCGAAAGTAACATAGCATAAGGTAACACCTTCTCTTTAAAATAGCACAACATATGCATTTATATAAATATAAAGAAGTGGACGACATTGTGAAGAGATAAAAAGAAAGGATAAATTATCTATGATCTCCCTAAATTCGGATGCTAACGTTAAAATGATAAACTATAGGTTTATAACGTTAAAATATAATTTGAGTAAATATAAAACCACATTTTAGATAAGCATAAAATAAATATAGAATAAGAAAAATGTAGATTTATTGAAATGAGATAGGCTTTTAAAATAACAAAATAATTTTACAACATAAAAAAGGTGTAGAAAGATCTTGCATACTTGGTTTCTGATGACTTTTGTTAATGATGATTAATAGCTTTTTCAAAGGTAAGGTTACTCAAAGTCTTTGAACAACTTACTTAAACAAAAGGATAGAAAAACATGTATGTTTCTGCATTATCTCCATTTATACAACTTCATAGTTGTTCTTAGATTGATCAATAGGGTTTGTATCATATTTATCAAGTTGTATTATAGTGCTTCTGTGATTGTATGAATTGAACAAATATTTCCCACCTAAGAAACAAGCATTAGGCAATACACCAACTTTCTAGTGTGTGGCCCCATACATATTGGACATTTGGAGAATGTGGTTAGAAAGCGTGGCACATGTCAAGCACGTGTCAAGCATATACTATAAGAGTCAGTTCATATACTGGTGCATATAGTGCATGTAATAGACATACTAGTTTACGTAGGAGTGTGATAAAGTCCCCATAAGGGCCAATACATATAATCGCATGTTAAGGGCATAAGTTTCACATGCTCGCTTACTCTAATCCGTCAGCAGATGAACCCAGTTCCTTCCAAAACTGACGCTAAGATTGATTCTAATGGTGGGGAATTCTTTATCTAAAAAGACCCCTATTTGGAACGGAAAGCGATTCGGTAATAATGGAAAAAGAGACTTGATTCGCTTCTCTCTAACCAGTCAAGTGGCTTATGCTACTCTCGGAGGATCGGCTGGGATTATGCCCTACATTTCCAAATAATGCATATGACAAAACAAGCATCCTATGTATGCATGTAGCGAAGCATAATTGATGTCAACATAATTGATACCAGTGCACTATATGACCAAAAAAATACTAAATCTTTTTGAAATTGCATAATGGCTCTAAAGTTATTTTCTATCTTCTTTTAAAAGTTTAGTTACATTGATAATAATTAAATTTCAACTTTAAAAAATTTTAAATAAAGTTTTTAAAATCATGATTAAGTGGATTTTTGTTTGAGTTGAATTAAAGGAGATAAATGTTGTTTTGTTATCTCATATGTTTGCTTATTATTATCTATTATATGATTATTCACTTTTTGATATATTTATGTTATAAATTCTAAAAAGAAAGTTATTGATAATGATTTTTAACATTATTATATGACAATGAGTAGGTGCATCAAGAATTTGCATTATGCAATAGTAAGTTTATCACAAATGTTCAAAAAAATGTGAGCATGACATACTAGTGTATCCTTTGTAATTGTGGATTGTTTGAACTAAATAAGAATATAGTCACTATCATGACCTTTCAAGTTAGTATTTTTGACTCTTTTGCTTGAAAGTTAAGGGATGTATTTGGTTTTGTATTTAGTTATTTAATCCACATGTATTAACATTATATGAAAATTTGATATATGTATAAAGGAATTTGGTGGAGGTAGCCATTACTTGATTGATCTGTACACCTATAAGTGGTAGAATAACAAGAATTAATGGTATGTATTTTGAATCGCTTTTGTGTAGAGATCCTATCCTTATGTACTAATTATTCTGCCTACACATGTATTATGATATATTTGATAAGATGTCCATTATAGACATTGTTTACAGTTTTTAGTATCGATGTACTCTTACATTTGTGCTAATTATATGCATTATATGTTTTGTGGTCAGCTTTTATATAAATAACAACAATGTTATTATTGAAACCTTGACTAGTTTCAATTTCACGAAGGGGAAACATAATGTTAAATTTTCTTTGTGGATGGAGGATATTAACATGATTATGATCCAAAAAAGACCATTTATTCTCTCACATGTTAGTGTAGAAGCTAAAAAAGGTAACATATACAACTTAGAAAAGGGCTGAATGTGTTATTATCACATCAAAAGGTCCATCCCTGATCATCTACTAGGTGAACGATCAGAAACTACTGTAGCGAATGACTTTGTCAACTATGTTTATCAAAAGTTACAAATTTTCATCTAATATTAAGATTTGAATTATACTAAAAAAACAATATTCGATTAGATACGCTTAGATTTGGAGAGTAATAAAATATATCATTAAGATGGTTTATTTATAGAGTGAACTCAAAGTCATAAATACAGTGATTTATGACTATTAACTAAGTTTTGAATACACTTTCCTTAGAGTTTGGTGCCGTTGTTACCACCTAAAATCACGTGATGAAGCTTAAGACATTAGTTCCTTGATTACTTATTGTGGTTGAAGAAGAAAATTTTAAAAGCACTTATTAAACATCTTTAAAGGCCACTAAATCAAAACTAAATTCAAACCCAGAAAACCCAAAGATAAAGCTCCTAAAAATCCTCCAATTAAAGAACAAGGTCATCCTAGTATTATGATGGGTCTTATGGATATCATAAAAAATATGATATACATTTTTGTAAGAAGATTGCAAGAGGTACAAAACCGAGGAAGTCCAGTGGCAATATGTAGAGATGCAAAGAATGACATCTATAGAATGGCCAATACCTTTTTTGGCTAATATTCTGAGGGTGCACAACAAGCTTTTTAATCTCAACACAAAAGATACTCCCAAAACAGAAGAGCTAGCATCTGTTCTGGGAACTTCAAACTTTATTTTACAGTATCGGATTCCACAACCATTACTCAATTGTGATGTGGCACCGAGCAGTTTAAACACGGAACTGGAAGGAGAGGCTTCTTTGGCATGCGTGCCTAAAAGTTTAGATAATCTGGTCCCCCACCCAATGAGAATGTTTGCTGCCTCAGCGGAATTAGGTTTAATTCTATAAACCCTCATTTTTTAAGGAAAAAAGACCATGATAAATGTTAATCAAGCCTTCCTAGTCATCCTCGTCTGAAACCAAATCAGCTTCAAGTGACTTTAGTACCCAGCCCGGTGGACAGATAGGACACTAAAATTTACCTTTGGCCCAAAAGTAGAGATACAACCTTTCTTATGTCGCGGAGTATTCTGGTAAGAAAATCTATGCCTCTCTCTCTCTCTCTCTCTCTCTTCTCCTGGAAATAAACAACTAAGACCAATTCGAATAAAAAAGATGCATCTTTTTGCTTGTTTTATGGTTATTGTTGCGTCCTAAACATGTCTACTTTGACCCAAATTTCCAGTTTAAGACAACCAAAGGAAGCATAGCTTGGAGGTCATATTTAGAAGTGGACAATAAGCATAAAAAAAGATGGAGATCAAGGGTGTAACAAATCTTAAAAAAGATAACGATTGTTGGTTGATTACAGGTGTGATGGGGGCATTTCAGTTAAACGTAAAAACAAAAGGTTTCGACTTTACCTTTTTAGACTGTTGATAAGAGGATGGAGAGAAGGGAGGAATAATGCTAAGAAACAAAGGTGATGCTTACTTTATTCAAAATGTGTGTCCTTTTGGCAAAAAGGAGAAGACCGAAGCTGCTAGATGGAATCATTTACCTTGCGCTTGCGCTTACTATATCACCTTTCGACGTTGCAATTGTCGCAGTTTTACTGTTTCAAATTTTGAGCCAAGACAATGGTCTCCAGCCTGTGAGTATGAAATTACAAGCCCAAAGGTCGAGTATGAATTTGTACCACCAAAGGTGATAGAACTTAAAACTGTCAGTTAGACCAACTTCTGAGCCGCTAAATTTAGCTTGCTAAAGAAAAAAGGTGACATTATATTAGCTTAACATTTAATAAATTAAAAATGGAAAAGAAAAAGAGGGAAGTGAGAGGAGCCCGACCTTGGCCAGAGAGTATGGAATCTGATTTCCCACTTACACAGCAACCATCCTTCTCTCTCTCTCTCCAAGCGAAACATTCCCTCCAAAATTAAACCGCCCGCACGTACATACGTACACACATACATACATACATACATTCGCACTACTACTACAAGTAATATATTCAAAACCCCAAGCACATACTTACCACCTCAAAAGCAAACCCAAATTCTTCAGTACACTCCGCTATCATCGCTTTCTTTGCCTTTGCTCACGTTTTCTTTTACCCTTTACTCCCCTTAATCACCCTCTCACTGTTTGTGTTACCAAAATGAGATCATGACCACTCCTCAACCCCCCAAAATAGTTCGCAAGCTCCTCCTCGACGTAGCTGACGCTCGCAACCTCCTTCCAAAGGATGGCCAAGGAAGCTCCAGCCCCTACGTCAACGCAGACTTCGACGGCCAACGCAAGCGCACCTCCACCAGGATCCGAGACCTCAATCCTGTTTGGAATGAGACGCTTGAGTTCGTTGTCTCCGATCCTGATAACATGGAATTTGAGGAGCTCGAAATCGAGGTGCTTAATGACAAGAGGTACGGCAATGGCAGTGGCCGTAAAAACCATTTCCTCGGCAGGGTTAAACTGTACGGTTCTCAGTTTTCTAAGAGAGGAGAAGAGGGGCTTGTTTATTATCCTCTAGAGAAGAAAAGTGTGTTTAGCTGGATTCGAGGTGAGATAGGGTTGAGAATTTGCTACTACGATGAGTTAGTCGAAGACGATCAGCAGCAGCAGCAACAACAACAACCACCAACACCGGAGCCGGATAAACCCGCCGGAATGGCGGTAGTGGAAGAAGGTCGAGTTCTTGAGATTCCTCAGGCGAGGGAGATTGGCGTTAGTAACTATCATCACAATCATTATCATGATCACAACGGCATTCACTCACCTCCGATTGTCATTATCGAGGAATCTCCGCCTCCTGCTGTCCAGTTTCACCCGTCAGAACCACCGCCAGGACCGGAGCATGCATCAGGGCCATCTCCGGAGGTTCATTTACCGCCGGAGGTGCGGAAGATGCAGACGGCGAGAGTAGTTTCTGGCGGTGGAAATGACAGAGTTAGGGTTTTCAGAAAGCCAAACGGAGACTATTCTCCGAGAGTAATTTCTGGAAGATTCAAGGGTGAAACAGAAAGGATACATCCCTATGATCTAGTAGAGCCTATGCAGTATTTATTCATTAGAATCGTGAAGGCCCGTGGTTTGTCGGCCAACGAGAGTCCGTTCGTGAAAATCAGGACGTCGAATCATTACGTGAGGTCCAAACCGGCGTCATACCGGCCATGTGAGCCGACCGACTCGCCAGAGTGGCACCAGGTGTTTGCACTCGGCCATAACAGACCTGACTCAGCGAGTTCGACGTTGGAAATATCGGTATGGGACTTGCCCTTGGACAAATTCCTCGGTGGCGTTTGCTTTGATCTCTCTGATGTTCCAGTTCGAGATCCGCCCGACAGTCCATTGGCTCCACAGTGGTATCGCCTTGAGAGCGGCGCTGCAGACCAGAACTCCGGTGGGGTTTCCGGCGACATTCAGCTATCTGTTTGGATTGGGACTCAAGCGGACGACGCGTTCCCAGAGGCGTGGAGTTCTGACGCGCCTTACGTGGCACACACGCGCTCGAAGGTGTACCAATCTCCGAAGCTGTGGTATTTGAGAGTGACAGTAATCGAAGCCCAAGATCTTCACATCTCCTCAACACTGCCTCCATTGACAGCGCCGGAGATTCGAGTAAAAGGACAACTTGGATTCCAATCAGTGAGAACAAGACGAGCTTCCATGAACGATCATAGCGCGACGTTTCACTGGAACGAGGATCTCATCTTCGTGGCCGGCGAGCCACTGGAGGACTCACTAATCTTGCTTGTGGAGGACCGTACAAACAAGGACGCAATGCTCCTGGGGCACATCGTAATTCCGGTGAGCTCAATTGAGCAACGTTTCGATGAGCGCCACGTGGCACCGAAATGGTTTGCGTTGGAAGGAGGTGGAACCAGTAATGAAGGCAACGAAGGAGTAGGGGGTCAGAGTGGGCCCTACTGCGGAAGAATCAATCTACGACTATGCTTAGAGGGAGGGTATCACGTGCTAGACGAAGCGGCGCACGTGTGCAGCGATTTCAGGCCCACGGCAAAACAGCTGTGGAAGCCAGCTATGGGGATTTTGGAGCTTGGCATTCTTGGGGCGCGTGGTTTGCTACCGATGAAGTCTAAAGGTGGAGGCAAAGGGTCAACAGATGGTTACTGTGTGGCCAAATACGGCAAAAAGTGGGTCCGCACCAGAACCATCACAGACAGCCTCGATCCACGTTGGAACGAGCAATACACGTGGCAGGTCTACGACCCCTGCACCGTCTTGACCATTGGAGTCTTTGACAATTGGCGGATGTTTGCTGACGTGTCAGAGGACAGGCCTGATTGTCGTATTGGCAAGATCCGCATACGCGTGTCGACGTTGGAGAGCAACAAGGTGTACACCAATTCATACCCTCTGCTGGTTTTGTTAAGAAACGGATTGAAGAAAATGGGTGAGATTGAAGTCGCGGTCCGGTTCGCCTGCCCCAGTTTGTTGCCCGACACTTGTGCTATTTATGGTCAGCCAATTCTTCCTAGAATGCACTACCTCCGACCGCTTGGAGTGGCCCAGCAAGAGGCACTTCGTGGAGCAGCAACAAAAATGGTCGCATTGTGGCTTGCACGCTCTGAGCCACCGCTGGGAACCGAGGTTGTTCGCTACATGTTAGATGCGGATTCTCATACATGGAGCATGAGAAAGAGTAAAGCCAATTGGTTTCGGATTGTAGCCGTACTTGCATGGGCAGTGGGGCTGGCCAAGTGGTTGGACAATATAAGAAGATGGAGAAACCCGGTTACTACTGTATTGGTTCATGTTTTGTACTTGGTTCTTGTTTGGTACCCGGATTTGATTGTCCCAACGGGCTTCTTATACGTGTTCCTTATTGGTGTATGGTATTATCGGTTCAGACCCAAGATACCTGCCGGTATGGATATCCGGTTATCTCAGGCTGAATCGGTTGACCCGGACGAGCTAGACGAGGAATTCGATACATTTCCAAGTTCAAAACCACCGGATGTCATCAGGGCCCGTTATGACCGGTTACGGATGTTAGCTGCTCGGGTCCAAACGGTTTTGGGTGATTTTGCGACCCAAGGAGAAAGACTTCAAGCTTTGGTTAGTTGGAGGGACCCACGAGCCACTAAGTTATTCATAGGGGTTTGTTTGGCTATCACCTTAACACTATACGCGGTACCGCCCAAAATGGTTGCTGTGGCCCTAGGATTCTACTATCTGAGGCATCCAATGTTCAGGGATCCTATGCCACCGGCCAGTTTGAACTTCTTCCGGCGGCTTCCCAGCTTGTCGGATCGGTTAATGTAGATTTTGGGAAGAGTTGATATTGGGTAATACGTTTTCTTTTATATAGTTATAAATTTTTGGCACCAAAAATCAGTTGCTAGTTGACAAAAGAATATTTTGTGTTGGGAAAAAGCTGTGACTAATAAACATACTAGGGAGGACAGAGGAGCGAAAAGTGGGGGAGAAGATAAAAAGAGTCTAAGTTGGCCATCTTAGTCTTAGGCCTCCTTTTGTTATTGGCATTGATGGAGTAAAGCTGAAAACTTGGAATAAGAGAAAGGGGTGGGGGCGCAAAGGAGAGTAGAGAGTAGAACGAAACTGAGGATTGGCTGTAATGGATTGGTGTCATTAAAACTATTATTGGACATTGGTTTATTTTCTAACCAAATTTAAAAACCTCAGTAACATTATTTATTTTTTGTTCATCTCCAGTTCCCTTATTTGTACGTTGGTGTGGAATAAGGTAAACCGATGAATAATGATAAGACGTGAAATAGAAAGAGGTGAAGTTGTAAGGTTGGCAATTGGCAGCTTTGTGACGAGATTTTCAAAAGCTGGTTTGACTATGAAGACGTTGTGAACGTGGGCTTGTTTCTAGTGTGCTGACACTAGAGGCCACAAGCAAATGATCCTGCAACTTCAGAAAGCGTGCCAAAATGGGGTCAGGACTCTCACGACCATAGGTCATGCTCAATCTTCGTACGACTTCTGCCTTCAAGTGGAAGATTTTTGATTCATCTTGCCCCAGGTTTTCTGGAAATGAGCGCGATGGGCTGCACACTTTTATCTTGTTTGATCGGGCTCAAAATTCAAACTCATTTCGACGCGTTGCATGGATTTACCAACGAATTTTTATTCACGTCAAGATGCCCTCGCATGTATTCTTTGAAACATATTGAGTTTGGGGTCTAGGCGTTGATTTCATCACTTAAGTTTCCACGGAAAGCAGTGAACTGAGTTTTACATTCCTGCTTTTATTTGACATTTTGGTTACGGGTTTCATTGATTTTATTCTTGCACATTGTCGGTTTAATTTTCAATTCTTATAACATTTATTTCTAAAACTACAATTTTTGAAAGAAATTGTTCGTTCTGAGTATCCTTAACATGAATTATTAAAAGAGAGAAGGATGTTGGGTAATGTTTTGAATTATATTTTATATTTTAACATTCACAAACTTAATCAGGTAATTAAAAGTTTTATTCTTATAACATTAATAGTAATGTTATTTGAACTAGAATGGATTATGGTTCAGCTTGATCTTGCTGGGGTTAAACGTCGTTTTTTGGATCCATGATCTATGTGGTTTTAGCTACGGAATACCTGCAAAATAATAAAGGCATGCCGGGGGTTGGTTCCCGGAAGGCCCTCCGACGCTCAAGTCAGTCTTTTTTGTAAGGGTTTCGGTTGATGATAACAGAGGAAAGTAGGGTTATATTCTTATAGGGAGGAATAGTACCTTATATACCTGGGGTTACCGCTAGGTTTAGGTCTTTACGTGAGTCGTTGTATTTGCATGGGAGTCTAACACCCGATGGGCCGATCAGGCCATGGTCGTTGGGCCGTCGATATCCGAGCCTGGAGCTGGGCCTGGTAAGGCCGATCCAGCCGACCCAACCAATATCATTATATTTGGTCGATGAATTATCTCGTTTTTCCTACTTCGTAGTTATATAATGTAAAATTAGAGAAAAAATGAAGAGAAAATATTCCCCTTAATTTTTGAAAGATTATGTATGTGTACAAAGGTATATATGATCAATAGTACTCCTAAATAAGGTTTTTATTAACTCCTTAATTATGGCAAAACAATAACTCCTACTTACAATTATATTTTCAATACCCACCCTTAAGTTGGCATGTGCACATCGTAAATATCCAACTTGCTAAGCAAGTGAGTAATTGCGATCATCCGAGAGCTTTGGTGAAAATGTCTGCTAGCTATAAATATGACTTCATATGTGATGTAACAACGGTTCCTGCTTCAACTTACTCTTTAACGTAGTGACAATCAATCTCTATATATTTGATATGTTCATGAGAATACCAGGTTAGCCACTATATAGATAGAAAACTGACTATTACAAAAAAGAGTCATAGGTTCACGATGAACCACTCCCAAATAAGCCAATAAAAACTTCAACTATACCATCTCACTAGTAGTGACAACCATTGCCCTGCACTCAACTTCTGTGGATAATATGGACACAACATTTTGTTTTTTCATCATCTACAAAACTGATGACTAACAGAGCATCACGAAATAGCCAATCACTGACCAACATAAAATAGGACAACTAGCTCAGTTTAAGATGCAACAAGTTCGAAGACGTAAATCATTATCAACCCAAAGTAGAATGTCCTAAATTGGTTGCCTCTTAATATAGCACACAAAACACATATCTGCTTCAAAATGGTCCTTATGTGGTGCCTAAGAAAATTGTGACAACACATGGACCACATACTAAATCTCAGGCCGAGTGATTATGAAATAGATGAGACATCACACTAGCTACCTATAGGAAAATTTGTTTTCCACTAATTAACCATCGGCTAAGCCTAGATGGTGACCTTGCTCTATCAGAGTGTCCACCAATTTGTTTCCAAGTAGCCTTGTTTTAAACAGCATACCCAAAGCATATTTTGCACTAACAAAAGAATAATCCCTTAGACGAACGGGCCACTTTAATTCCTAATAAATACTTCAATACCTCTAAATATTTATTATTAAAGCATTTATGTAGATATGACTTAAAAAGTTGAACAAGTCACTATATCATTGCCCATTAAAATGATGTCATCGACATATGTCAATAATCTCAAAAATACACTACCTTTTTGAAAAACAAGAAGTGAATAATTTGTTCGAGATTAAACAAAATCATACCTTTTTAGCTTTATGGTCAACTTGGTGAATCAATTTCGTGAAGCCTAGTATAGCCCATAAATTGACTTGTGTAGTTAACAGACTTTATCTTTATGACCTGTCTTGAATCTAGGAGGAAGCTCTGTGTATACTTTCTCCTCTAAATCGCTATTTAGGAATGATTTGTTAACATCCATTTAGGGCTAGCAATAGGCCGGACCGAGCCATGGACAAGACTACGAGCTGATCGACTCATCACGGGCCTAAGACATGTCGAGCCGGCCAGACCTGATTTATCTTTTTTTAATTTAAAAAATAACGTCATGTTTGTCAAAACAACATCGTTTTGTCATTTTTGGTCAAGCTAAGAAATATCGGTCCGTGGGTCGGTCAACCTGACCCTAGCTGAAGCTAGCCTGGGCTAGACTGCCAAGCCTATATCCATTTGATGCAAGTCCTAACCTCGTACAATAATGCAGATAGAACAACATGAACAGTCATAAGCTTGGTAACTAACGCAAATGTCTCGTAAAAGTCAAGACCATCAATTTGTGTCAAACTACTCATCACTACTCATGCCTTATATCAACTGTCCCTTTTGACTTATACTTGATCTTAAAAACCTACTTACAGGCAATTGGCTTCTTGAGGACAAAGTCTTCAAAGACTATATTTTAGTCGCTTTAAGTATGAGAATTTTTTAGCTCATTGAATCTCACCATTTAACGCTTTTCATAGCCTTTATATAGCTCTTAGCCTTTAAGGTTATGGCTGCCAAAAATGCCCAATGACCATGAGAAAAATTATCAAATCTAATATAATTCGCTAAGGGATCAGGAGTACCTAAGGAGCTTTCATTTTGTGATGGCTTCAAAGAAGGGGGAGAAATTTTGGCAAAAAAAGGCCATAACCTTCTTGTAATGAAATAATAAACAATATAGTCTTACAACTAAGCCGATTGACGAGTCACTAGCTGTAATCTACTCGTTGTTCTTTGAGCTCTAGTAATCTCCTCATGAGAATTACTCATATTTCCCTTTAACTCCAAATTTTTGCTCTCAATTCATCTTCTTTCTCACCACCCTTCTTCTACATATCAAAACTTTCCTCAAAGTAGTGATTAATATCTCAAATAAAACAACATGAGAATAAAAAAATCACCTTTTTCAAGGTCATAAGGCCTCCAACGTTTCTTCCCATGTGAGTATCTTATAAAGATACATTGCCTACTTCTAGGCCTAAATTTATCCTTTAATCTTAGATTATTATGTGCATAACGCAAGTAGCCAAACACATTAACGTTTTCATAGGATGGCCTCACACTAAACAAAATCTCATGTGGTGATTGTTTGGTCAATTTAACAATCAACTTTCTATTCATCAAATAAGTTACATTCAAAACACAATTTTCCCAAAAACAAATAGGTAAAGCAACTTGAAATCATAGTGCCTTTGCTACCTCCAAAATATTCATATGTTTACATTTTACTCTTCCATTTTTTTGTGGTGTATCTATGTAGCTAGTTTTATGAATAATACCCTTCTCTCTATAGAATTCTTACATTGGTTCCAAATTAAACTCTTACTCATTATCACTCTGTATGTGTTTAACTATCTTCTTGAATTGAGTTTCGACTAATCTATAAAAATCTATTAGGTATCAACTAGCCTCACTTTTTTCTTTCAATAAATAAACTCAAAGTGCACGACTGTTACTATCCACAATAATAATAAAATAGTATGCACCATAAGATGACACCTTATGATAAGGCCCCTACAATCACAGTGCATAAGGTCAAAGCAACTTATATCATTATTAATACTTAAGGGGAAAGGAGAACAAGTTGGTTTGGCTCAAAAATAAGCATCACAGATATTCTTGTTCTTAAAATCTATCCTACTAATATCGAGAATTAAAGATAAGTGTTCACTTGATTGATGTCTAAGATGTCAATACTAGATTGTAAATGAGTCCACCCTCTTTGTCTTTATAATTGAATGCAGCCTTGTAGACTTAACATAATAGGCCCCCTCAAAGCTCACCCACTTCGATCGACATCCTCGAGGAACGGTCCTATTTCACACAAAACTTATTAGTGAATGTAATATAACAATTTAACTTAATAATCAAATGATGTATGAAAATCGAATTGCAAGTCAAACTAGGCACATAAAGGAAACTAATTAAAGTTACATCTTGACTTTATATGACTCAACCCATCATTTTCACAATCATCTTGGCTCCATTGTGAAAAATTTTAGGTAGAGTCGTTGCTTTTTTTATATTACACATAAAATCCAAGCAACTTCTTATATGATTGGATGCCCCACTATCTAATATCCATGTAAAGCTTTCAAAATCCTTACCAAAAGAATTCTCAAAGTTATTAAGATCCATAAGTGTTAATAGTTTCTAAAACTATTCACTTGACAAGTCTGGAATGTTGGTACTGCTCTCAGATTTTCTTCGTGTGACGTAAAATGCTTGAGCCCCGCCTAGGGCTCTCCCACCTCCTAAGCTGGCCTGCTCTTGACTACAAGTTAGCTTGGTGTGACCCTGGCCTTGTGGTCCTCTCCACCAAGGAGGATAGCTGATGATCTCAAACCACTCCAAAACTTCGTGGCCAATCTTGTCGCAGTATACGTGCATTGCCTCTTGCTGCCCCCTTTTTGTCATGATTGTCTAACCTAAAGACTAGGTTTTGGTTTGGTTGTAGTTTTCTCTATTAGGGCCACCACGTAAACATGTTATTCCTAACTTCGAACAATGGACTTGTGGCATTCTTCTCTAGTAATTAAGGCATAAGCCTTGCAGGTAGTGGATCCATGTTCAATATCTAAGATCGAACATTTCCAAAGACTACATTATCCAACCTCGTAAGGAATCGATGCAACTTCTCCTCTTTGTGCTTGCAAAGGAATTCGTGTGTAGCTCCACAAGTACAATTTGGGACCTTGGAATAGCTACTAAGCTCATCTCACATTATCCTCAATTTTGTAAAATAAGTCAGCACGGTCATGCCCTGATGTCGGAATGAAGCAAGTTTCCCTTTCAACTCATAAACCTGTAGAGTATTCTTGATTTAAAACGATCTCATAGATCATCCAAATCTACCTTGGTGGTCTCCTTGTAGGCAACATTGGGTTGAATGGATTTATTGATCGAGTTAAAAATTCATAAAATCAACATAGATTTGCAAACATCCTAACAACTCGTTTTAGGCGAATCAACCATGGGCTTCTCCAAACTACCATTGATGAAGCCTAATTTATTTTTTGCCTTGAGGACATTCATCATAGCCTTTTTCCCATATGTCATGGTTTTATCCATTCAATAGGCGTGAAATTTTTTATGGACACAAGAAAAACGACAATGATAGATCAACCATCTTGTTTGGAGTTAAGGTCTCAGCTGCGGTATTGGCCATTAACAGTGAGGGGAGGACAACGTGAAAAGAGAGGAAAGAGAAGAGACTGTTGACCAATTGACAAGATTGTACCAGTGTGGCAACATGGACAACAAATTGTGGGAATATTAGTTTTAGGATTTATCTAAGGTCGCTCTAATACTATATAAAATTAGAGAAAATTTGAAGAGAGTATTCTTCTCAATTTTTGAAGGATTTTATGTGTGTATAAGGGTAGTTAAATAAGGTAAAACATTAATTTTTAAGTAAGGTAAAACATTAACTCCTATTTATTGCTGTATTTCTGACATGACATGCATACAAAATTGTAAGATCATTCACTTTAAAATTAGATGATGTCAATAGGTGGATCTGGAAGAATTAGAATATGCATATGATATCAGCACCAAAGATAAAGTCCTCCGTGATGCTTCTTTTTTCAATATAGTACCAAAACGTTCATAAGCTTCAAACCATTTTCATGAAAGTCCAAAACACCATGAGTAGATTCCAAGTCTGCATAGTTTGTGGATGCTTTTGCTCTGATGCAATGCATAAGCTCAAGCGAGGACGATCTAATCGTTAACTATATAACTAACAAATCATTACTAGAATTACTTTCATAATCCAAAAGGACAAGTTTACTTTGGTTGACATTTTTATTTTTATTGGCTGCTTGTACTTTAACTAGTTCATGGTTAAAATTTATTAAAAAAATATACAGCAATCATTTACAGCCGTGCCTTCACTTCTCTTTAAATGACACCTAAATTTATGTGCTCATAAAAAACAAAGACAAAAAGCTACCTGGGGTAGTTGGATTAGCTAAAATAAAGGGAGCACAGCTATAGAGTTAAGAATCGTCAATCATGTACAAGATATATATATATATATATACATACATATATATATGTATGTATGTATTATGAAATCATATAAACAAATGAAGCACGTAGAAAGAGATATTGTTTTAAGCTCCTTGTCATATTAACTATCTTGTACATATATATATATATATATATGTATATATATATCAATTTTGTCATATTAAACAAAACTATAAATTATTAATTAAATACATGAAAATTTACTTTACTTCAAATATAGTACACCGTTAATTATATTGTTAATGTTTAATTGACGTAAAATTAACAAACACGTATGTAATAAAAATTAAAAATAATAAAAATAATTTTATTTAAAATTGAATAATTATAATTTTGGAATAAAAAACTTAACAAAAATGTAATAGAAAAACTAAATTTTTTGACTAAAGATAAAATCATCAATTATAATCTTAAGAAAGATCAGGGTCTAACTAGCGCACCATCTCACAGACAGGTCAAGCGGGCGCACCTCATCATCGAAACCCCAACTAGTTCTTCACCTATAGATAGAACATCGGTTGTCCCAAGCTCTTACAAGAGGGGGCTAGTATGGAATTGAACCTGGGACCTAACCGAAGCCAAGTTCCGCTCTCAACCATCGAGCCACATCTTTGTCACCGTTACCAACACTCAATAACTTCCCTCCTTCTAAACTCATAAATATATCATAACATAATAGTACCTTTGATCGATCCCTCCTGTTTAAGTCGACACCTTGTCCTTTAAATTAGTCCCAAGGCGTAGGTGAATTAGTCCTGGCTTAAGTAGGGTCGTAGGTTCGAACCTTTCTTATTTATGCAGCCGTTTAAAACTTAAGGCTAGAGCTTTGCCTTCCATACAGGACATATCCGACTCAAACAGGAATTACTCAAAGTGTGGATAGTTTAAGGGTATCTTTTCATAATTAAGTTCCGCATAAGATACCTCGTGGGTAACTAAAAATTATTATTATTATGCTGTCGCCACATCACAGTCCAAGTTATCTGCTAAACTCCGCTCTTCGTATAAAGTTTCTCTTATCAAGACCGGACTATAACAGATAATTTCAAGTTTTATGAGCACAGAAACTCCCTTAAAATTCTCAAGATTAACCCTTTGAACTCGTTTTTCGCTCCAACTAGTTGAGGGTTTCTAAGAAAAACCTTGAGATCCTATCTTTAAACACTCTATTGATAACCAAATGGTTTAACCAATCTGCAGCACAAAATTATACCAAATATCATAGTCCCTTGAACAATGTTATTATTGGCAATTTGATGAACTTGCGACGCAGAACATGAGTCGACCCTTACAGAGAATGAATTTTAGTTTCACCTATCACAACTTGTTAAAATATTAATTATTTAATTTTTTCATTCTTAAATTATTTTAAATATTTTCATTATACATATATACATATGTCTACTAATTTAGCTTTAAGACTAATTACGTGACAGTCCATACCAATGATATTAATGACAGAGTAAACAGTAGACTATATGTATAATAATTGAAACTTTTGTATATTTAATCAAAAAAAATATAATTTTGATTAGCATTATAAAATTCAGTATATGTATAATAATTGAAACTTTTGTATATTTAATCAATAAAAATTATAATTTTGATTGGTATTATAAATTCAGTAATTTATTATAATTATAATTATAACTTTATGAGTTTATAATGTAATAAATACTTTGTAGATAAAAACCAAATAAAGATGAAAAGGTTGAGGATATATGAAATAAAGTTCAATGTCATCTATTTCATTATTGTCAAGAGGCTAAAAACATACTTGAGTAGGCTGAAGTTTCATCCACTAAGCACCAAGCAATGATGAAATTAGGGTTTACATTTAGTTGGATTTAATTAAACTTAAACAAAAGCAATGATCCACCTACCGAACTCCTGCTTATCTATGTTTGTTTTTTTTTCCCCCTAGCTCTTCCACTCTTTACGTTATTGTGCTTTAAGTCACAACATTTATCTTCTTCTTTTTTTCATTTGGAATGTGACCCCCCACTTAAACTAAAATTAGCTCATGGAAGCAGTGCGTGGTAAAACTAGCCTATCAAGGGACTTGATTTTACGCCAAAGGGATATTAGTAGGGGACAAGATAATCAAGCTCCAACATTAATGCCCGGCTACACTACCATTAGATTAGATAATATTAGATTCAGAAAAGTTTCATAAGAAGTGCTATGATATCTTGGGACTTTGCTACAGTCAACAAGTCGTGTAGCATGATATATTTAAACTAGTAAAAATCTGTCCTAACTAGCAAGGAGTTAATCCTAAATTAAGGTATATGTTATATTTAGCTAAGCAGTGAAGATTCGATTTGATGACATAGTAATTTATCCGATTTATATAGTAAATCAATAAATTTTGGACTCATCCATGCCTATCTAATTATATATAGGAATCCCCATCTTCAGAAACGGAGAATACATTAAAGAAAGAGTGGCAATTAAAAGGAAGACCTACTTTTTGTGCAGTAAACCACAAGTTGAAAACTTCTTTCCCTATATAAAATCAAGTAGTTCTATGCTTAATAATTTTCTATATGAACAATTTGTTTACAGATATATATATATATATATGTTTTCACTACTATAAGTAAGAAGTGTGTTGCAGTAGTTATTTCCATCTCTTTCGATGTTGACAATGAAGTCGACGGGCTTTTGCTTTAGTCATCCTTTTCAAGTTCCGAATCTCCTTTCCGACTGTGACCTAAGCTAGTTGTTGTTTTATATTTTTCATTTTTTGTTGAAAATCTTCCTATTCTTATCTATGTTTATCCTGAGTTGATAATTACCTTAACAACTTCATGTATTCCAGCTCTCAAGCTCTAAGTTTAAACCTCGATCCGTTCATTAACATTTTTCCCTTTTAATATTTTGAAACGTAGTTAAATATAGTTTGTTGTCATTTTTATTGTATCCTATATATACTTGTAATCATATTTCCTTAATTTTACTTGTAATTTATGTAGGTAAAAATTTTGCTACTAACATTAGATAATGAACTATAAGTTAATTTTTAAGGCTTGATATAGATACTAGCTCCTAAAAGATAAAATTTTGGTTTTTGAATTGCTACTCAGCAAAATATATCCATAGTTTTTTAAATTGCATTTGTTTTCGTACTTTAATCTTGTTAATCTTTTATGAAAATCTTCTTAGGATTGACAATAGGACTATAAATTAAGTCATCAAAACCATAGATGAAACTGCTATAATGCTACCAATGACGAAATTAATTATACATGCTACATAAGATGGGATCAACAATCTGCACAGCGCAATCACAAAATTTGTTACATAAGAAATTAACTTGTGAATTGGATAACATTAGCATTTTCCCGAAGAATAAAGGTAGCCAGCATAAAAGAAATTGGTAGTGGCGTGCCATTTCAATCACTTGAAGATTATGGGTACCCAACAGGCAATTATTTTCACAGAAACAAGTTTTAGGATGGATTGGGACTAGTTGCTCCAAAGCTGTCGATATATCAGTCACTTGATCGCCTTGGTGTGAAATGACAAATCTTCCACTACATGGACAAATTCTAGACCATTAGTATGTCAGAAATCTTCAGAGACTAATCGAACTAATAAGCAAATAATCGCACGCCACAAAGTAAAACATTAATGTGTGAACCATTGTGAGTGGGAGTGGGGAGAGCCAGGGCTTTTCGTTGATGATGAGAACGTATGTACGTCAACCAATTATTATTCCCACATTTTTATTTACTTATTGAATAAAATTGGCGGCCCATTCAGGATATAATTGGTTCCATTAGAGTTAACATAAAGAATCTATAGATCAAGAATCTTTTTTTGATGCAAAAGAAAGGAAGAAAAACAAATGACCCCGAAATAGGGGGTCTATTGACGTTCAAAGAGAACGCCAAACTTATCAGCTAACAGACTAATGTCAACCTCAGGAGGAGGAGCTTCCAAAAATTGAAAGGAAGTAGAATAACGACTACCTATTTTAACAAGCCTATCAGCGACTTGATTGCCTTCGCGCAAGCAATAAATAAGATCAACATTCCAATTTCTCTTATCAAAAGAGTGTGGAGTTATTAGGATATCCTCATTTGTTAATATAATTTTGAATGGTATAATACATATAAAACTATTCCCGTCATAACTTAATATAATTAAGTAGAATGTAATCCTGTAGAGCCTTGATATCCTTATCAAGCCTTGAATTCCAAATACTGTCAAATACCATAAATACATTTCTATCATTTGTTTCTTTTCCTTTTTCTTGCTGTCACAAAAAGTTCTGTAACTTTTAAAAGCCTATCTGTAACTTATAAAATCTATTTTTTTAATTAAAAAAATAAGAAGAAGAAAACTCAAGTCTTAGGTGTCACACTTCACATATGAAGCAAACAGCTCCAATTAGGAAATAGGCATTGATAGTAGATTCGACATATATTCATGACTCTTTTATGAAAATGGTTAATTGATGGTTTGTTTCATTAATTATTGTCGACATCATAACTCCGCTATTGATTTTAATGCATAGTTTTTCAAATTGATAAATAATGGTGATGGATCTATCATAAAAAAGGAAGAAAAGTAGTTTGGTACTGAAAGTGATGCTGATAATTCCTACTTAGTGACACTAATTTCCGCACCTAATACTTGAAAATTATCACTTAAACATACAATTATTCATATTCATTATCAATTAAGCATGATGCTAATGATATTAGATTAACATCAAAAACCAACACCAACGGTGATTGTCGCTACACATAAACCATCTCCATCCCATGATTGTGATTTCCCTTCTTTTTCTCGCCTTCCTTCTCTCTGTCTTCTTTCATATTAACATACATGCCATACACATAAGAACAAAACCCCCACACGCAAAGCACAGTGGACACCGCCTTGACGCCGCCAAAAGGGTCTCCGTACACCAACACTCCTCCGATCACGTTCATGGCTAAGAGGGCAGTCATGCAAATCCCTCCGGTGAGCGACGATGTCAAGAAAACCAACCCCGCTGTGCCCATGAAGCAAAGCTGCCACGTCGCCACGTTGCTGAACACTGTAACCCAATACACCGTCGATCCTTTATCAAAAACCTCGAGGCTCTCTCTTTTCATCTCTGAAAAACCGCCGTCCAACCCCATCCCTATGGTGGCTAGAGCGGTGGCTGCAATTTCCATCACCAACTGCATTTCCATTACCATCGCAAAGCAATAAACTTTCTTATAAATCTTCTCCATAACTGGTAAATACAGTGCAAACAACAAGCCCGCCCCTAATGTAGAGAAGAAACCGATAAAGTACTTGGAACGAGTTAAGCCGTTAGGCCTATCGTGTCTGGAGCCAAGGGCCAAAAGGACTGAACTTAGAGTCAAGAGGATAACACAATTGAGATTCTGAAAAGTGATCTTTTGTTTCACAATGAGAACAGAGAGGATGAGATTGAACACGAGTTGAGAAGATAAAAGGAGAGACGAGGTTGACACAGGAAGATAAGAATTGCCCCATGAGATCAGCAGATTGTTGATGCCTAACATGAAGCCAACTAAGGTTGATAATAGCAATGTCTTTGATGTGAAGCCACTAAAGGGTGGTCGGTCTGTGTTTTTGAAGAGATAATAAGGTAAGTAAATAGGTAAGACAAGAAGAGGAAAACCAGCGCATTGAACCCACGTAGAGACCCATCTGCTTGAACCTTTGTGAATGAAATAGAACTTCAAGAGTAAACTTGACGAGACCGAACCCACAAAGAGACATACATAGTTGATCGCTAGAAGGAACATATAACCTTTGCTTGTCTTGGACTTCTGGTCTTGTTCTTCTTCTTCTTGTTCAAAAATTTGACTATTATTAATCATAGAAGGTGACACTGGTGAATCATGGCGAAACTGCTGCGGGTCATGAGAGGTTCCATTGTTGTGGATGGATTGAAGATGGGGCTTGGGAGAAGAATCTGAAGGTGGGACTTGTTCTGAGAAGTCCATTAATGAAGAGTTGAAACTTGGGAGACTGACGTCGCTCTCTGTCTATCTGACTATTTGTTTCGAGCTTATCGGTGTCCTTTAAATAGTAGATTCGCACAACTTCATCTTATGGGTTTTGAGTTAAATGTGTGGGGTCTACGAACCAAAAAGCTTTTCGGCTTCTTACGAGGATCCAATGATATATTATACATATATAAAAAAAAAGGGAACAATCTAATGAATTTCTTTTATGTATCCTGAACTTCGATTACTGAAAAATGTGAAGTGAGGAAGACAGATTTTACATAATTAATTATTATTATTTAATATAATGTTGACAAATGGCATAAATAAGAAATAGCTGTCAGAAGTAAGTAGGATGCTGAAATGGACAGAGAGTGAAGTTTCGAAACGGCTATCTTTGACCGCTTCCGATCTTATGCACACTTCCTCTTGGTAATGCAACGCCTCTTTGACACATATTCACACTCTTTTGACACATATACGGTGCAGAGCGTTACAAAAGTCATGCAAATGATGCGGTAGTTTCCCTGGCTTTGCTCACTGACGTTTGTCCCGGCTTTCAGCCATTCCTTCTCTATTGGTTTCAAAAACTAGCCAATTCAATGTTGAGTGGAAATAATCATCAGTATTGTTTGAACAATAGGGTATAAATCTAAAAAAAAAATTATTACAATTTGTAGTTTCTAACAAGAATAATTTAGCTCGTATGCTAAACTTATTAATATCTAAATTCACCAGAAATTTCAAACGTAAATTTATCTGAAAACTTTTTAATAACTCATACAAAATTAGTGTAATTCTTTCCGTTACTAGATTTTTTATTTTTTACTTTGTATTAGAAAAATACAACCTTAGTTTTCTAAAATTAAAGAATAAGTATATAGAAACACCAAAATCTTCTTATTTATAGCCATAACAATTATAAAAGAATTCTAACTACTTTTTTTTAAAAATTAAATTAAAAGTTAATTACAAAAATTCTAAACATTATTAATTTTATAGTAATAAAAAACTCATAATTTTAATTTTTATAAAAATAACCTTTTTATTAATATTATTGATGTAATATATCATATTACCTATCATTTTTGCCACGTAGTCAATAATACGTAAATTTTATTTTTCACATTACTAAAATATAACTTTTAAATATAAACAAATTATGAAAATAATTTCTCAAGTTCTAAAAGCTCCACCGTAATTCTATACTACTAAAAAATGAAAAAAAAAAAAACAAGCTTAAGAGAAGCAAAGCAGCGCTGTACATTGTTTATTTGCTACTTTTTTCTCTCTTTCTAGATTCATCTCAGAATTTTTCAACTAACCCGATAACTTGGCCACAAGTCCGACAGAGAACTCGTCAGGTGGTTGCTCGAACACGGTGAGCTCGCCATCATCGCCGCCACCAACACCGAAACTGTGCCCACAATTTCCATGTCTATAAATGGTACTCTTAAAATCTATACCACCGCGAACAAGATGTAGACCAGCTTCTCATAAAAAAGAAGCGTAAACGTCCGGTGAACATCGAGTACATAGACATGATTGAAACAACCACCATCATGACCGCATCCGCACTGTTATCTCTAATAACAGCCCAACCACCACTACTACCAGTATCAAAGGCCTTAGTTTCAATGTATGCAATACCATCAAATGTCGTCGTTCCAAGCGCCTTCTTAATGGTGCCACCATTAACAAGGTCTGTCACAACACTACCCAACCAACCTTAGATATACGTTTTTCTAGCTATTGCAACACCATTAATTAACATAGCTCCGAGGCCCATATCATCATTTGTGTCATCCATCCAACAAGCTACTATTTCGAGCTCGACTGTTTTTGGGTCAAAACTTGGTAAAGCTAGCTTGTTCATAACGCCTAGTTCAAATTTCACAACTAATACGACCATAAATACATGGATCACCCAAGTACTAGAGATTTTTCTTTGGAGATTTACATGTAGGAGCTACATTTCCTAACTTGGCCTTCAAAGCAATGATAAAAGAAAAAAGGCTTCCGCAGTTCTTGATGGTTGAAGTTAGTTAGTGGCCGCTATAAATGGGTTTGCTTTAAGAAAAAGGAAAAAAAAAAAGGTATTTTAAACCCTAACATTTATTCGAAAATATAATTTGAACCTTAATATTTCGGAGCATTCAACTTAAATCCTAACGTTTACAAAACGTTCAAATTAGACAATACCTGGATGGAAAATGTGACAAAGTTAGGCCTTCGTCAGTTAAATGCAATGTGACATTTTCTCCCTGACGTGAAAATTCTTTTTAAATTTGTATAAGAGTACAATTCACTTTAGGTGTTGTGACTTTTTTAATTTAGAAAAGAAATGGATCCCACTTCTGCATTTTTTGTTGATAATTGTTGCATTTTTCTCCTTTGCATTCCTGGGTTCATTGTCCTCCTCATCCATCTAGGCATGCACTACAATAAAAATTAGTTTCTGTCACTACAATAAAAATTAGTTTCAGCAACAGAAAACAAATTTGGCGACGAAAATTTCCAACGGAAAGAGTTGTAGAAGAAACAGACATAGATAAAATTTAGTGACGGATATTGTAAATCCGTAAATAAATTTATCGACCTAGTCATAATTTTCGTAGGTAAATTTACTGACAGAATTACAATTTCCATCGCTATGATTACCAACAGAATTAAAATTTCCATTGCTAAATTTATCGGCGAAATTACAATATTTGTCGCTAAATTGACTGATGGAATTACAATATCCGTAGGTAATTTGAGCGACAGATAACGCTAAATTTACCTATAAAATATAGCATTCCATTGGTACTTTAAGGGAAATTTACCTATGAAAATTTTAGCTACCATTTCTCAATTTACATTTGAATTTTCTGTTGATAATTTATTGATTTTTTTCTACATTTAATTTCTCTAAATAATATAATCTTGATTGAGACTATAATGTAAAAATTATCATGATTGGTAATATAATATAAAAATTATAATGTGTAGCAATAAGTATCTTGAAAATAACTGTAAATTAAAAATTCACAAAAAAAACTTAAGAGTAGCAAAACATCGAATACATTCACTTAAGTACCGAAATATTATAAATCTAGGCTATACAGTTGGTGAAGGCAGATGATCTGACTACTGCGATGAAGTATTACTCCTCTCCTTCAACTCATCCATCTCATTAAAGAGCTGGACTATGTACTCCATCGACTGTCCTAATTGAGTTGCTGCATCTCTCTCATTATAATTGTTTATATTAATAAGTGATCATTTTTAACTAATATTATTTATCAAGTTAATATTAAAGTATAAATTTTACATACATTAAGTTGTTTGCATTGGGTGTTGACAAAGGTCACACTATCATGCTTCTTAGTCTGGATGTGCAAAATGAGCTAACATAATGTAGGCTTCCTACCCATAGACTTTTCCTACATCAAAATAAAGTGTTATAAGTGAACTATTATTTACAAAGATTTCGGCAAAGTTTCCTCTACTTTTATGATATTTACCATTTGTTAAACAAAAAAAATTTCTCAACAACACAACCAATAGAGATCTTGACAAAGTCTTCAAGAGATATACCTTAATCTAATTGGCTCTCCACTTCTTGGAGGCTAGACCTTGTATTATGCCAAAATTGGCATCCATCCTGCTAGAATTGTAGGGTATTATGTTGAAATTGCTGCATACCCTGTTGCAATTGCAAAGTATTAACGTTCACAATATTAATCAATTCTTCCAGAGATGTATATAAATTGTGATAAGAAACTTCCGATCGATACAAGAATTGTTGTGCATCCTACAAACTATCATGGAAGTAACTTTGTTGACTATCCCATCCATAACTAAAGTTAGTTCGACCAGTCCAACCTTGGTTATAGAATCGAGAATAAGAGTTATAAAAGAAATTACTTCCGTCCATGTCAAAAAAAATTAACACAATAATCACTAAACAAAAGATGAAAAGATCGAGAAATAATTGAAAAGAAACTAATTAAAAACAAATATGTAAAAAAACACCAATTAAAATCAATAACAAAAACTAAAGCACCGCACTCCCTAGCAATGACGCCAAAATTGACAACGCGTCGTCACGCTAGTTAAATAAAATAGACCTATTACTATTATAGTAGCAAGTGTAGGTCGATCCCACAAAGAGTGTTCAGTTAGCTTTTGAAATAAAATCAATTGGTGTTTAGGTTTAGGGGGTTTGGTTGTTTTAAAATAAGAAAATAAAATGAAACTAAACTAAGAAAAACAAATTAAAGAAAGCATGCAAAGTGATGAAAGTGGTGAATTCGTTACGAATTCAGTTCTTTGGTTATATCTCAGCTTACACCCTAATTAAACATATTTTGATGATTTTTGTTCTCAAACCTTTCCTAGAAACTATTAATCGTAGGTTAATCTATTAACCTGAGTTTTCCTTTAGGTTATGTTTAATCAAGATATGATTGTTAATTAAACGTAATCACCGAATAACCTAGGATACGATCTTTAGACTCAATTAGGTAGTAACATTACGAATTAGAAAAATTGATTAATCAAGGCAATAACCACATGCGATGCGTCATTTAGTTATTTTATCCCTATTGATTACGAACCATTAGTCGCTACAAATGAATTTCAACATAACAATTATAGATTATATTGAATATTATGGAAATAGGTTTGTAATAAAAATATCCAATGAATGCATTAAAATCATCTTTTCACAATACCTAAATCAATAAACACAAGATAACATAATCAATTTCTAAAGAGAGAGAGAAACAACCAATACATGGAGAAATACACTTAACTAGGTCGTTGATGTTGATGTAACCTCCGAACCAGCATTGGGAAGCTACCCTTCCATGAGTCTCTCATAGTTGAGAGCTTTGCCCCTCATCTTCATTAGAACCAAGAGCTCCCAAGAATAAATTGCTTAAGCCCCCAAAAAATTCCTCCACCGAAAAGCAACTCTCCAGCAAAACCTTATGTTGTCACACCCTCGGTATATATTAAAATGCTAGGTTAAAAATTAGGTGAGGTGGCACTTAAGCCTTACGCCCATGAGTTATCACTCACGATTGTGAGAGCACCTGAATGGGTGTGAGAACATGTCTCATGCCTATGCACACCTAAGAAGGTTGTGAATGAAGCTCTTTTCACTTTGGTTTGGTCACACACTCTCTTTTATTCTCGTTTTAACAATTGTCCCTCTTTCACGTCACGCACAAGTCTTCTTTACACCTTAAACACTAAGTGGAATGGCAATTAGTCACCTTGCATAGGTGCAAATCCATACACTCATAACTGTGCAGTTTTTCCTGCAGCCGTGAGTAATGCTCCAGCCCTCCAAGTTCATTTGTTTTATTATCCAGCCAACAGTCCTCTCGGTTCTTCACTTGCTGCAACCTCCTACTTCGGTTTACTATCCACCTAACAAACCTTTGCCTTATACCTTGGCAGCTGGCTTGCATCCATCGCATCCCATAATTTTGTTGTCCATTAAATTCATATCTTGCATGGATGCCTTGAGTGAGTGACTTTCCAACCTTGGCCTTGCGCTACCTTGGTTCTTCTTCTTTGTGTTTTCATTTTCTTGTCTTATTCTTGTCTTTGTTTGCTCTAATCTTCCTCATTCTTGTTTCATGAAGACAATTGGATATGAATCTTTGGAAAACGACCCAAATGTAGTTCTTTCGACTCACTTTAACTTCTTTGATTCCGAATCACACCTAAAATCATATATGAGTCAAAGTGAGTATCTTAAGCAATTTCAAGTCATTAATCGCTAAATGTTATAGAATAATTATATAATCAATTACGCACGTGTCAGTCTATAAGCAGGAAGCCTATACCATACCAACTCTTTCTACACACTCACACCAAGAAGCATGATGGTGTGACCTTCATCAACACCTGATATAGACAACTTCATGTATGTAAAATCTATAATTTAATATTAATTCTTAAAAAGTATCATTTATTAACATAAACAATTATAATGATAAGAGCAAATAGAAGAAAGCATTGAACGACAGTCTCAGAATTCTGAAACTGATGATGAGAGTCAAGCATATCTTGATGTAATGGATGGTAGGAACTGCCGTGGAAGAATTTTCTGGTTAAGTTCATTTATAAACACACGTTATTCACAATTCTCCACATCCACTACTGATGGATTTAGTAGGCGGTCTGCATCAGATAAGAGAGTCCTTTAGCTTGAGAGCACAGCAGAGAGGCTAATGAAGTGCACAACCCAGCTCTGTAATGAGGTAGATGAGTTGAAGGGTAAGGACAGGACCTCATCACAACAATCAGAGCATTTGCCTTCACCACCCGCATAACTTCTAGATAAGTGAATGTATTTGATAGTCTGTTACTCTTAAGTTTTTGTATAAATTCTTAATTTACAGTCGTGTACATTATAATTTTTTATTATATTACCATTTACGATAATGTTTACTTTAAATTTATCAATCAATGTTATATTATTTAAAGAAATTAAATGTGCAAAAAATCATAAGATTATCAATAGAAAACTCAGGTAGGAAGTGAGAAATGGTGGTTGAAATTTTATCATAGTTCAATTTCTAGTCAAAAATACAATATTTCATCGCTAATAACCAACAGAATATATCACTCTGTAAGTTACCGACAGAATAATAGATTCCTTCGATAAAAATTTAGCAACGAATAATATTTTCCATATATAAATTTAGCAATGAAATGTTGTATATCTGTCGGTAAATTTAGCGACGGACTTACAACTTACCGTCAGTAAATTCACCGACAGAATATTGTGATTCTATCAGCAAATTATAGACAAAATATTCTAAATTCGTCGATAAATTTACAGAAAAAATACAATTTTTTTTGTTAAATTT
Organism: Erythroxylum acuminatum; assembly: GCA_026284645.1. NCBI lineage: Eukaryota > Viridiplantae > Streptophyta > Magnoliopsida > Malpighiales > Erythroxylaceae > Erythroxylum > Erythroxylum acuminatum. Next base: position 16,612,493 of record JANKOD010000193.1, on the reverse strand, counting down.
GCGAACAGATGTACAAATTTTAGTCGCTAAATTTGCGACAGATTCCTTATATCCATTGCTAAAGTTTACCTACGACTGTTTTTTCGACGACTCTTTCCATCGGTAATTTCAGTCACCAAATTTATTTCCTAACAGAAAATCTTTATTTTCTATCGGTAATTTCCATCGCTAAAACCTATTTTTCTTGTAGTGAGAGGTATTTGAACTTGTGCTCTTGACAAATTACTTGCATTATAATTCTATTAATGATCTCCACAGCCATATCAAATAAATATATGGTTAAGTTGTAGCACTTTTGATGACCTTGGTTGGCTCACCATTAACAAGTGCACAGTAAGAAGTTGTTGAGATACATTAATGAATCCAACTCATGAAATTATTGGAAAAACTAAATGCCTTAAGAGTATTCAAGTTGAAGCTCTAGTCAAATGTATTAAAATCTTTGTGAAACTCTATTTTTAGGGCACATTCTTTTCCAAAGTTGTTCCTATTGTAGTTTTTGAAAAATTCTTGAGCAAGTAGATTGTTGTCTCCATTTTTTCCCCCTCTTATAAAGGCTTATTAAGAATGATCAATACACTTAGAGAGGATAACCTTAAGCCTTTCGTTGAGGAGTTTAGACATGATTTTATAAAAGGTGTTATAATAAGAAATAGGCCTAAAGTCCCTCAAGGTGTTAAGGGAAGATACCTTGGGGATAAGGTCTATATATGTCTTATTAATCTCCTTTAATAGCTTTCCATGGTTGAAAAACTCTAGTACTACCTCATTCACCAAATATTTGATCAATGGCCAAGATTTATGGAAACATCTGTACTAAGTGCTTTGTTCGGGTGAAATTCAAATAATGCCTTGTCAACATCAAGAGCAGTGAAAAGAGAGCTTAGAAACTACTTTTCCTATGGGGATAATTTCCCCTTAATAATACCTTACGATAATGTACGAGAATAAGTAACTATTTTCTAGGAAGCATGACTTGTTAAAAATAATTGAAAGCTTCCCCCTATATTTTTTCTTGATTATTAATCTCAACACCTTCAGCCTTAGTCAGGGAACTTATTATGTTTATGTAGTTTCTAGCCAAAGCAGCCCTAAAGTAGAAGTTAAAGAGCCTTTCTCCCTCTTTTACCATAATATCTTTGATCTTTGCTTAAGTAATGTATAATTGATATGTACTGCTTGATTGTGAGATTCAATTACCTTAATTTCCAGTGCCTTAAGATTGATATCTCTCGCGCTAGAATAAAGACAATCCTCCACTCTTGAATGCTCCTTTCTAGTTTCTTTTACAGTCCTAAAAGTGCAACCATACAACTTCTTCAACTCTTTCTTTATTTGTTGCATCTTCTTTTGAAAAATGTATATAGGACCTAGAAACTTCCTTCAAGTCCAATTCATATTACTACCTCAAATCCCCCACATACAAGTGATTGTTAAATCTAAAAGGAGAGCTTTCTTTTTCCTTTCCTACATAAGTTTTATTAGAGGAGTGATATGATAATAAAGCATTATAAAATTTTATTATACTATTCTATAATAGAAATAGCCAAGAGGCATTAACAATGGCCCTATCCAATTCTTTTTGAATAAGCCAATTCCCCTCTTATTTATTCAACTAGGTGAAGAAACATCTTTCTTAAGTCTATCATTTAAAATTGTGCAAGAAAATCCTTCAACTCCTTATTATTGCTTCTTAATCTCATATTCCCTTCAACCTTTGTGGAATTTCGAATGGTACTAAAGTCCCCCAAGATTATCCAAAGGGAATTATTATTGGATCCCAACCTTATCAATTGACTCTACATTCCTTTAGTGTGCTTGTGATTTGCATGTTTATATTTTCTTGAACCAACTTGTCTTTAAATGAATGTGTTGATCAAAGCAATTGGAATCCAAAATCTTCACATTTTCAGGGTCAAAAGGGTTAGAATCATTCTATAAAAATGTTCCTTATGGTTGGTAATGATTCTCCACCCTTTCTTGAAAAAAATCAATATATTCACTACAAGAAAACAAGCCCTTTTGCGACGTCTAAAAAACGTCACAAAAGGTCCTAAAACGTCGCAAAAGAGCATT
>JANKOD010000193.1:16594641-16610317 GCA_026284645.1 Erythroxylum acuminatum | reverse complement strand
TCAGTTAAATCCGATGTCTTTAGCTTTGGAGTCATAGTGTTGGAGATTATAAGTGGCAAGAAGAACAATGGCTTTGACCAACATCTTGCCTTAAGCTTGATAGGATATGTCAGTTACATAAATTTTCAAATTCCTATGGGGTAAAGATACTTGGATTGGAAATTCATACTTTGTTAATGGTAAAACTTTGACAGGTATGGGAATTATGGAGAAAAGATAGAGCTCTGGAAGTAGTTGATCCAGCTATGGAGGAGTCCTACCTACCTCATGAGGCCTTGAAATGCATTCAAATTGCACTCTTATGTGTACAAGAAGATGTAATGGACAGACCAACTATGTTAGACGTAGTTTTCATGTTGAAAAACGACATTGCTCTTCCATATCCAAGACAACCTGGATCCATTTTCCATAGAACTTACAATCCTAACTCAATTGCACGAGAGCAAGGATCAAGTTCTAGAAATACCATTACAATTACCACCACATTAGCTCGCTAATATCTCGAAAACTTCATTTAGATTGTCAAACCAAAAGAAGTTTTTTAGTTTTCTATATAAAGATACGGCTTTAGAATTCTAATTAAATTTTCAGTTCAACATTTCACTAGTTGATCGGAATGTTAATCGAAAATTTTGTTGCTTCTTATATCAGTTCTTTCTTCTTTTCAAGTTTATTGGTCTACCCACTTTGTACTCCCCTCTTCCATTCTTAAGGAGATAGAGTCTAAGCTCAGGAATTTTTTGTGGTCTGGGGCGGTTGATTCAAAATCTCATGCCAAGGTTAAGTGGAGTGATATTTGTAGACCGAAAAAGGAGGGAGGTTTAGGAGTGAAACATTTGACTACCTAGAACCATGTCTTGTTAAGAAAATGAATCTAGATTCTTTTTGGTCATAAGGAGGCACTGTGGGTAAAATGGGTTAATACCATCATCCTGAGACGACAAAACTTCTGGAATGCTCAACCCACCTCTAATAGTTCTTGGAGTTGGAGGAAAATTTTATATATGAGGTACAAACTGTGGAACCAATTCAGATTTATGATAGCCAATGGTATATCTACTCTTCTATGACAGGACCTATGGCACCCGAGAGGAATACTGCAGAATTTCTCTTCTCCAAGGATTAATGGCTCAGAGCTTTCAATGATAGCTAAAGTAGCTGAAGTAATCAACCATGATGAGTGGCGGTGGCATGAGACATCCATTGAGATCATAACCTTGAGACACCTTCATACCAACCCAATAGCATCCAATTTGATTGTCTGGAATGGTTAGCTTGTCCCACATTCAACCTATAAATTCTTGAGACTTCCTTTACAGGAAGTACCTTGGCACAGGCTAGTATGGTTCAAAGGAAGTAGACCGAGGTGCATCTTTATCCTCTGGCTTGCTCTCCTTCAAAAGTTACAAACCTGTGATAAACTCTCATACCTCCAAACTCCTAACCACTGTTCCTTGTCTTTATCGGCAAATGAAACCAATGACCACTTGTTTTTTGCATGTCCATTCTCTAAATTGGTTTGGGACCGATGCATCTCACACTTTCACTTACATATTCCTATTCAGCCAACCCTTAGTTCTATTCTCTCTTAGTTTATTATTTCCTCCCAGTCAAGACCTTCAGACACCCACAATTTCCCAATCCTTCTTTCTACTATTGTTTACCATATATGGGTTGAAAGGAATGCTAGAACATTCAAAGATGAAGTCAAGGATGTTGGGAGTGTGAGCTTCAGAGTAATCTCCCAAGTTATGGACATTCAAAGCTCAAACACCTAGAGGAGGTAACTCAAATAAAAAGTGTCAATTTTACTAACATTGATCTTCTACAGGTTTGATAGCGCAGGACCTTTATTTGCCAAACAACATGTGATTCACTGTCATAAGAGCAGAAAGGAAGAGAGTTGGAGGTTCCAATTTCCTCCAGAGTTCATAGCAACAAGGTGGCAGTATCCATGGAGATCTCCCAAGATTCAAGTTATATTTCCTCTTTCTACAAGCAGAAGGATCAGGAGATAGCTTCTGTTTTCTTATGCTTGTGATGTCTTATTTGGCTTGTGATTCTGGTTGTTGGAGGTTAACATATGTCTGGTCACTGTTGGATTCTAATGTGGCTAAGGTTGGAACATTGGTGTGATGAATTGTTCAGGAAATGAGGTGAGATGTAAGGGGTTTTGGAGCCTCCACGTTTTTATTTTCGTACGTCCCCTTGTGAAACCAAGCCCTTTTATTTAACAAGTGCATATGGATAGGATAGTTTGTTATTAGTGCCTTAAGAGACCACTGATTGAGTAGTCTCTAACGTTGTACATTCATTTAGATCTGTATAAAATTTTCTGATTTAACAAAAAAAAAAGAAGAGATAGAGTTGGAGAAGCAATCCCGAAGAACAACAAAAGAACCAAAATTAGGAAGGGGTCAGTAAAGAACCAATTAGCTGACGAGAAGAAAACATACGTTGCATAAGCATGAACATAAGAATGAAGATCTTAGAGAGAAGAAAGAGCTTCTCTCTTTAAGATACATGTTAGGTTACATGTTCCACGATGCAATGTAGATTTAATTAGTCTAATTTTTTTTAAAACTCAAATAAAATATAAAAATCTAAGTGTTTAAATTAAAAACTTGAATAAAAGTGAAATTAGAAAAGGTAAAACAAATGTATGCGTGGCATCAAATCTAAAAAAATAAAAATAGTTTAGCTTTTAGGTATAAACTTAAATGTCAATGACATATACTTTAATTTTATAAAAGATATATATCAATGAAATTGCAATACAAAACTCAACTCATTCCATCGAGTGAAAATGATATCAGAACTTAATATTTGTATTGAACGAATATTAAAATAGAACTTAAGATGTGTTCATTTATTTATTTATTTTTGATAAATAATGTGTTCATTTATTACTAAATTCATAATAATGCACTCTCCAGCTCTTAAAACAATCTTTGGTTTGTTTGTGAAGCATTAAATAATCAACCTACTTGTTTAATACTGTAAAGTTAACTTCGTTGAAGCAGACAAAAGAGGGAAATAAAACCAAAAAAAAAAGGGAAAAAGGTAAAGAGATGGGGGAAGAATGATGACGGGCCATGGTCTTAACATCGATCTTCTCAAACAAGAAACTTCTGTGTGCATTCTCGATGGACCTGAACACTCATCTTCCGTTCCATATCTCTTAGTAGTTGGTGAAAGTAAAAGTCACGCTTTTAGGGTTTAATAATTTAATGATGCAGTTCACTCTCTCTCAGACCATGAGGTATAGGACCCATACGATTCTTTTCTTTCAAGTCATTTGTTATCTTTCTGTAACATAATTTCATTTGCTCTGATTACCACGTTATCTTATATCCATTTAGTTCTTTTTCGTTCGTTCACAGGAACGGGCTTTCGAAGTTGGACTTTTAAGTGCGTGTTATTTTGTGCTTTTTCTTGTGTGCTGTCTACAGCAGCTATGAGCAATTCTGATCAGGGGAAGCAAGATCAGAGGTAAATTTCATCTGGTTTTTTTTTCCCCCCGTTTTTGGTTACTGAGGTGGGTTTAAGATATTTTTACTGGTTTCGCCTTGATAACTCGTTGATTCTTAGTCTCTCGACTAAGATCTGGGGGTTGCTACTATTAACGGCTTCATTTATTTGTATTTGCTTGCCCAGGAATGTGTGGTTCCTTATGATTTAGATAAAATGAACTAGAAAGGTTTATTATGGGAGGTTGAATCAAAGCCACAATCTTTGGATGTTTTGTGCGGCTTAAACAAGTTCCAAGGCAGAAATATATTCAGTTTTTAATACGCACAAGATAAATACGTGAATCTGCTGTCCAATTTGAATAAACACAAGATAAATACGTGAATCTGCTGTCCAATTTGAATAAACTAATACTCATTTAAATGAAAATTTCTCGCTTCTTTACGAATGTGTAATTGTTTTGCTCATTCATCAGGGCAAGTTCCAATGTTGATAATAATGCGATGACTGTTGAATTCCTTCGGGCACGGTTGCTCTCTGAAAGATCAGTCTCAAAAAGTGCTAGACAGAGAGCTGATGAACTAACCAAAAGGGTACTTCAATATAGACTTTCTCTAAGCATCTTCCCTTTCTCCCCCTTTCTTGTATCTCTTAGATTGGTTTGGTATTTGTTTTCTTTGGGTATTAGGTATCAGAATTGGAGGAACAGTTAAGGATTGTTTCTCTTCAAAGAATGAAAGCTGAGAGAGCAACAGCAGATGTTCTTGCGATTTTGGAGGGCAATGGGATAAGTGATGTTTCTGATACGTATGATTCAAGCTCTGATCAGGATACCCATTGTGAATCTGCAGCTGGTAATAACTCCTCTAGAGAAGAGGATCATTATGTCAATTCAAAAATGAGAAAAGATGAGTCGGAAGGAGGTTTGGTTTCTGATCTTGACTTTTCTCCAGTACCTGGTAGAAGCTTGTCTTGGAAAGGATGCAAAGATAGCCCGCGTTCTCTTGAAAAGTACAAGGAACTGTCCCTGAGAAGACGAAACAGTTTCGCATCTATTTATTCTTCACCAAAACATCGAACAGGAAAGTCATGCCGCCAGATAAAACGAAAAGACTCTAGGTAAACTTATTTTCTACTTTGTTTTCTTATTCTAGATTTAATAATCAGGGAACCATCATGTACGTTATCCTGTTTTTCATATCCAATTCCAAGGTAGTCGAGAAGTTAGTTGAATTGAATACCCGTTTTCATCATGCAAAGTTTGTTTTGTAGTTGTAACACTTTTACTTTACAACCACAAAATAGAATGGTAATCTAAATGGAAAGGGAATTATAGAGAATGAAGAATAAAATATAGAAACTTTTTGGATATCAAACATTTCTTACATATTCACTATTGATTATCTTTTATTTTACTATTTTTTCCAAGGTCAAGACACTTGTCTATGTTATTTTTTGTGCTGACAGATCTTTACCTATGGAACATAAAACCAATTCAATCAAATTTGAGACTGTAGAAAATGTGATCTCTCCTACAGTAGATGAGTGTGGCATTGAACCTGAGATGTTGGGAGGAGTTGTTGAAATAAGGAAAGATAAACAGGCCCAACACTCTGGCTACTTGGAAAATGAACAAAATTCAAGTGGTAATAACCATGATTGTAATGCTTACAATAGAGATAGAGACAGAGACAGAGACATGGAGAAAGCACTTGAGCACCAAGCTGAACTGATTGGTAAATATGAAGAGATGGAAAAGGATCAAAGAGAATGGGAGGAGAAATTCAGAGATCATAACAGTACACTGGTATGCATACTCCAGATCACTGTAACTGAAAAATCTGTCAATTTCTTTGAAATCAAGTTGGTGGCATTTGTTAAAGGGAAACTTTTTCAATCTGCAGTCTCAATGCACATCTCATTTTTGTTACAATTGGAATCAGTAAAAGTACTTTAAACATGCATTAACAGAAAATATCATTTTCTGTATATTATATATGCCTGTTCAATTTCATGCTTTTTACAACAGAATCTTTCCATTATTACTTTTGCAGGACTTTTGTGATCCAGGGAACCGCTCTGATGTTACTGAGGAGAGATATGAGATGAAGGCACGGACTCCACACTCTGCTGAGACAATTCCGTCACAAAATCATGGTGAAAAATCAGCAGTGCAAGAATTGTCCAGTATTCATCCTAGTGGTTTCTTTTCTCCTTCAAATGTGGCCGCTGGGTATTTGCAGCAAAGAAATACAATTAGTACAGCTGGTCCTAGGACTGCAACTCAAGACTTTGCATTCTCTATGGCCTGGGAGAGGCAAAATCAGGTGATCCTTGGAAACAGTCAGGATACACCATCGCTCAAACACCAAAATCATTGGAATTCACTTGGCTTACATGATCCCTCCAGGACTGTTTCTAATCTTTCATGTACATCAAGCTCAGGTATTAGTGTCTGTAAAGCAAATGGTTCTGAAAGCCATGAGGATTGTTATGCACTAATGCCTCACAAAGCTGTCAATGAAGTGGATTGTGTACTGGAGTCACTTAGAAAAGCAAGGCTCTCACTGCAACAGAGAATCAATGGGTTCCCTTCGGTGGGTGGAGGTTTTGACACACTTCGCTGTGAGCTTTCAGTTCCCTTGATGATACCTGGGTCTAAAGAAGGTAGTCCTGTTGGGTGTGCAGGACTTTTCAGACTGCCAACTGATTTCTCGGTTGAAGCTAACACTAGGCAGGACTTCCTTAATTCAACTACGGGATTGAGTTTGGGAAAGTATTGCCCTGACACGAGGTTCCCATCAGCTACTGCCAACCTACTTTCTAGTTCTTACTTGGAAACTAGATCAAGCATTTCTTCAGGGGATCAACTTCTCGCTAGTAGATATGTAAAAGGTGGGTCAAGAATTTCTGGTCAGAAGTCTAATTGCGGTTCTGGCTTGGATCCAGCTCTACTTTCTTTCAGTGACTACGTTTATCCCACTTATTCCATCAGTCCCCCTTATCATCTCCTCACGCCACAGATGCCCAGTCAACAAAGTCTTTCAACATCCCTTCCTATTACAAATGTTGGGATAGGTCCTGCAAATGACTTCCTATTCCCTGACGATCATGTTAGATTGAATATGTACAGGGAGTGACTTCCATCCGAAATGTCTGTTTGCTCTTAAGAATTAGGTTTAACCAGGAAGGTTTAAGAGGCAGTCATTTTGCAGCGGACTTCATATCCCTCGAGTACCCATGTCTGTATTGTTTGTGCGCTATTTAACATCAATGTACATGGAGATTGATTTTGTCAAGTGAAATAACTGCACTTTCTGTGTCCTATCATGATTTTATGCTTCTGACCATAACATAGGACCACCGGTAACAATAAATGCACTTCCAAGTCTTCATCTGATTGCGTGATGAAGTGCAAGATGATTTTCCTGAATCACTTGAACTCTGACGGTCCTTATCTACCGTCATTACTAAATGTTCTAGCTTGCGTCCAGAGATCTTGTATGAACGATATAACTAGTAATGGACCTCCAGCTAAGCTTCAATTGTAAGTTCTTGAGACATGGCTTCATAAGGTTACATGCCTGGCTTATCTAATCCTATTATGAATTATCTAATCCTATTAATCTTAGTAAAACAAGAAAACTAACTAAAATAAAAGATTTAATTTTAAAGATAAGTAAACTAATTACTAATTAATAGTAAAATAATCTAACAAAATAAATTAAATAAACAAATGTTAGGGACTCAAAATTCACTTATATGGATATTATCATATATACAACTGATTAGTTATAGTGAAATAACAATTAACCTAATATATCTATGCCTTCCATAGAATCCTAAAAATTTGTTAAAAGTTAACGGCAAATCTAATAAATATATAATAGAAGTCTTCTAGATTAACTCTGATATGAGATATCTATCTATAGTTAGGATTACAAAATAGAGTTCTAGATGTGAATTATCCTATCCTACAACTAGGTAAATTATAAGTCTTAAGAATCAGTTCTTATTATAGATCCAAGATCAGTTTCAATCTTGTTCTACTTCTGTTACTCCTTACTAGTCGCTATGTAATTCTTGCTTGACATGCTTTATAACTATCGCCAGTTTTATGTTGTTTCTTTTGTAAAGTAAAGATTAGTTTGACGTCAGTTGTACTTCATGTTCACCTGCAATCTACTATTGAATCTCAACTTCTAAGATTTTAGCAAAAGATAGGCGCTTGTTATGTTTCTAGTTCTAGTACCTAATATGAACATATGATCTGACCTATCATCCAACAACCAAAAACTTGTATGTTTATAACTAACAACCTTTCAAATAGTCAAATAGTAGTTAGAGATATAACCTAACTGTTACAATGACTAGTTTCTAAACATAAGATACTAATACATCACATAACCTTCAGCTAGCTGATGCCTCTTTAATTGAGGTACCAAATATTCAATACCCCAATGGACATAAACTACTTTTTCTATCTAAAATATGCCATCTGTTGAACTAATTAGTGAATCCATTTTACTAAACGATAGTTCATCGATTGGCACATCAAGTAATTAAATGTCTAGCCAAGCAAAACCACCTATTCTATCTAAAATGCCTTTAAGGTTTGACTACTCAAATCCCTACGGTGGCTGAAGTTCAAACTCATTAAATTTTTAATACGCCTTTTTTGGAAAAATTTAAACCACCATTTTGATAAATTTTTGACTTAAAACACCTTCAAAGTTTCTCAAATTTTGCTTTTAAGGATCAAGATACTTCTCTTTAAAAATCAAAAATAATTTTCTTCTTCATTATGGAAAAAATATGCATTATGTTTAAACAAAAATGATCATAAAATTATTGAACCTTTAAGTTATTGAAATGATTAATGTATGGTTACAATAATTTGTTACATATAAACTGATTTCATTCATTCTTGTTATTGGGCTATTGGACTTGAATTGTCATGAACCCCTCTTAAATTGTATTTGGAGATCCCCTTTGCTCATTTAAACCATTTAATCACTTTGGTTTTCCATTGAATTTGATATATTACCTTTTGTTGAATATTTGAAAAAATAACTTACTAATATTATCAAAGATTAAAAATAAAAAAATCTTGTTTTATTATCATTAAAGATATGGGTTAGGACCTTACTTAATCCAACAATCTCTCTTTTTTATATGATGATAAAATATATGATGATAAAATATTTGGTGATATTCAAGAAAACAAATGACATTAAATAAACTTCCACTATGTTAAAGTAATATGTAATACATACTCCCCCTTTATTCATCCATCATTGATTTATAAAGAACAAGATTAAATATCATCGTTTTCCCTCCCTTTTTATCAAAATTAAAAAGGGTATATTTTATAAAGCCATAATCATTGAAAAAAACTTCAATATCCCCTTTTCAATTTTTATTAACATTAAAAATGAGTGTTTGACTATAATTATGCACCCATATTTCATGTGTTTTTCTTGATATTTTATAGTTTTGTTGTATATTTGGTACTTAATTTTCTCAAGTGCATTTATAGATGATAATTGCGTTTATAGACAAAAAGGAGAATAATTCGAATGAAATCATCACAAAAACAAAGAATTGAAGCAACTTGGACTTACACGGTCGTGTATGTGCTAGTGTAAGTCTCTATGAACATTTAAAGTCACAATTTTATGTATTTTTAGAGCTACACTGTCTTGTAAGTGATTGTTATGTCCCAAGAACCCTAACTTTTACTATAAAAGGATGTGAGCGGAGGTAAACAAAAGAGAGTCGACTTTTGCAATAGATTTGAGATGTAAGTCACCTAGAGAGGTGACAATTTTGATCAAGATATGAGGAAAAAAACAAAGAATATATTAAGAGATCCATTAGATTACAACATCAAACCTCAAACTTGTAAGAAGATTCAATAGAAGAAAAAGGGAGATTTAGAATTATGATTACTTTGTTTTTCTATTAGTTATCCTTCATTTTGTATCTTTGATTTTGCTTTATATGATTAATAACTAAACTTGATTAGTGTCTAGGTATGATGAACCCTAGTTTGGGGTAACACTTTGCTTTAATCTTTTTATTCAATGCAAATATATTGATTGATTATTGCGATTCAATTATGTGTTTTATCCTTGTTCTAATATATCTGAAATATTAATGCATAATTTGATTTCATATGGTTGAGATTAAGAAATCCTCTAGTATAAAAAGATTTACCATAATTGAAAGGAGTTGCATACAATCCTAGAGATAGGTTGAGATAAATCTTTTATATTAGGGTCAAACCTAATGGCTAAATTCATAAACCAATAATGCAATCCTATGGGTTTTAACTAGAAAATTTGCTATTAAGCAACTAATGGATTAGTTATTAATAGTCTCGAGGGAGTTATTAACATAAGATAGAAATTTTCACAATCTAACAATCATTAATATACTTGCATGAGAAAAGGTTAATTATTTAATGATTTTAAGGGGGATTCATCACCTAGACATTATTATTTGATATTAAGTTTTTAAAGTAATTTCTTTTGTTTATATTTTAGTTTATTTGTTTATATTTATTCTTAATTAAATTCCAAAATTTAATTCGTAGGCTAGATAATAGAAAAAAGTTAATTTGTTCAAGAATCAAACATGAGGCATCAGAGAGTAGAGGCTTATATACATAGCATGGTGAATTGGATTAGTCAGCTAGTGAAGATATTCTCTAATAGATTGTAGGAGAGTTTGTCTAGTACTACTAATAGATCCTAAAGAACGTGGAATGACAATCATCCTTAGGAGTGGAAACAAGCTTCTAGAAGAAGAAGACGAAGACGAAGTTCGAGAAGAGGAAGTACAAAAATGGCAAGAGATGATCAACCTTTGTCCTGAAAGAGGAAGAAGGAGAGTGGACAAAGTTGAATGAGGAAGAACTGGGGGAGAAACCAATGGAGGGAACTACTAATAAATCATTGGTAATCACCTTAAGTACGGAGGGCTCTCACTTCCTTCAAGACAAACTGCTTACGCCAACCAAAGATTCAGAGAGTTTAATTATTCCCTATATTATTAACAATTTGTTATTAAAAAGGGCATTAATGCAATCGATAGGATTTATTAATTTGATAAATTATGCGCTTATTATTATCTTGAAACATGTGGCTTACTTACAGGCTACTAAACCTTTATGTAGAGAAATCGGTAGAAGCAAGCCACTCATTATAAACCTAGGATGATGGTAAACGTGCAGGGTACGTCGAACTAGCGACATTAAATAAGTGCTACATATGAGGCAACTCATGAATTAGGATAGGTTTTATTTTATATTTTATTTTATTTCTATTTTCATATTTCATATTTAATTTCTTTATTGCTATTTTTATTTTCTTTTGTTGTATTTATCCCTTTTATTTATATTTTGCAAGGATGTTGGTATATCATATCGGATGGACAGTCCCAAACTTATGAAAATCAAAATCAGAAAATTATATTAATTAGGGAAGTACCAACTCCACTTTCTCATTTATAATATATGCTTATGTTGTGAACATTCAAGATAATGTACAATTTTAAGTGTGGAGAAGGAAATTATGATTTTCTTAAGCTATTATAATCATTTTTATTAAATTTTATTAACTAATATCCTTAATTAACTAAAATTTTCCCATAAATACTTTATTTCATTATTGATTATTGATTTGAATTAGTATGCAAAAGGATGATAGTTAGACTAAACTTGCTTTTCTAAGTCATAATTTTAGCAGGCATTGAGATATTCAGTTTGAATGAAAATTGCATATTATTTGCAAACACAATATAATCATTTTTTATGTGAGCTTTTAAGCTTAAGATCAAATTTTAAAAACATTTAAGCTCTGTTATTCTTTCATGTCTGATATCATGCATATTTGAATGATTCTAGATCATATTTGTTAAATTAGAAGCATTAAAGTGATAAAGGCACTTAAATTCAACACTTATTTAAGACTATTACTTTGATAATTACCTACCATAATTTATCCTTTAGGAATAACCAAGTTTGAGCCTTAGCCTTTTTCATTAATTATAACCCACATTATTAACTTTTATCTTAATTTTCTTTAAAGCCTTTTTATTATTTTGAACCCTGAAGGTTATTTACATTAGTTGAATGTTTGAAACTTGAAAATTTGAAAGGTCCAATATTTCTTTAATTATGGTACATGATGAATGTTTTAAAAAATATATTTAAAAAAAGTGAGTATAGAAAAACAAGGAAAAAAATTACCAATGGATTTATAATGAAAGGACCTATATATTGTGAACAAGTTTATAGTAATGTTTTCTTTGTAACTTTCCTTCAAATTTATCACATTTTTATTACCCCCAATCATACCTTACCTAAGCCCTATTACAGCCTTATAAAGACTTTTTTTATTTTTGTTTCTAGTTTACGTATAAGTGGTGGAGGTATGATAATATTCCAAGTCTATTATAAGAGTTTTACTTTGCATTGATTTGAGAGTTTGATACTTTTCACCCTAAATACTTGAGTGCATTGAGTGAGACCTTGATGAGGGTGTAAATATTTATGTTTTGATTTCAATAAGATTATTGATGTGATTATTATTAATATTGACTTATAAACTTAATTTTAGAATAACTTGACTCTAATTGTATGTTAATTTGATTAATATGACATGATAATTTAGAGTATGGATGTACAAGTTGGGAATAATAAAATATGGAGGTTTGTAGGGTTGATAACTTAGATTATGATTTGCTTGAGGACAAGCAAAAACTTAAGTGTGAGTATGTTTGATAGATGAGTATTTGACTATAATTAAACACCCATATTTCATGTGTTTTGCTTGATATTTTCTAGTTTTGTTTCATACTTAGTACTTAATTTGCTAAAGTACATTTATAGGTAATAATTGCCTTTATGGACAAAAGGAGAAGAATTCAAATAAAATTGTGAATAAAATGAAGATTGAAGCAACTTGGACTTACACGGCTATGTATGTGCCCATATAAGTCTCTGTGAATGTGTAAAGTTATGATTGTAGGTAAGTCACCGTGTATGTCCCAAGAACCCTAATTTTTAGTACAAAAGGATGTGAGCGGAGACAAACAAAAGAGAGCAACTTTTGCAGTAGATTTGAGATGTAAGATACCTAAAAAGGCGACGATTTTAATTAAGGGATGAGGAAAACACAAAGAATACATCAAGAGATCCATTAGATTACACTATCAAACTTCAAACTTATAAGAAGATTTAATAGAAGAAAAAAGGAGATTTAGAATTATGATTTCTTTGTTTTCTATTAGTTTTCCTTCATGTTTATCTATGATTTCGTTTTCTATGATTAGTAACTAAACGTGGTTAGTGTTTAGGTGTGATGAACCCTAATTTGAGACATCATTATGTTTTAATCTTTTTATTCAATGCAAATATATTTGATTGATTATTACGATTCACTTATGTGTTTTACTCTTGTCAAAATATATCTGAAATATTAGTGCATGATTTGACTTCATATGATTTAGATTGAAAAATCCTCTTGTATGAATTTATCTACCATTATTGAAAGGAGTTGTATGCAAACCTAGAGATAGGTTGACATAAATCCTTTAAATTAAGGTTAAACCTAATAGTGAAATTCATAAATCAATAATACAATTATAGGGGTTTTAATTAGAAGGATTTTTGTTGACCAACTAATGGATTAGTTGTTAGTAGTCTTGAGAGATTTATTTATCAAAAGATAGAAATTTTAGCCGTCCAATAATCAATAATATAATTACATATTTGTTTCATTTATAAAATTTTTTGACTTACCAAAAAATAGAGTTACATAATAAAAGGTTCATTATTTAATGATTTTTAGGGGAATTCATCACCTATACATTATTATTTGTATTAAGTTTTCTAATTAATTTTCTTTGTCTAACATTCAATATTGTTTCACCAGTCTTAGTTTATTTGTCTATCTTTATTCTTAATTACATTCCAAAATTTAATTCATAGGTTAGATAATAGAAAAAAGGTAATTACTAGTATTTATTGTCTTCATGTGATTAACTCATACTTGCATATGCTAATTATAGCTATGTCGTGCATTTGCGATAATTTAATTATTAGCATAGAAATAACCAATAAGAGATAAATGCAAATCTCAACAAATGCTTCATAAATTTAAACGAAGTGAATTGCAAATTTCAACTTATAATTAGACAAATGGATTGTTATATTGGAAGGATTGATTAGTCATTAGGGCTACTAAGGAATTAGAAAAAATCATTAAACTATTTCATGAAACATGATTGGGAGGATATTTGGGCTACTTAGGCACTATTAAGTGTATCCATTTGTTTTTTGCAAGAAACTTATGTAGATTGATGTTAAAAATCTTACTTGTAAGTGAAATGTTTGTCAACGAAACAAAAACAAGACTATTGCTTCTCCAAGAGCTTCACAACCTCTTCCCATTCCACATCAGATTTAGCCAAACATTAGTATGAATTTTGTTGGGATATTGCTACTGTTCTGCTATTCTTTAAAACATAACTTGATAAAGATTATTGTTTTTGCAGATAGGAAACTTGCAGAAAAGTAAAGAAGACACAATTTTTACTTGGTTCGATTGTGAAACACTATCTATATCCAAGGTTCCCACCTATGGTGGTAAGGATTTTCACTATATGAAGAAGAAAATGAAGAACAAGATACAAAGATTGAGTGTTCTGTAGAACACCTGCAGCAAGAGTCTCTCAAACTCACCAGTACCTAAACAGGTTAGTACTCTAGCACTCTTTGATCTCTTTTCTTCTCACTATTTTCACTCTCAAAGACTGGAAAAATACAAAGTGAATGAAGACTGAAATATTTCTATGTTGTGTTGTATATCTGTCAGATGCTTTTTCCTTACTTTTATATATGAAGATGGAGGAGATGGCTTTCTGTGTAGACTTAATGAATTAGACAAGTTGCATGTGCATGTCATGTGGTCACTTATCTTTCAGCCTTTGATCTGCGTATTGAGTTATAGTTGTTGCGTTTTTGTGCCTTCCAAAGCATGTAACTTGACAGTGTTTAATAAGTGTAGCTTCTGATGTAATAACGACAGCGTATAGGCCACTCAACTTATGAGTTGAACTATGTCACGTGGGAGTGTCTTTGTCTATGTCATTTATGTCTGAAATTGAAAACCTTCGAGAGCTTTGCTTCATGTCTCCTTCTTCGACAACTCTCAGACACCATCACATACTTCACTTATGTTCTTCATTCTTTTATGCATTTGTTCGTTTTGTGTGTAGATTATTGGAGAATGACGTGATTTTTATCACATCTATCCCTCCTTCTCCATTAATCTATACTTAAATCCCTAATCTGAGTGATTTAAAACAAAGAACCCGAAACCCTAGTTTTCAAAATTTTGTGAGATTTGATGAAATCTGCTTCGATTTCATGTGGTTTCCTTCCTATTTCACCAATCCTAGCTCAAATTGAAAAAATCCTAGAGAAATCTCCAAACACTCGAAACCCTATTGTTCATCACTCTAGCAAGTTCGGTCAGATCTGCCTTCGGAATCAAGGGACTTTTGAAATCTGTAAGTAATCCCTGCAAAATATGAACTTCTTTTGTGTTAGTATTTTAGTTTCGAAATTAGAAGGATTTAAATAACCTTTGATCTTTTCCAGGTTAAAGAAGCCTTGAGCTATCTTATCCCTCACAAAGTGGAGTCTGATGTCAACGTGTTTGGACCTCTCATACAAGACTAGATCTTTGCTCAGGTACAATGCACTTTGACTGTTTGTAAAACTTACTGTTATAGCTAGGTTAGATTTAATTTATGCTAGGATGCCTATTAGCCATGTTAATTTCTTTACCCCTTCTGTGATTGCATAAAATTCTGCTTCTGTAGTTGAGAGTGATACGACTGATTGTTGTTGTACCTTCCAACTTACTGTGTTTCCTGCTAGTGTAAAAAAGTATGTAGAGATTGATTTTCTTGTGGTTTTATCTGCTGCATAGTCTGCATCTACATATCCATGTAGGCTTAGACTGTTATTGTTAGCTAGCTTAGACTTAGTGAAACACAGTCCATGGCTTAGGGTTCCAGCAAGGTATCTGAAGACATTCTTCAGTCCTTGCCAATGCTCAAGGCCTGGATTAGACATGAACTTGCTCAGAATGCTAATAGCATGAGCAAGATCAGGTCTGGTACAAAGCAT
>JANKOD010000193.1:16558588-16584822 GCA_026284645.1 Erythroxylum acuminatum | reverse complement strand
CATAATCCCTGTGGACACGACTCGGTTCTTACCGATTTATTACTCACTTCGACAACCGTGCACTTGCGGTTCACGAATAGGTAGGATAGTTATTTTTCATACTTTATCGTTTATGTTCTCGCACTTATGTAAAGTTTCAAGTATAATGATGGGACCACGATGCGCAAAGGAGATACCCAATGCTTAGATATATATATATGGAGTTCTTAGTCACACACTGAGCGAACAGGGTGACAGTCATGACGTCATTGAACAGCTAGGTGTGTTCTACCTTTGGAGCATTAGTGAGAGGATGCAAATACACTTGGGGCATGTATTAGCCCAATTTATTTGGCATCAGAGCAAAAAGAAGAAGGTTGGGATGATTTGCATTGGCCCTTACGTGACGAGGCTTACTTGATGAAAAAGGGTCTTCAACAGATTACTAGCGATGTGACTAGTAGATACCAAGGCAACACTAAATCTTAGGGTGATGAAACAAATGCACTGAATCTTAAGGTTTACATTTACCACCTAATTAAAGTTCTCGACGAGCTAGCCGCATTAGGAGGAGCTCGAGAGGAGCCACACATAATTGAGCAACTGTCGCAACTATATTCATTGTTATCCCAAATGGGATGGGTCACATAAGAGGAGGATAGTGCGGAATTACCCAGGATGTGGACACCACACCTGGACCAGTTGAAGATAACTCGACTGAGGAGACACATGGGGCAACTCATAGGTACTTAACGTACTATATGAGTACAACAAGTGAAGATTGTGGAGTGGATAAGGTAGCTAGAGGCTTATCCTAGATGGATGGGTGACTTCTTAATGTAGATGGCAAGCCATCAAAGGATGACTTTTTAACCTCCACCATCTAAAGCAGGAACATTGTATTCAACTCCTCCTATTTTGAGGACTTATAATGCAAGGACCCTCCATCAATGTACATGTTAGAGTCACAATAAGATTGAGATGCTTAATTTTGGTTTTCTCTTTTCTTTTTCTCAATATTTATGTAGTTTCTTATATTTCTTTCCTTATTATTTTATCCTGTCTAAACATTAATGCAATGCTATTTCCATTTATGTCATTTTTATTTTCATGTTTCTTAGTTATTTTCATTATTTTTATTTTCTTGTATCTTTTATTCCTTTGATGTTGATGTTGCTCTGATCGTCTTCTCCTCTACTGGCAAGCTGTTTGAATACTCGAGCTCCAGGTGCTGAGTACACCGGGTCCTCCATGAATCCTGTCAATCACCGGTGCTTCGTCTCCATCAGAGAAGAGAACCCTGTACTAAGGTACTTTCTCTGCATATGATCTACTGATACTCTTTTGCTATTTCGGTTGGTGGCTTTCTTCTTCACACTCACTGGGGAGGAAGACATGGGCAACAACGGGGAATCCGCATCATCAGGTATCTAACATACATTTTTTCCTAGCTTTATATCTTTTTGGGTGAGCTTGCTGACTGTCCATGACATATGCCTTGGCCATTCTACATGAGTGGCACCAACCGTTTCTGGAGGTAAGGGCTGGCAAGTGCCAGCCATCCTTCTAGTTGTTTCTGTGTTTGCAGTTTATGTCAGTGCGATCTTTGTTTTGTGCATGCAAGTTGTAATTTATGCTTTTTTCAAGTCTTCTTGTGTGGGTTGAATCTCGTAGGCGAGGTTGGTTGCTATGGTAGGAAGAGTCTGTGTTTCCCTGTTTATCGGTTTTAATGGCCTTGTATGCCTGACCTTTCTGGTTACCTGGGTAAGGGGACTTAGATAATGAAGTGTCAACGCTGGTTCCTTGGAGTCAGTCTGGACGTGCATGTGTTTGGACTTTGAAACTTTTTTCGTTTTTAGAAGACGACTTTTTACCGCCGGGTGCTCTTTTCTCGCCGTAAGGGTTTTTCGGTGCAGTTACTTCTACGCGTTTCTTTGTTCACGTGTTCACAAAGGAGGGTCGTGGCCCGGCAAACGATGCACGACTACATGCACATCAAACGAAGAACGCCCTTCTGCGTTGTGTAGGGTATCTTAACACATCTCTAGTCGTATCCGTAGGGTTTCTCGAGCATCCTGACAACTTTTGACGTTGTCCACACGAAACTTTCAGATTTTTTTCCTGTTGCAAATAGTTGGTACCCCACTTCTTCGTCTGGCCTTTTAAACTTGACAAACCCATTATTCTTCTTTTCTAAATTGGTGCTTCACTCTTTAACCAACAAACCTTTCCTTTTTAACATCACCCCTCTTGTATTTGTTTTTTTATTACTATTATTCTTACTATATTATTATTATTATTATTATTATTATTATTATTATTTGTCAGTAGTATTATTTGCATTTATTTTAGCTATATCTTGAGATTTTGGATATTTTTATTATTTTTATTTAGTGCTTTTAATTCTTCTTTACTTGCATTTTCATTTATTTTATGTTTTATGAATTGTTTCTGCTATCTGCATCATTCTTTTATTGTCTTATTTGTATGTGGGTCCACCGAAAACAGCTTCTCTACGATGTAGGGGTAAGTTTGCGTACTATCGGACCTCCTCAA
Source organism: Erythroxylum acuminatum (assembly GCA_026284645.1). Taxonomy (NCBI): domain Eukaryota; kingdom Viridiplantae; phylum Streptophyta; class Magnoliopsida; order Malpighiales; family Erythroxylaceae; genus Erythroxylum; species Erythroxylum acuminatum. Next base: position 16,582,287 of record JANKOD010000193.1, on the reverse strand, counting down.
ACCCTGCGTCATTGCGAAATTTCGGACTGGGTGATGATGATGATGATGATCTATATCTTGTAAGGATTATCGTATCTAATATCGAATGGGAACCTCATCAAAATCAAAATTCTGAATTCTTATTACTCAAGGAAGTACTAATTTCTTACCCTTTCTTAATTTTTATTTATATACACTTATATTATGTACATTAGGGACAATGTATAATTTTAAGTGTGGGGAAGGATTTCTTAAGCTTATTATAATCTTTTTTTTTTTACATTTTATTAACTTTCATCTTGAATTAGTTAGAATTTTTCTAAAATACTTGAAATAATTATTGACTATTGAATTGAATTAATATGCAAAAAGGTGAAAATTAGATAATAAACTTGCTTTTCTAGGTGATATTTTTAGTAGTCATTGAAATAATTAATTTGAATGAAAATTGTATATCATTTGCACGCATTGGACCATTTTTGTGATCTTTTAAGTCTGAGAGCAAAAAGGTCCAAATTTAAGCTCTTTTATAATTTCATATGTGTTATCACGCATAGTTGGATAATTCTAGAACTTGCTTTTATTATTCATATTGAGACCAGATTTGTTAAGTTGGAAGCATTGAAATGATAAAGGTATTTAGGCTCAACATTTGTTTAGCCTATTTTCTTGATAATTACCCTATCATATTTTATCTCTTACGAGTAACTAATTTTAAGCCTTAGCCTTTTTCATTGATTATAGCCACATTATTAACCTTTACCTTATCTTTCTTGAAGCCTTATTATTAATTTAAACCCTGAAGGCTATTTACATTTTTTGATTATTTGAAACTTAAAATTTGAAAAGATCTAATATTTCTTTAATTGTTAGTATATGATGAATGCTTATACTATTTTTAAAAAATATAAAAATATTCAAAAATGTTAAAGTTATGGTGTCGATGGATTTAAAATGTGAGGGACCTATATTATGAAGAACTAAGTTTCTTGAAATCTTGTTTTTGTAATTTGCTATCAATTTTATCACCTTTTTCATTATCACAATCATACCTTACCTAAGACTCATTAAAACCTAGTGACAAGACCTTTTGATTTTGTTTCTAGTTTACTTATAAGTGGTGGAGATATGATAATATTGCAAGCTTATAGTTAAGAATTCTGTTATGTATTGATTTGAGAGTTTTTATGCTTTTTACCCTATACACTTAAGTGCATTGAGTGAAACCTTGGTGAGGGTATAAAGTTTTATACTTTTGATTTCAACAAGATTATCAATATGATTATTATTGATATTGACTTATGAAGGTTAGTTCTAGGATAAATTAAACCCCTTTGTATGTTAATTTAATTGATATGATATGATTATTTAGAGTGTGGATGGACAAGATGAGGTTAATATGGGATGGATGTTTGTAAGATTGATAATTTAGATTATGATTTTTTTTAGGACAAGCAAAGCTTAAGTGTCGGGATGTTTAATAAATGATCATTTGATTATACCTATATACACATATTTCATGTGTTTTGCTTGTTATTAAATATTTTATAGTATTTTTGGTATTTAAGTTGCTTCAAGTGTATTTGTAGGTGATAATTGCCTTCTTGGACCAAAAGGAGAAGAATTTGGATGAAATCATAGCATGGAATGAAGATTTGAAGCAACTAGGACCCACACAACCATGTATAATGATTGTGTAAGTCTCTGTAAACATGGGAAGATTTAAAGAATATTGTTTCTGGTCATGTGAAATTACACACCCATGTATGTTGATGTGTATTTTATCCATGTAAGTCTTTATGGCATTGTAAAATTGCGAATTCAGGTAATTTTAGAGATACACATTCACCTACACGACTATGTATGTTGATCGTGTATATCCCATAATTTCTAGTTTTTACTATAGGACGTGATAAGAGTCAAAATAAGAAGTGGTAGGTTTTAAAGCAGTTTGAGTTGTAAGAAACATAGAGAAGTGATGATTCTAAATAGAAGGTAAGGAAAATACGAAGAATACGTAACAAGATCCGATAGATAACCTCATTCAATCTAAATTGTAAGGAGATTCATTAGGGAAAAAGGAATATTTATAATATGATTTCTTTTGTTTATATTTGTTTTTCTAAATATTTCTTTGGTTTTGTTCTTTATGACTAGGAACTAAATTTGTTTAATGCCTAGGCATCATAAACCCTAAATTATGATAACAATATGAATCAATATTTTATTTAATGCAGTTTTACTGATTGATTTATTGATATTCAATTATGCGTTTTATTCTTGTTCTAATATATCCGAAATATTTGTTCATGATTTGATTTAAGATTGAGAAATCCTTTTATGTAAATAGATCTATCATAACTAGAAGGAGTTGCATGCAAACCTAGAGATGGTTGACGTAAATCATTTAGATTAATGTCAACTAGAAAGAGATTTTGGTTAATCAGATGAGGGATTATTTGTTAGTAGTTTTGAAAAGATATTAACATAAGATAGGAATTTCTACGATTCAATAATAAAAAAATATAATTGCATGATAAAGGGTTAATATTTAAGAATTCTTGGGGGGATTCATCACCTAGGTACTATTTATTTGATATCAACTTTTTTAGGTGTTTTCCTTTGTCTAATTTCATTATTATTTCAATCTTAGTTTAATTTTTAATTAAATCCACAATCTGATTCAATGGTTAGGTAATAGAAAAAAGGTCAATACTAGTACTTGCAGTCCTTGTGGGATTAACTCATAATTATTTATCCTAGCTACAACTACACCATGTATTTGTGTATTTGTGGTTTAAAATTTATAAAATTCTTATGAGCATAGAATAGGCCAATCAAGTTTTTTGCATCAATGCGGGGGATAAGCAATATTAGGAAAACATAGCTTTTATTACTCTAACCATTTTTACTTTATTTTATCTTAATTTTGTTTCTAGTTTATTTTATTTTATTGATTCTTTAAATTTCTTTTTTCATAGATATTGACTCTTTGGTCAATTTATGACCTGAATCTAGAAATAGAAAGAACAACTTCTCAAAATCTTCACAGAGCACAACTGAGAGAATTTGAGCTAGATCAACAAATAAAGGGCTTAGGAGGTTAAATTGATACTGGGGAATCACGAACCAAGGCAAACCACCTAAGAACTATGTTCGATTATGCTAGACCAGACTTAACAGAAGTGGAGTCCAACATTGTTAAACTAAATGTGAATGCCAATAACTTTGAGATCAAGCTGAGAATTATTTGAATGGTGTAATAGTCTATCCAATTTGATGGACTACGAGATGGGGATTTAAACGCCCATATCTCAAAATTTTTAGAGATTTGTGATATGTTTAAGATCAATGGAGCTAAGGATGATGTGATAAGACTGAAATTATTCCCATTTTCATTCAGGGGAATAATATATTAATTGACACTGAAGCTAGTCGAAGTTACATTAATCATAATTTAATAAGTTTTCACCTAAATGAAACTTATCAATATACAAATTTCAATGGTGAAATACATCAAAAAGATACCACCATAGAAACCACTATTAAGATAAGAGATAAAAAATACCTATAAGATTATTAGTTAAACATAAATGATTTGATTTAGAGATAATGATAGGAACTAGTTTTCTTGAACAAACTCAACCTTATAAGATAAATCAATGTGGAATACTACTATTATATAACAACAATGTAATATATATTCTAAGATAATGATTAGTCCTACTAGTATCTCTATTCCAATTGGAATAACTTATAAGATTATATAGCCAAATACTTGATGCTAAGGCATTAATTAATCTTCATGTACCTTATCTTTATAATATCTTCTACTATGAAATAAAAAATTTTCGTTTCTACAGATACATTTTACAACTTCCATTTAAAACCATATTCTTAACCTAAAATCTTTAGTATACTCCTTAAGGTAGGAAATAAATTAAGGTTATACTGGACTTTGTTGAAGGAGCCTCAAGGGTAGTTGCTTTACTATAAGGTTAGAGCTAAAAAACATGGTAAACCACTTTCTTTTCATAGATGATCCTTTAATAAATTCCAACACAACCTCAATTCATCTCCTACTTTAAAGAATTATTAATGATTTTAAGAGAAAAATATGGTTTTAAAATGGAAGTTGTAAATTGTATCTGCAGAAAGGAGAAATTCTTTTTCATAGTGGAAGATATTATAAAGACAAGATATACAGAGATTGCTTGATGCCCCTATTACTACCCTAAGGGGCTTATTTATATAAGTAGACTTAAAGTCTAGATTATAAACTTTAATAAAAATTACATTTTATTAACTTTTTCAGAAAGTAAATTATATCTTTATTAACAATGGCTTCTCTTTTATTTGAGTGGATAGAGAAATTTTCATGTTATCTTCTTATCATTATGATTCAGAATCATCATTGTATGTATAGACGTTAGATGCTTCAACCTTATCTTTTTCCTTTAAACATCTTCCAACAACTTGTACGAGAAGGACAAATATTTTCTGTATGTTTACAGAGATGATGAAACATTTTTTGTGCTTCAGGACTTTATCAATCATACCTTTCTCAATCATGCTTATCTTCATTTTTACCAAATTTTCAACAGACAATGATGTCCTTTTAGTTGGGGCTATCATTAAAGAAGAAAAATCACTTTTCTAGCATAGGTTTGAAATCCCTTTTCAAATGTTGCCTCTATGCTAGAAATAATAATTCTCATCCTGATTCCTACTCTATAACGGATATCACTTTTAGTGTATTTAGAAAATTCTTTACTCAACTTAGGATCCACAATAATGGGAAAATGTTTTTCCTTTCCCAAAGTAATGAAGTGATAAGCATCATATCATTCATCTTTATAAAAATTTGGACTAGCAAACAATATCTTTAATACCAAGATATTATAGTCAATGTCGGATTGTTTAGATAATAATCCTTAATCCCTTTTTGAATCAATCTGGGAAGTAATGATATCTCAGGAAACTCTAGATTAGTCAAGTATACATCATTTATCATGCCAAAATCAAACTAATCTCAAATAGTTTAAGGATGAGTGCCTTATAAAAAGTTTCGTCTGGGATATGTCCTAACAAATCAATATAGATGACCTTTTGGAAGGCTATCAATCATAATATTTCTCTATATCCTTAATTTGCGTGTAATATCAAGTTTTAGAGAGATATTATCAAGAGTTGCCTCTTTTGGCTAACTTTGCTAACTAATACATTCCTTTCTTGGGGAGGAACAACCTATAGAAGATGCATCTTCAACCATCTTAGCCTTGTTGACTAGGCCATAAATTTTTTGTTTTGCATAATTGTAATGGTTTATCCTTGCTTGACATATATGATAAAATGAAAGAAGTAGCTTTGCAACTTCTTTTGGCATCAAGTTAAAGATCGTAATATCTACTTAATATTTAATTGAAGCCTAACAAGTATTGATATCTTTGGACATTTGTTCTAATAAATCAAACATCTCTTCTTCGAGGTTGACCATCTTTAGTTAAAAAATCTACAAGAACATTATTATTAGATTTGATAATCTTAATATCAAAGGTATATTCTGTAAATAAAATATGCCATTTTATATACATTTTATATTCAGGTTTAGAAGTTAAATTATTTTGAATAAAAGCCTTTATTTGAGTATTATCAGTTATTATTAAAAAATTAGGTAATATAAAATATAATTTTTTAAAGTTTTTCACTACCACTAATAATTTTTTTTTCCATTTATATGATATTGCTATTGAGTACCTGTAAAGGATCCCAAAGTAGACTTGTAAAGAGACTCATTCATCTTATTATTAGAATCATCATAATCTATCTTTTTCAATGCTCTACTCTAGACATGATCAGAAGCATCAGTTTTATGAATTAAATCATCCTCATCAGATGTTAACGAAAGCTTTCGTAGTGTAATGCACAAAATCTTAATTTTCTTTACATGTTCAATCAAATAGGGTGAAAAATTCAAATATTTAATTATTCTTTAAAAACATTTGAAAAGGTTTTCTTATTTGGCTAGGTTTTGAATAAAATCTGAAGCATAGTTTAATAATCCTAAAAAAACTTTAAATTTATTTTTATTAACTTATCAAGAAATTGTGAGGTTTTTTCGAGGATATAAGGTTAAATTTGAACTCTTATACCATCTATTTCCATGCCAAGAAATTCTATTTTAGTATGACACATCTTGGTTTTTTTTTACTCAAAAAGAGTTAAACCATATTGTTCACATACATTTGCAAATTTATTAAGATGTATAATATGTTGAGCAATATTATCACTAGCTATTAAAAATATCTCCACATAACAATGTATGAAATTATGGTACTTAAAGATATTATCCATTTTTCTTTGAAATATTTGTGGGGAATTTTTTAAACTAAAAGGCATAACTAACCATTCATAATGACCGCGTGGAGTAGAGAAAGCATTATATGGAGTACTATCTTTATTCATTTTTATCTACAAAATTATACACTAAAAAAACAAATTTAGAACAAAATTTTTTTTCTTCTTATCAAATTTATTATTGTTTCTTGACAATGTAAGAAGTATCCATAAAAAAACTGTATTATCACTTAATTTTTATAATTTACTACCATTCTAGCTTTATTTCTAATTAGTTATGCATGGTTTCCAATTGTAAAAGCTGAGGAAGAATGAGGGGATTTACTAAGCCTAATTATCTTTAGATTTTCTAGTCCAAGAAGATGTTTTTTTTTAATTCTTCTTGATCTTCTAAATTCTATCTCATTGCGGTAACTCTAATAATCTTTGTTTATCTTTCATTTTTAAGTTTGTGTCTTCTCTATTTTTATCCCAAAATTGTAATGGGTTATCAAAGTAATTTTTCTTTATCTTACGTTTTACTAATTCAAGTCCATCTCTAATGGTTTTTATCTGTTGATACTTGCTTTCTATATTATATTATATTTTAATAAAGGTTTTCCTTTTGGAAAGATCGGTTTTTTGTTTATATCCCACACCACGTTGGGTTATGTAAGGTTTAAATTTGACCGGTCTAGATCAAACATAGGCATTTTTAATTCTATTAACTATGATCCAATGAACATAAGGAGTTTTGAAATGTATTTGTTGTTTAATATTATCAAATAATATTTTATGAAATAATTGGAGAGAGTTATTTCTTAAAAAAAATTAGTTCTGGTATCATGAAAGTAAAATGACAGTTTCTATGGCGGTGACTATCTAATGTATTTCACCATTGGAATTTATATTTTGATAAAGTTCATTTAGGTGGAAACTTATCAAATTATGTATTAGATTATGAATAATGTATCTTTCACTAGCTCCGGCATCAATTAAGATATTACAGGGAACATAATTTGTACCATCAATATTCTCCTTTAATTTCACAATTAAAACTTGTCCTTAAATCTGCTCTTATCAAGGTATTAGCATATCGTTGACTACTCAAATCATCAATTTCTGATAAGATACAATAATTTATTGTGAGAAGTTAGTAAGGGTTTCTGTTGCAAATCTAATGAAAAATCTTCTTCTAGGACTTCTATATTGGCTATATAAGAAGGTGATATTCTTTCAGCTTCAAAAAAAACTTTAGAAAATCAATAATATCTTTTTTTGTAAACACTATTCAAAATTCACACTCAACATAAAAATAACAAAGCTAACCTCCCCAAATTTGGACAACACATTGTCCTCAATGTGAGGAGAACAAATAACACGTAAGGTGGGAATAAAACAAAATAACAGAAATACATAAAAACAAAAGAAAAAAAAGATAAGCGTTAGAGCATAAACTCGTCATGGTGATTGAGGTGGTGATGGTGTAGGAGGCGGTATTTGAATGCCTTAAGCCTCCAAGTATTTGTAAATTCCTCGAATGTCTAGGAATTTTCATCTTCACTCCTTTGCTATCTCCTTCAACACCTTGGCATTGTTTGAAATTGCGTTAAGCACCTTTTCATATCTGGCTATCTCTTTTTCTTCGGATTCTTCACTGGTTGACTCCTCAATTTGTTGTTGCGGTGGTGTCAAGCTGGAACTGTGGTCTCTCCTCCCCTATTCTTGGCATATGATTTCACATTGATGTCTCATAGTTTCATATTGTGGGACTTCAAAATCTCAACTCTAGTCAAATGGCAAGTGTTAAGAAACTCAGGAAAATGCACAGTTAGTCTATCACAATTAACACCATAATAATCTGCAACAACAATAACCAAGTATCTCATGCCAAGATTATTGCATCTATTTTTCATAGCAGCAATAATAATGTTAAAAATGTAGGTGGATGTATAAACTTGGACGCTATTATCCATGCACCTCAAAATAAATAACTCATTTATCGATCACTTATTGCTTTCACATTTGTCAAACATAGTTTGACATATGAATTGGTTCAGCAAAAAGTGACCAGGACTACGTATTATGTTATTTGGCACATAAGTCACCATGTTGATCCACATTGGTCGATTCCAGGAATCCACCGATTTCACACAAAGTTTCATAATTTAACTCATATAGTCGACCTTGCAACTGAAACCATAATTATTTAGGGTTATGTTGCTCAAATTGAAGGGATATGAAAAATTCAAGGGTGAGTTCTTTATAGACGACAAAGTTAAAATGCATAAATTTCTCCCATTGAATTAAGTTTTCAACATTTTCTCTTAATCCAATTCTTTCCAATATCTCAAAATCTAAATATCTAGGCATAACAACAATTTAGAACGAAGGGTTTAGAAACGGTTACTTTCCTCTTCTGAGTAAATCGAAAAGGGTGCTTCGTAATCTGCTACTTAGTTTCATTGTCCATGCCCTGACACTTGTGCCTTGGCTTTTTGGTTAAACGCATTTGGCCATCTGCTTAATTCACAAACACCTTTGGAATGAGAGATGTATGAAGAATTTAGAGAGGGAAAGAACTTTGAGGAGGGTTGTAAAGATAAGTGAGAGGATTTGAGAGTCTTGATTCTAGAGAGAGAGTGGAGAGAGTGTCATGGGTAAGAAAAATGAGGGTAGGAGTGAATATATAGGTTAGGGAGAAGCAAAGAGGGGTAAAATTAAGAAAAAAAAAACTTGAAAATCGTGTGCTCCAAGTCTTCCCTACTGCAGGTCCCAATTGTGACAGAGAGTAAATTCTCAAGTCACGATCGTGACCAAGGATGTCACAATCATGATAGAGACTTCAAAATTGGATCACGATCATGACACTATAAATTTTGAGGCTCCTTTCCCATTTTTGATTCTTTTCTTCGTGTCATTCCTGAATTCCTTCCCTAACTTATATTTTCATCAACACCTCATTATCTTACCATCCACACCCTTCTAATCTATTGTGAAAAAGAGAGAGAGAGAGAGAGACAAAGAAGACCTAAGTCATACTTATGTTCGATTTCTCCAAGATGTTTAACTTGTATAAAAAAAACTTGCAAAAACAAAGTTGAAAACCTAATATAAAATAAACGATAAAACAACAAAAAATTAAAATCATGGGTTGCCTCCCATGTAGTTCTTCATTTACTGCTGCTAGCTCGACGTACTTCTTTTGTTCACGGTGGTTCAAACAAATCATGTAATTGTAGCGTTACTATAGGTTTCATAATCTATAAATGAGCTACCTAATTGTGCTTTCTACCACCTTTCTTCCTCTTCTTTTTTCGATTATTCTTTCAAATTTATGGCTTTTCTGGTGGGTCCTTGTGAGTATAACTCTTCTCAACTTTTTCACAAGATTTGTTTCTTTTGATAGCATCCATAGATTTGAAAGGATTTCTTTTACCATCAGACACTTCAAATGAAACCCTCTTGTCCCCCAATATGAGAGTTAACTCGCCTCCACTAACATCTATAAGAGAATTACTAACAATGTTATTATAGCTACATTTTGTTCATAGATGATGATCAAATTAATTATTCTAACTATGTTTCAATTGTTATTTAAGAACTTTTGTGGAATGGAAGACTTGATATCAATATTATTGCAGTTCGTTAGAAGTTGTTAAAAACAATGGCTATGTTCTGTTTGTGGCTCACAATGCACATGCTTTTGATTTGCCATTTTTGGTTAAGGCCTTTAGTCGCTACAATATAGATATTCCCCTTGATTGGTTTTTTCTCGACACTCTACCTCTGGCCCCGTGAGGTGATGAAGTCTGAAGGTATTGCCCCTTCATTCCTCTCTTATTTGCACGAGTTTATTACATATGGAAATCCAAATTGCTTCTATTTGCGGTTCAAATGATACATTCCTGCATGTTTTCTATAAGAAGTCCTTACATACTTGTGTTAAATGTAATGAACACGTATTTTTAAAAGTTCTTCCATATGAAATAATGTGCAGGTTCCACCATATTATCTCATATTGAATAAAATCTCGTTCTTATCATAACTGTATATCTACTTACAGATTGCAGTATCTGCCAAGAAGTTGGAACGCATGTAGTATGAAAGAACAGATACATTATACTTATAAAAGACTTTGAAAAAAGTTACAAAGCCAATGTGAAGAAGCCTGACACTAACTTTGAATTCTGCAGATGATGAAGAGTTGTTGAAGCATATGTAATTTTCTTTGCAATTGATGAGGATTATAGAATTTGTTTTTTGTATTTCGTAACAATAAAAGAACATTTAATTTGCTTTTGTACTTTGAATATGTTCAATGTTGAATTTTAAGTCCTTATGGTCTATATGTTATATATAAATGTAGTTTTCTTTTCGTTTACATTTGATAATACGTACGCAATTAAGATGTAAATTAATATCTATATATTTCTTATATATATATATATATATGGATGTTGCCTACTTGATGACAAGAGTTTGATTTTACGTTAAATAATAATGGTAACAAAAGAACAAATTTTAGCTTTTATTGTTATAAATTATTGCCTTAAAAAATTCACTTTGTTGCTATATAAAGACTTAAATTTGTTACAATATCTATTTAACATTGTTACTATAGTTTGAAACTAACGTGTTTCCTTAGACAAAACTTAAGTAACATTTTTATTTTGTTTCCTAATCAAAAAAATATATTACTTTATACTTATTACAGCGTCACTTCTTATAATGATATGAATTATATTGGCTTAATAAAAAGGCAAAGATAATTATACTTATAGCTACGCTTCTATTTGTTGCCTAGAGCACTTTTTTCCTTCCGACTTGTTTATTACGATATTGACTAACTGACAAAATAAGTCAATCAATTACTTCTTTCATTTTTCCATAAATGATAAGCGAAGATAAACTGCACATTATAAGATAATGAGAGACTTATACACTCTACAAAATAGTGATACCTATTATATTAAATCTTTCTAGGATATATCCTATATTAAACTTTTTACAAGGAGCTTATCCTCGAGAGATTGGTATGATTTTGGAACAATAAATGTTATCTACTTAACCAATCTAGAGTTTCCTAAGATAACATTACTTTCCAAATCGATTCAAGGGCTTAGGATTGTTACCTAAATAACCTTACAATGATCCCTAAAGATACCTTAATACTAAAGATATTATCTGTTGATCTAGATTTTCATAAAGAGGAACGATATAATGCTTATCATTTCATTACTTTAGGAAGCAGAACACTTTGCTATTACTGTGGATACTAACTTAAGAAAAGAATTTTCTAAATACATTGAAAATAATATCCATTACATAAGAGGAATCGTCAAGGAATTGTTATTTTTGGCATGGAGGCAGCATTTAAGAAAGAATTTTGAACCAATGCTAGAAAAAGTAAGTTTTCTTCTTTAATGATAGTTCCAACCAAGAAGACACCAAAATTTTGTAAAAATGAAGATAAGCATGATTGAAAGAAGAAAGATAAGATCGAATCCTAACCCACAAAAATCTATCATCAATAAAAATAGAATCTACTTCTTAGAAATTTGATAAGATGTAATTTTTGTTAAGTTAAAATTTGGACTTCAATTTTGCTTGTACAAATAAAACCCCAAGGTTAAGAGAAGGGTCATCAAGTGTTCTCTATTTATTTCATCTCTATAATTTCCTCTACTATGAAATAAAATTTTCCTTTCTGCAAATACAATTCATAATTTTCATGTTAAACCTTACTCTTCTTCTAGATCTTTAGTATATGCCTTAAAGTAAGAAACAAATCAAGGGTTGTGCTGGACTTTACTTTGTTGAACGAACGACAAGGATAGTTACTTACTCCAACGTTGGAGCTGGATTGGAGTGTGACACGTCCTCTTTTAGGTCAAATTTTTTTATAAAAAAGAATATTGTGCTTTATATAGACAAAATAGAATAGAACAAATAACATAATTAATAAAATCTTGTTATTTATTAATTATTGATTATTAATAAAAATAAATTAACATTATATATTAATAATTTGAATATAGTTTTTAATATAAGTAACGAGATAAATATATGATTAAATAAATATAATATTTTATATTTTATTTATTAATTAAAAATTAAATAAATTATTTATTTATAAAATATGAAAAATAAATTTTATTTTATTTATTAGTTTTTAATATCAATAATAATATATAAATCTATTAAATCAATACGTTTGAAATATTTTTGTGATTTGCTATCTTTATCTCTTCTATTATATGACTACTCTCGTGACACAACATCTCGTTTTTGTTTGTGATTGTTTTGCCATATAGATGTAGACGTACCTCGTAGCCACAAATCTACAGGAACACACGAACAAAAAAAAGATCAGCTACAGGGAATAATATCCCCGTTGCGCTAATATTCCGATTCATTAATATGGTGGACCACCTAAACAATTCTTTCTCCCCTACCTTTGCCTCACCGTTCAATGAATCTACTTCAAATTACAACTTTGTCCCTCCCTACCACAGTCTAGCCCATCAGTGTTCGGCACGTTCTTGGATCTTCAGGACTCAGCTGTCATTAGAGCAGTAGTACGCAAGTTGCACTATCCGCCATAGAAACGAAGAAAAAAGAAAAGGCATGTATTGGTTGGTTCTCAAATTTTAAGTACGTGTAAGTGTAGAAATAATCCATACTAGTTGTGCACTGGGCGTTGGGAGCTCGTTATCTAATCTAAATGGAGCACCACGACACAGTTACGGTGTCCTTCAAGAGCTGGGCGCAGCAGATGGAGGAGAGCTACCAACTGCAACTAGCACTCGCTCTAAGGCTGTCCTCGCGCGCTGCTTCAGCTAACGATCCGCATGGTCTTGATTTTGATTCCGATGGTCAGAGAAAGTTCGCCTCCAGCTTTGACTCGCCTGAGGCTGTTATTTATCGGTTTTGGGTACGCAAACAGACGATTGTTTTTTTGGTTTACATTTTCCCGATGAAGTATTGTTTAGTTGGGAATGACATTTGAATTTTACTGCTGTTAATAACAGTTGAGTTTTACACGTAATTTGACAAAGTTTGTGGTTTGTTGTTTGAGGAGATTCTTTTCCCATGGAATGATTGAATTGGAGTTTAAAAATCTAGCGCTTCACTTCCTACTTCCTAGTAGCTAGTTTCTGACATTGGAATTTGAAATTCACGTGCAAATTCATGCGTGTGTGTTTGGAAGTAGAGTAAGCAGACTAGTAGCTGTTTTTATTTACCTGGATAATTGCAAATCATGGTTGGATGGCGTTTCGTCACATATGTGGTGCTGAGTTTGCTGTTTATATCTATCAGGTGAATGGCTCTCTGTCTTATTGTGATAGGATTCCAGATGGATTCTATGTAATCCATGGTGTGGATCCTTATGCCTGGACTTTAAGTAGTGACGTTGCTTGGATCCCATCTTTTGAGTCCTTAAAGGCTGTTGATCCTCGTACCGAAATGTCAGTAAAAGTGGTTTTAATTGACAGATTCAAGGATTCTAGTCTAAAGGAGCTCATAAATAAGGTTAGTAATCTTTCCCATAGCTGGATCAATCCTGAGACTGCAATTGGTCAACTTGCAAAGCTTGTCGTCAACCATATGGGGTTAGTTCTTCCCTTCCTAGTTCCAGTTTTCTTCTCGCTTAATATCATGGGCCTTGTCATGTTAGTATCTAAATGAATTATTTATCTATTTTCTTGATTATTTGTAACAGAGGTCTACTAGTGGCTGAAGGAGAAGCGTTTGGAAAACACTGGATGGAATCTGCTGAAGTTCTAAAAGAGCGCTTAGGCTCTATTATACTCCCAATTGGGATCTTATCTGTTGGCCTCTGTGTCCATCGTGCCTTACTGTTTAAAGTACACCTCAATACTTAGTGGTTGATCAATGTTTACTTCAATCAACCTTTGGCTGTTTATGATCCTATCACCCTATGTATATATGCTGTACTTTTAAAAAGAAAATGCAGATCCTAAAGGTTATTGTTATGTTCTCTTTGGTTATTCTTACTAATGAAGTTTTAGATACGTACTTAATAATTAATAAGATGCATATTATGTACTTGAGGAAATGATACACGTATCCTTTTTTATGTCCTAGAGATGTCTACAAAAGATCTGACACAATGAAGTTGGGATTCTGTAGGTGCTAGCGGACTCAATCAACTTACCATGCCGTGTTGCTAAAGGCTGCAAGTATTGCAGAAAGGAAGTTGCTTCTTCTTGTCTTGTGCAAGTTGGCAATGATAGGTATATACTGTGACTCTATAGACAGTTTGTTGGACGTTATAGTCTGAATCTGCTGACTATGTGGGGAAGTTAAGCTGTGAAGCATGAGAAATATGGAAATTTGACTACTGCGACAAACTTCACATTTGCTAACAGGGAGCTTAGGAACTTGGAATGTAAAACTTAGTCTGCAAGATCAATGCTCTATGTCATCTATCAAGTTGAGCTCTTTAAGATGCAAACAGCTATTCAGAAGTAGGAAGTTATGGCCTGTTAACTGGCATTTGATGGGGTAGTTAGACTTTACGGTTGGTATCAGTATGGCAGACCAGTACCTAAATGTCGTCGGGATTTCTGAACTGGTATGCATGCTTTTGCAGGGAATACTTGGTTAATTTGTTTGATGATCCAGGAGCATTGAATAACCCAGATTCATCGATTGATTGCGCTTCGTCAATCTTTATATCTTCACCATTATCTCATCCAAAGTCTAGACCCATCCAAAGAGCTGATAACTTTAGGATGTTGGCCAATATCTATTTCTTTCAGTGCCAGCCACCTGATTGTATGTTTGAAGATTCTCCTTCAGGTGATTCTTGCTGTTACCTGATGAATCTCTCTTTCTAATAATTTTCTTACAAGTGACTGCTTGTGGATCTTTATATCTTTTTTGCTTTAATTAAAGAGCATGTCATGTTATATTGCATATTTCCTTGTGAATTTTTTTCACTTTTCCCACCCCATTGCTTTTAGAATTTTGAGATGCAATGTACTTGTCCTCTGGCTGTAAATTTTAGAACTATTGTTTGTGCGGTTAGCTCTAAAGAATTGGATGTATATTGATGACTAAAATTTTAAAACCTGTACAATGCTGGTTGTTTGACAAATGCACTCAGTGTGAACAGGGTTTTTACCACTATGACTACTCATTTTTAAGATTAATGGTTAACTCACAGGAGCTCTTGATTTCATCAAGACAGGCAATGATGATGGTCAACATGACAAGATTTGTTCAGGGCTTGGTAATGACAAGAGCAACCTTCAACATACATCAAGCAAACCTCTGGTAAAAAAGGTTGCTTGTAAGATCAAGGACATCACATCTTTTTCACATCACAATAATTTGAATTCAGGACATGTGGTCAAGGGTCCAACTTTCCCATCTCATGCATCTCCATTACATGTCTTCCATAATCCAAAGCAAAATGGAACAAATATCCTGCCATCCCTGGAAAGAAATCAGCTGGGTGCAAGTAAATCAAGTGGTGAACTACATCTTGAAGAGGAAGATTTGGAAATCCAATGGAGTGAGCTTGATTTGAAAGAAAACATTGGGGCAGGTGTTTTTCTTACTTAACTTTGAAGGACAATAACATGTGTTATTGCTGGGGGTTTGCAAATTGATTTGTATGACCTCTCCATTGAAGTTTTTCAATTTTCATAGAGAAGGGCATTACATTAACAAATGCTTCTCAGGTTCATTTGGAACTGTCCATCGTGCTGATTGGCGTGGTTCGGTAAGTTTTCTTTCTTTAATCTGTCTTACTTTTGATTTCTATTCTGGCATATATGAGAGTATCTATTAGAAACTCTATCAGTTAAATGATGTCTTTTTTCATTGGCACGTTCTTTTTTCTTTTTTTTTTTTAAATGCTAAGCATGTAACAGGAGGTGGCTGTCAAAATTCTTTTGGAGCAAGACTTTGATGCAGAGCGATTCATGGAATTTCTAAGTGAGGTATAAATAAACTAGTATCATTTTTCTAAAGGATCAGATGCAGCTAAAAATTATAAATATCAAAATATTTCCTTTTATGGTAAACATTGATTGCATATTCTTTTCTTGACAATGTTTCTCTTAATTAAATTTACTTGTACCAAATTTGTTGCCAGGTAGCCATCATGAAACGCCTGCGACATCCAAACATTGTCCTTTTTATGGGTGCTGTTACTCAGCCCCCTAACTTGTCCATAGTTACAGAATATTTATCAAGGTATTGAAACTTTATATGATGAATTGGTAGATGTCTCTCCTTTACGTGCTTAACAAAGATTACTTCCTATCAGTGTAATCACAAATTTTGTGTGCAAATGTTAAACATAAAGTTTATTTGACAGGAATGGATTTGTTCATTCTCTGTTATTGTGAATAGTATAGGTATCAATCCTTTTAAAGACACAAGATAGTATGGAAATCTTGTAGCGATGCATTTATTTACACATGTAACCATATATATCTAATGATTGGAAGGTCATTATTACTAACAACTAAACCATAGAAATAGCTCTTAACCAAAGGCCTATCTGGGAAGTCAACTTCAAATGTTTAACCGAATGATCTTTCTTAATTGCAGAGGCAGCTTGTATAAACTTTTGCATATGGCTGATGCGGGTTTGATGCTTGATGAGAGGTGCCGCTTAAACATGGCATATGATGTGGTACGGTCTTTTTTTCATAGATTTTTACTGATTTTAATCAAATGAATTGTGGATAACTGCTACACAAAAATAAAAGAAATGTTGATCCTTAAATAAATTCTTTCATTACAACTTATGACTTCCCTTGCTCACAGGCGAAAGGCATGAACTATCTTCACCTGCTTAGACCTCCCATTGTTCACAGAGATTTGAAGTCTCCAAATCTCTTGGTGGACAGTGCATTCACAGTAAAGGTAAGCACCATAAACCATCACACTCTAATTAATATTTCTTTCATTTTCAGTATGCTTTCTTTTATTATTAATTTTTAAGTTATTCTTAAAGGATTATATATCCAAGTATAAACCAACACGTAAGAGCTTAACAACCTAACGTGTCGATCACTGCAGAGAAAGGGAGGGACAAACTGAGAGTGAGAGAGAGGGAGGGGAGAGAGAGTTGACAAGCACTAAAATAGAAAGTAGAATGCACTACAGAACCCTATCGATCTCTTAACCTGGGTGATCCTTTTGCAATGAAGCTGTTGATACTAATAGGGATAGGTATACTGACAAGTGTTTCTCTTGGAATATGACCTGGTCATCCAGGTTTCTGATTTTGGTTTGTCACGTTCAAAAGCAAGGACGTATCTCTCGTCAAAGACTGCTGCTGGGACTGTAAGTTCTACTTTGATATCGATATAACTAAACTGTAAGTTTCAGACATTAAGCATTAACTGTTCTTGCTTCTTTCTTTAGCCTGAGTGGATGGCGCCAGAAGTTCTGCGCAATGAGCAATCAAATGAGAAATCAGATGTTTATAGCTTTGGTGTAATCTTGTGGGAACTTTCTACTCTGCAACAACCTTGGAGGAACCTAAATCAGGCACAGGTAGATACAAAAGCCATAGATAAGATAATTCAAGATACAAATGGGGGATATACTTTATTGAAGCATAGAAGCTAAACGATTTCATTACTTGGTTTGATGGTATAAATAGGGCTTTATTCATAATGGTTGTTTTAGCTTGTATTTGACTGAAGGGTAGTTTGGGTGTCACCATTATTGGATATGCTATTCTGGTTTTGATAAGATTTTATATGGTACTTATTTTTAAGCTCATTGATTTTCTTTATTTGTCCAGGTAACAAGTATAACTTATTGTGGTCATCTATTCTTGTAAAGAAGGAAAAATGAACAGTATTAAAATCATGGCTATCAGAATGGAAGAAGAGATTCATGAGAGAAATGATCTCTTGTAGACATCACATGGTATTATGCATCAACTGATTAGTCAATGGTTTGTGTATTATGCTGCAGGTTGTTGCTAAAGTTGGTTTTAAGGGTGAGAGGCTCGAGATTCCGAGCAATGTCAATCCTATGGTGGCTGCCTTGATTGATCTCTGCTTGGCTCAGTAAGTGGACTAATTTATCTCATTATTCCTTTTCACTAAACGTGACACAAACTAAATGGTTTCACGCCTCACTTCATGCTGCCTTACATTTTAAGAACTTGATATCTTGCAGGGATCCCTCTGAACGCCCTCCATTCTCATATATCAAAGAAACTCTGCAAAAACTCGTTGACAGTATGTATCCAAAACCACGTAATGCATGGGGCCATGAAATATGGCGGAACACAATCTCCTTTAGGATGTGTTGATTGAGGGTGCGCCATTCTTTTGTTTCCCATCTGACAACTGTTCCAGTTAGGCCTGCATTTCATAGTTCTTAGATGAAAGCTATTTACAAGTGTAGCTTGGTCTAGTTACATATGGCTTACTTGAATGGTGTTTGACCTTTAATTTGGTTAGCATCCCATTGAGTAGCTTTCAGCGCTGTCTTTGAGTTGAGATATGATCGCCAACTACAAACCATTTCCATTGTGAATCTAAATTTATGTAGCATCAACTGATGTACTGATTTGTGTTAGAGTTAGTTCAAATGGCCTTAACAATTGATGTTGCCGGCACAAGTTTGAATCTATTTTGTGATTCTCACTTAGTCGATGAAAAAAGCCATGTTAGCAAGCATCTTAACCAAGCCATTCCCTTTCATTCACTACATCGCAACTAGTATGCAACCATCCACTCCCCGCTTCCAACTGAGGCCTGTTAGAGAAACATTCTCTTCGTGTCCATTGTTTACTGTTCCTCTTCCTTTCTTTCTTTTTATATAAATTCTGAAAGTGATAATCCTTTTTGAAACTGCAGGTAAATTTCATCTTTTATCTGGATGCTTGAGGCTACCTAAGTACATGCGAGGCCAATAAGTGTAAATAGCATGTATGATCTAACAACTCTTGTGGAAGTACCATACAAGTCTTCCAACGTTTACGGGAAGTTCCAAGAGTGGATTAGTTACTTGGTTCATAGCTGAGATTAGATTCTATCTGTTGTCCAGTTGCTTCCTTGCCATGACTATTTGGTCCATCAGATTGTTGTACATTTTGTCTCTGGTGTAAAGTCTTACTGGTCTGTGTGATGATTGGATTGGGCATGTACTACTTTGACGAACGGAGGCTTAGTGTGGAGCTTTTCATTACACTATACCTCTAGTCAGGGCGTTTGCCTATAGACTTTGTATACGGACTAAATACCTCACTAATTGTTTATAACTATACATCAGAACTCCTGTGACATGTTGGAAGAATTGACGCCGCTATTTTGTTCGATCTAGTGACCACTATCAATGGAGTATGTATGATATATCCATCTACTTTTCGTTTTCTTCTTCTTTTAAAAACATGTTCGAGAATAGAACGTATTTAACCCACTTTTTCTTTCTTTTAAAAAAAATTACTGATGTTAATAGAAATGTTGTGGAATTCATGTGTATTTGAACGTTAAAATTTTAAATTAATTACCTGGCAAGTTACTGATTCTTATTTATATGCATAATTATCTCAATAAAGGAAACAACCACACAGTACACTGTTTTTAAAGAAGAGTAATGAGAATGAAAATAAGGAGAGCAGCAATGGAGGAGTACTTGAGAGCAGCAACCAGAATGGCCAAGGAGACAATGAAGAGTTGCCACAGAACTTGGACACTTGCCCACGTCAGCAAACCCGTCAATCCAACGGCCAGGATGTTGTCAGGATCTGGGTCCACAAATAACTCGACCCATCTCAGATTAAACAGGGGCCTTCCATCCTTCCCCGTATCATTATCGCCCCCGTCACCGTTGCCGTTATTGTTAACCGGGTTATTTTCCTTTTCTTGTTGTTCCGTTCCGCTGGGTTCTTTGCGTATTCCGTTGTTGTCGTTCTGCGCTAAAAGAACTAACCTTGACTGGCGTTTGCGGATATTCGGTTGAGTTTTGAAAAGAGGAATCGACGGGTGGAGGGAATTCGTTGAGTAAAGAGGAGAAAATGGCCTTGGAATCCTTGGGATTGAAGGGTGGACGAGAGATTTGAGGGTTAACATTGTTTACTGTGGCATATCTCAAGTATGAGTTTACCCGTGCAGCCGGGAAGACAACACACGTATTAAACTGAAAAAAGAAACAAAAAGGGAAAACTGAATCAAAGTAATAGAATGACCACAGTGGGAGTCGAACCCACGACCTTTTGATCCGAAGTCAAACGCGCTAATCCACTGCGCTATGCGGTCCGATCACACTTCTTTCCTCGGTTAGAATTATTTCATCATGTACGTTTTTTTTAATTGTCCATCCTCCCTTCCTAAAAATTCGAAGAGATTAAATTAAATGTAACGTAAGGGCTGGTATAATAATTTTTATATTTTAAAATAAAAAATAGGCCTTATCTTATCATTATATATTTATTTTTAAAAACAATTATATCCTGCATGTTTTACTTGTTATATATTTGATTTTTTATAATTCAACCTCCTCTCACATTTGTTTACTTTCTTATAAGGTAGTATCATTTTTTTTTTTATTTTTGCATTATTAGAAGGTACGAAGTATTATTATTATACCTTCTGATAAAGCAAACACACACAAGAGGAGGTTGAATTATGTGTAGCTAAAACATTTTGCAAGTTATTTTTAGTTCACGAAGTAATGACAAGAGACAGGAGCCTCTCAATAGTTAAAACAGTCGGAGCATATTATGTAATATGATGTTGTTTAAACGAAAGGAGCCTGTTAACAAAAAATCATATTAAAAACAATTTGAGACAAAAAGCACTTGTTAAAACTAAAAGGAACTTCTTTGAAGTTAAAAACAAAAAATGTCTGTTAGAAGTGAAGGAGTTTTTTGTTAAAATAAACACACACAGTATATTGCGAAAATATAAAAGTTAAGAGAGAAGAGAAGAAGGACGCAATCGGTTTATATTGATTCGGCTTACAACTTAATTCTACGAGTAGTCATCTGACGAACTTCTCTAACCTCATAAGTTAATATTTTTCAAGGTTCTCTAATCTTCTAAGCTAAAGTATTTAGCTAGCCTCTATAAGCTCTCAACAGAAAATAAAGTTTGCTCGATACGGGCTACACCGATATCTTTCTTATGTGTGCAGAACGAAACCTCCTGTAGAAAACAAAACGGCAGTACAAGTGCTTTAATCGGTAGAATCACAACAAGAATTCAAGTAGGTGATTCTTTGTTTATATGCATATGAACAGATCTTGTTTGACATGCATTTTTTTCGAATATCGTGACGTTTCTGATGTGCTATTTTTTCTTGCTATATCATATGTTTTGCGCTTCTGGTTTTGTTGTTACTCTTTCTGTTCCCAATAATCCAACATAAAAATGTCGCTTTTCATTTTTTCTCATCTGTCTTGACTGTTGGGTTGTTGAATGGTCTTCAATAGTGAAAACTGTTCTTACGAAAACGTTAAGAACAAAAAGAGAGTTTTTTTTCTTCGTTTTTTTATGAATGCTTTTTATGTATGGTCTTCAATAAGTTGTTTTCGTTTCTTCTCTCTAAATGATGCTTTTATTTTTCAGAAGCTAGAGAAAGGTTTTAAAAAACGAACGAAGAAAACAAAGCGCAGGAAGAAGAGGAAGAAGACTCTTCTTCCTTCTCTACAGAAACGCACGTGTTTTTTGTTTCAGACGTTGCATTGGTTAACCAACAAAGAGGCACATATCTTGTTTTCTCAAAAGTTGCATTGAGAAAATTGACTACTGCTTTTGTGAAATGGATATATATATATATAAGATAAAAGACTTAACAAATAGTTTTGTTTGATTTTGAGATATATGTTTTAAATTAAATGAAACATAAAGAATTAGAAATATGTTTTCTAATTTTACACAAACTAATTGAATTAGTTAATTAATTTCTAATTAATATAAAATATTAGAAATTATTTTTTCTTAATACCAGTAAACTAATTTGTTTAGTTAAAATAAACTTAGAAATAAGTTTCTAAAATCAACAAAATAAGAAATGAGTTTTCTAATTGTATTATTTTTTTATTGAATTAAAATTAGATATATGTGTTTTAATTAAAATCAAAACTAATTTGTTTAGCTGAAATTAGAAAGGAATTTCATTAGAAATTAGTTTCTAATTAAACCAAGATAAATTGATTAGTTCAATTATAATTTAAATTAGAAATAAGTTTCTAATTCTATTTGAATTATTCATATTTGAACATTAGAAATAAGTTTCTAATTGATTAGAAATTAATAGCATAATTTGAATAGTTCAATACATTGCTAATAGAATTGAATTGTTTCTATAATATGAGCATGAGTTCGCTATGTGTTAGACAAAATAATTTGTTATTTTGGGCACTCTTCTAATTCCTGAAAATTTGTTTCTCAAGAAAATGCCTATTATTAAGCGAGCGCCTAAGTTTATTCGATGTGAGGCACAGAAGAGACGAATTGGCAATATGTATATAAAATTAGTTAACATGCGTTTAATGCCTGGAGACGGTATAACACAACATGTTATTTTAGTTAATAACATGATGCAAGAATTATACTTTGGTGGTTGTCGAGCTTATATGAATGTTGAAGTAATATATGACTTTGCTTGCAACATTACCTCAACTTCAAGGCGAACTGTTACGAATGCTCTGAAATACTATGGCCTCGTTTGGTAAGCTGCCAATCAGCTATTTTTTTAGCTGATTGGCATGCTTCAGCTGTTTGAAGAGTTAAACAGCTATAAATGTTGTTTGGAGAACAGCTAAAACACCAGTTGTTTGTCTTTTAATGATTAAATACTCAGTTGTTTGAAGACAAACAGCTGAAACAGCTGGTGCTTCAGCTGTTTGTCTTCAAACAACTGAGTATTTAATCATTAAAAGACAATTATACCCTATGTAATAAAAGAGTGATTCCGTATCACAATAGAACGAGTGTCTCACTGGAAGAATGAGTGTCGCGAGTGGTGAGCGTCGACGGCGAGCTCCATAGCTTCGTAGATCTCTCGAGTTTTCTCCTGCTTTCATGGCTTCGTCCTCCTCCTCTTCTCCTCCCCGACTCCCCCTCACTACTATTTCTTCTTCTCCCTTGCGCCTCCCCTCTTTGCCTACGGACCAAATCCCTAATCCCTCTGATCAAAATGTCAACCCCAATCTCCCTACAGCTTTTCCTCCCTTGTAAGCTGCTTCCCCGGCGACTCTTCCTCCGCCTTCGAAGCCCCTAACGGGTACCCCTCGAACGTGGAAATCTGTGGTGGCGGAGGGTGCGACTACTGATTCTCTGTCTACTACGATAACTTATTACCCTCCGGTTATCCAAGACGACAAGCTTAGGGTCATTCCTCCTCTAGAACTAGCCAAACAAGGTGCC
>JANKOD010000193.1:16542816-16555213 GCA_026284645.1 Erythroxylum acuminatum | reverse complement strand
GATGAAAGAAAATCTACCTCAGGATATGTATTCTTACTAAACCATGGAGCAATATCATGGAAAAGTAAGAAACAATCTTGCGTTGCATTATCCACAATAGAAGCTGAATTTATAGCATTCTTAACTACAGTACAAGAGGCTGTGTGTCTTCATCGATTCTTAGTGCATTTGAGAGTCATTAAAAGCGAAATTAATTCAGTGACCATCAACTGTGATAGTCAAGCTGCAATCGTTTATACTAAAGACCCCAAATTTTATTGTACGACAAAGCACATATATACCAGTATAATTATGTGAAAGATATAGTTGCACGAGGAGAAGTGAACATAAGATATATACCTACGCGAGATATAATAGCAGACCCAATGACAAAGCCAATTTTTAGAGATGTATATATTAGGCATATCAAGTCACTAGGACTACGTAGATGTTGAAATGTACTGATAAACATTTCTCTGTGTATGTTCAATTATTATAATGTCATATTTTGGATATAATGTATGATGAAGATTATATATTGTGTATCATTTGATTAATGAATATATGTGTTTTTGCATATATATATTTTAGGATGAATCATAAGTATATAAGACATTATAGATTGTCCCTCTCACACAGGAAATCACCTCTGGTGTTTATGCTCGCTAGAGATAAGGCATGTTTAAAGTTTATTATCTAGGTGATAATTGAGAGCGAGAAACTTAAACCATAAATGCCGCAAAAAAATTGGTTCAACGTGATTTGTTAATCACTATATATGTCTTACGTTGCCATATGTGAGCTTTGAACAGGTTTTGAGTAGATAAGTAAACTCAAGTTAAACATTGAGTATGTTTGAACTATTATCTGTACGACATTTCTTAAATGAAAGATGTTCAAGTTAAACGAAGTGGGTAAATACCGTAGCATATGACTGGTACTATGTGTGCACAACTGACCAAAGAAAGGGATTAATGTAAGTCGCTAGATCTCATCTTACGATGTGTGAGACCCTTGAGGATGACAAGAACCTCATCATATATCCTTATGACTTTTGTTTCATTCTTAAGAATTGAATTTAAGGTTTGCTACTTTAAGTTATTGCCAAAAAGATCATGCAAGATGCGATCCTATAGAATAATTCTAGGAAAGCAAATTAAATTTAATTTAAAAGAGAATTGAGAACAGAGGAAGGTCATTTATTTTAGATCATTGACTCGCATGAAAAGTATTAGCATCGTCTCTTTAGTAGAGAATTTGAATATAGTCATGACTCAAGAAACTAAATGAGATCAAGGAAAAGTGAAAATGTGAGATATGACCTAGCGTATAGCATACAATGTCTACTCAAGGACACATAAGTCCCATAATTAATTTGTTAATCAAGATGTCATATACTCCTAACAGATATGTGGCAATTTACTCTCGTCGTATGCTGGTCACACCGGTTATTGAACAAGTATGAGCATTGCAGAGTTTTGTTTTGTTTTTTTAATTAAATTAAAACCCTCATGTGTGAGTGAGAGATAATGAATTAAATACACCCATGAGGAGTATTATGGTAAGTCTACTTTACATAACTACTAAAGGTTTAAAAACAAAAGAAGACAAAGACATCTTCTTATGTGTGTAGAACAAAACCTTCTGTAGAAAACAAAATGGCAGTACAAGTGCTTTAATCGATGGAATCACAACAAGAATTCAATTAGGTGATTCTTTGTTTTATATGTATATGAACAGATCCTATTTGACATGATCTTTGTGATTGTATTTTATCTTGATTATTTCTAACAGGAACAAAAGATTTTTCAATGACATCACTTTCAAAAGAATTAATTTTATAGTTGTATTTTAAAAGTCTGGTCTGTGTTCAAAAAAGCAGCGACTTTTTTTTAAATAGACATTTCTTTGAACTAGCCGTTGCTTCACTTGCATCTTTAGTCAACTGAATGACTTTTATTATGAATAACTTTGATGTCATCTTTGTCAAAAATCTTCTAGTAATCACCCCGACCTTCATAATTAATAGAATCCTCTCGAATAAATCGTTCTTAATAAGGAAAGTTTATAAAGAAAGTTCATGCGATAAAAAAGCAATTATTTCATGATTTTATTTCTTTTTTAAAATTATATTATTATTTATGCATAAGAAATTAAATTCAATTTAAAATTTGAAATATTATAAGGTTATTATCAAAATCATTAAATATAAATCTTTGAGCTAAACCTTCCCTCTTTTTAGTGAAAATGTCCCATTTCATCAAAATAATTCAATCATTGCGATAAATAATCATAACGCTCTATAAGTTTGTACTGCAACAAATTGTTAAATTCCGCCAGTTGTAAAGAAATAAAACAATCTCTAGATCAACTCGTAACATATGAGTTACATACTTAATTCTATATATATATAAAAAAAAGGCATATGAGTTACAAATTAGTTGAACAGAATCTTTCGTGGGGCAAGATGAGCCTCAGCCGTCCGATTAAACGATCTGAACCGAAAGATTGGGGGGTGCAAAAGGGTAGCAGGAAAATTTCGCAATAATAGGTAGCAAAAAGAGACCCCCCTTTACCGCTCTCATCAGAAGTCAGAAAAATGATACATACACGTCCCCATCATCGGTCGTCCATTCCAAAGCTCGGCTCCACCAATTGATCATTCCGTACGATTTCATAGTTTTGGCATGATTTGGCGTGTGAGATACAGCTGTGAATCGCAAGGGGGGAGTAGACCCACCTTCCCTTTTGGGCAAAGACAAACTTCCCTTCCCTCTTTAGGGTCCCTCCAGGCAATCGACCTCCAGCCCCACTCCTCTTTCCTGTCTAATTACAGGTTCATACCCACTCTGGTTACATTATTAAAGTCTTTAATCATTCATTTATGTAATACGTGTTGGTTGCCATTATTTATTACTTACTGTCCCTTTCTTTAAAGAAAATGCTTGATTGATATTGGGTCGTCAGACTGAAATACGAGTATTCAATTCATTAGCCTTATAATTTAACAGAAAAAAGACCTCAAAAGCCATGAGGTAGGAATCAGTAGTGTAATTGTGGGAGCATGGTAATGCTATTGCTAGCTAGCAAAGCAAACGAAAGGGTCACTTCTCATTCAACACGAGGAAAGGGATTGGGTCAGCAACGTCTGGATCAAGTAATCAGAGCTGATCGCTGACAAAGTGTGTCTCAGGGAAACTCCTCTTTCGATCCCTTTCTTCTCAATTTCCATGTCACTTACGTAACACTGGACATGCACTAGACACTGCAATCTTATGCAGCTCCAACCCAATTTTTTCTTCCTTTTTTAACTTCTAAGTTTGATCTTTTTAAGCCTTGTAACTAATTGTTATATATGATTGGTTGTACCTTTTCACTGAGGATAACATATATTAAAGCAGTTTTGGTGCTTATCTTGTGATCTTTCATCGCAGACAAAAAGTGATTTATATCTATAGACCACAGAATAAATTCTCGACAATGTAAAGGTAAATTCCAGCAACAATTAATGATGCTCCTCCATATCATAAGGATTCGTTGGACGCCATACAGATGCATAAATAGTAAACTTGCTTCTTGTTATCTTAGACGGACCATGTAACTATGTTCGTATCTGGGCTGAGTGTAACTTCTCACAGGAGACGGGACTTACCGAGAGAGTTTTACTCGACGAAGTTGTTTATTTACACTAGTTCGACGAATGACAGTAAATTAAATTTGAAGGAAGAGCAGGTGCCGTTAATTCGAACAAAATAACGTTGGAGTTACTTAGGCAATCATTAGAAGGATCAAACGACAACATGCCTTTCACCTACTGTCTAATTAGAGAGAGCAACAGCCACCACCTTTAGACTTAGCATTAGCCTTAGCCTAAGCCTTAGCCTTAGGCTATCCAAATCCAATACGGACAGGATCAGCAGGAACCACAACTCGGTCGGTGAAAAGGTGAAAAAGAAAGGAAAATCACTGTTCATGCGTCATCTAATCAGTGCTGGCCCTTGTTAACCTTCCTCGTGTAATGCTTTCCCATTTGTCTGCCTCTCATTGGTCCTTCACGCCTACGTATGTTCTTACACATACCCTAAGCTAATCTCTCTCTGTACCTGTAAGGGAAAGAGTTTGAGATAGTGATAATAGAGTGATGAAAGTTGCGGTAGACTCGGATCCTGTCTCCCGAAGAACAAAGTTCCTCCTTGGTCCAATTGATGTTTGTTTTTCTCTTTTTATTTCAACCCAAAACACGCATACATAGTCTTAACCTCTCTCTCTCTCTCTCTCTATATCTATCTATATATCTTTGATCTACAAAACGTAGCCGTAAGAGAGACCTAGAAATGGGTGACCACCAGTACGGCTTTTCGGATCTTCGGCAACTGGTGGCCGGAAGAACCCATTTTCAGGGAAGCCCACAAGCCACAGAACCAATCTTTGGTAATCTTGCACCACAAAGGCATCACCACTATGATTCCATCATGGTTGGCGAAGTTGTGTTACCTAGTGGTTTTGTCAAGCTTGGTCATGATCATTACTGCACTAATTTTACTACAGCTACTACCACCACGACAACAACTATAAGTGGTGGTACCGTTGGTACCAGTAGTCCATCAGGAGCTGGTTTACTCTATGGAGCAGAAATGGATAGTAGTGGATGGATGGGAAGTAATGATGGCAATAATAGCAGATGGCCGAGGCAAGAGACCCTCACTCTTCTTGAGATCAGATCTAGGCTTGATTCCAGGTTCAAGGAGGCCAATCAAAAAGGTCCACTTTGGGATGAGGTTTCTAGGTACATTTCAACTCTATTATTGCACGAAAACCATCAGTGTGTTTCGTTTTTGTTTTTACTATAATGACTAGCTTCCACTTCTTGCATACGCGTCTTGAATAGCAAAACCCTAATTGGTCATTTGAGATTTGATATAAAAATTCTCTCTCTCTATCTCGCTCTCTTCTTCGCAGAACTGAGTCGATCCGCATGTTTAGTTTTTCTGAGTTTAATGCTTGAAAATTACAAAAGCATCCAACTGAATCAACAAAGAGACTCGGGTGTTCTTTTTCTTTTGGCCATTTATTGGCTTAATTCTGTGCAAAAGTAGTTGTTCCCATAAATAACCATTAGCCACTTGCTGTTTTTCTGTGATGGAATAATTTGATTTTACCACCAAGTTCTCTCCATAACCACATCTCTTGCGTTCTCTAAGGCTACCATCTTAGCAACAAACTTGGCATCTTGAAATTAAGAAAGCTATGTCTTTGATGCAACCGATAAAGGAATGCTCTTTTTCTCAAATTTGTGGTGCTTTCAGTCCAAAAGCCTTGATCAAGGAGGAAGAAACAATGATAACTGATAATGGAACTACACCATGAGGACGCACTTTTGTTTCAACCTCGCGTAGACTTATCATACCATCTTCTACAAGATCCACGTTATGGGAACTTAAATATAAAATGCATTTGCAAGTCAGCTTTTAGTGCTCAAGTGCTTGTGGACATTTGAGTTATAGTTTGCTTTGAAATAATGAGCAACATATTGAATTTATTTCATCATATTTGTTTTTCCCTCCTAACTTTGGCTTTCTCTCTTGATATAGGATTATGGCTGAGGAACATGGTTACCAGAGGAGTGGCAGAAAGTGTAAAGAGAAATTCGAGAACTTGTACAAATACTATAAGAAAACCAAGGAAGGTAAAGCTGGAAGACAAGATGGTAAACACTATAGGTTCTTTCGCCAACTTGAAGCCCTCTATGGAGAAACAGGCAATCCAGCTTCTACCTCAGAAACCAATTTTGTTAACAACCCTCCCCATCTCCAAGCACGAAGCAACACGATCAACCAAGAAAGTCAAGAGCTTTTGCAGGAAAACAAGCTCAGCGAGAGTCTAAGTTTCTCCAACACGACTGAATTTGAGACATCGTCTTCGGAGAACAATGATGATGATCTTTCTGCTATTGCCTCCATGATGAACAGGTCGAAGAATCGCAAACAGAAGGGGACAAATGAGAGTCAAAGTTACGATGTGACTAAGAAGCCGTGGAAAGCAAAAGTGAAGAACTTTGTGGACTCACAAATGAGGAAGCTGTTTGAGACACAAGAGGCTTGGATGGAGAGAATGCTCAAGACCATTGAGGATAGGGAAAATGAGAGAATGTCAAGAGAAGAAGAGTGGATGAGGAAGGAAGTGGCTCGATTTGATAGGGAGCATGAATTCTGGGCCAAAGAGAGACAATGGTTCGAAGCTAGAGATGCTGCCCTAATGAAGACCTTGAAAAGGCATACAGGAAACGATCTACAGCTGTCACTTTCCATGGATCAATTTGCAGTATCAAGCTACAGCAAGAGCCAAGAGACTAAGAAAACTAGCGATGGCGATGAGACTACTAACATTAGATGGACTGAACCCGAGATTATAAGTATAATACAGTTGAGAACCGCCATGGAAACAAAATTTCAGGAAAGAGGGTATTCAAGAGAAGGTTTGTGGGAGGAGATAGCTGCATATATGGGAAGTCTGGGGTATCATCGAAGTGTGAATGAGTGCAAGGAGAAATGGGAGACTATGAATATCTACTTCAACATGACAGAAGAGTGTAACAAGAAGCGCAGAGAGGATATGAAAACTGACAATTTATTTGGGGAACTTGAGAGCTATACTGGTCAAGAACTTGAAAAACAAAGACTTGAGAGCACTAACAATTCGTCTTTTGATCATCGTGCCGGTAGCTTCCAAGTTGGTAGGAATGAAGGAGAGACTTGTGGGAAAAGTGTGGTTTGAAGCTGGCTGATAAGGAGAAGAACGTGCACACTTAGCTGATCTAATTAACACATGCAAAGATGATATGAAATGCTTGTCATTTGTTGGCATGTAGATGTAACTTGTGGAGAAGGTAACACTTACTGCGGTATCAGTTTTTGACCATCGGGTTGGGGTCTGTTTGAATGTCTAAGTACAACTGAATGGGAGTTGAGTTGTCGTCATCAAAACTAAAAAGCCTTCCACAGTCGTAACAATAAAAGGCAAAAAGGCCGAGCTTTTCTTCAAAAAACAGTACCGAGACATGGATTTGGGCTTTTGATTTAAAAGTAGTTGATTTTTATTCTTCTTGGACTTGGTCAACAAATTCTTTTTCATCAACACATGAATGCAAATTTTAATTTCAATTACCAACTTTCTTGCGTCTTTGTTTAAAACCACTTTTTGCTGACTTCATTCTTATTTTTAAATGAAAGGTCTCGTCGTTTTGTTGTCCAATTCTTCTTCTTCTCCTCCTCCTCGTGATTGACCAACTTTCACGTGTTTTCCTTTGCTTAAACTAACTCTCTCTTGGTTTCTTTCGCATCGAAATGTGCAAGTAATCCTCCGGTAAGTACGCTCCCGTGAAATCTGTCGCTGGAATTCTCGCCAACCCAATAAGCTTGTTGTTCTTTGAAGACGTCTCTAGTAAACTCCAAGCGTTAGAAAACCCTCGTGCATGGGCATATCCATCACAAGAAGAAGGGTAGCTATTATCTTCCATCTTCGTAAAGAAAGAGCTGAGTGGATCGTTTTTGACCAAGACAAAAACGTTCTTTTTCACTAATCTCCGGTTAATCCTTAAGTCTTCACAGGATATGACTGCGACTTCGAGTGTGCGGCACGTTTCGTACTGTTGAATATTGGCACTTTAGTTCCAAATCATCGGCAGTTTTTGGTGGAATAAAATCAGCTGAGATTATAAAATAAAATCTTTAGTTCAAATCTTTAGTTATTATTTTATTTTCAGTTGTAACATTCTAAATTTTGGGCATCAAATTAGGATAGAAGTTGCTTCTTATTTTGTATAGATAGCCGATGGTAAATGAGAAAAAATATCATAAAACTTTCTACCAGTTCTTCTCTTTGTATTTCAGCACTAATACTTTTTGAGTACAAGTTTATGAACGTATCCAAATATATGTTAGTAAAGGAGAACGAAAATGCAAGATTTGAGAAACAAGAAAAAACAAAGAGTAAATTGAATTTTTTCCTTATTCCAACTTGAAAACGACGGACTCCAGTACAACGCTTAAATAACCTTAAGAATAACAACAAAGCTGAAAGTAGGGACTCAATCCCACGATCTGCTAAACTATCTAGCTACTGTTATTGTCCACTAACCACTAACATAATAACAATTAGGACCCACTAAATAAATGTGTTGCAATAAAGTAGCACTAACTTTTGAATCAGTCAACTATATTTATTCAACTCTCCCCCTTAATTCAAAATCATATACACCTAATTGTAGCCTGAAAAATTGAAACTTGGCACGTGTCGGAGATATTGTAAAAATGTCAGCTGTCTACTCATTACTGTTGCAGAATTTTAACACTATTTTGCCATCAGATATCAATTTCCGAAGAAATGATGATGCACATCGATATGCTTTGTTCTTCCATGAAAAGCTGGATTCTTAGCCATTGCAATTGTGGATTGATTATCACAAAATATCTCTGTAGCTTTCTTTTGCTCAAGGCTGAAATCAGTAAGAAGTTTCTAAGCCATAAAGCTTGTCGCGGTGCTGAAGATGCTGTTGCATACTCTGCTTCGGATGATGACAACGCTACTGTTTCTTGTTTCTTTGAACTCCATGTCACTGCTCCAGAACCAAAGCATATGCCAAAATTCACAGTCCCTGCAATATAACGAAGAATCCTTCTTGCTGCTCCAAAGTGTTGTTTTGTAGGATTATGCATAAATCTAGACACAACACTGACAGAGAAAGCAATATCAAGCCTAGTGTGTGTTAGATAGTTTAAACCACCAACTAAACTTCTAAACAATGTAGAATTAATTTTCTCAGTCCCATCTTCACGTTGTAGCTTCTCATTGATGTTCATTGGTGTGGCTGCCACCTCACAATTTGCCATGTTAAACCTCTTCAAAAGATCTGCAACATATTTCTTTTGACACACAAAAATTCCATCATTACTTTGCATGACCTCAAGTCCCAAAAAAATTGTAACAAGCCCAAATCTGTCATCTCAAAATTTCTTACCATACAGGACTTGAAATCATCAATTAAAGACTTTGAGGAACTCATATAGATAATGTCATCCACATAAACACAAACCAGCAAAAAATTTCCATCACCTTGCTTCTTCAAATACAAAGTGGGCTCATTTTCACTTCTAGTGAATCCGCTATCATGAAAAAATGAATCAATCTTGCTATACCAAGCTCGCGGTGCTTGCTTTAGCCCGTAGAGAGCTTTTCTTAACCTGTAAACTTTGTTCTCATTGCCATTAATAACAAAACCTGGAGGTTGTGAAACATAAACCTCCTCTTCTAAATCACCATTTAAAAATGTTGATTTTACATCAAATTGATACACAGGTAATTGTAACTGAGCAACTAATGCCAAAATAATTCTCACAGTTTCAAATCTAACTATAGGAGAAAAAGTCTCTTCGAAATCTATACCTTGCTGTTGTGAGTAACCCTTTGCCACAAGACGAGATTTGTGCTTTTGTATGCTTCTGTCAGCATTATACTTTGTTCGAAAAACCCACTTGAGCCCTACAACATTTTTTCCTTCTGGAACATCAACTAACTCCCATGTTGAATTTCTTTCGATAGCCTGCATCTCTTCTAACATAGCAATCTGCCACTTAGGTTGTTCTGCAACTTCTTCAAAAGATGTTGGGTCGCAACTAATAAAGCAAAGTTACAAGTCTCATAGATTTCTCTAAGAGATCTATATTTTCTTGGTGGCGTTTCACTACTACTGCTAGATGGATTGGATGATGAAGAATCTGAATTAATAGAACTTATGTTGCTATTATCACCAGGTGATGAAGGAGCTGAACTTGCAAGTGATAAAAGAGCAGAACTTACTGGCTGTTCAACTTCAAAATCTGTAAGAACTAGTTTTTTTTATGCCTTCCTTATCAAAACTCCTCTTCAAATTCTCTTCTTCATTAAACACAACATCCCTGTTAATTATCACTTTGCCACTTATAGAATTATATAGGCGATATGCTTTGGACTGAGAGTTATAGCCAATGAAAATGCATTTCTCATTTTTTTATCAAGTTTAGAACGAGAATTAATCAAAGCATACGCTATACAACCAAAAACTCTTAAGTGGCTTACTCGAGGCTTCTTACCCATCCAAGCTTCATAAGGTGTTTGATTAAGAACTGCCTTTGTTGGTGAGATGTTTAAGAGGTATACTGCAATTGCAACTGCTTCTCCCCAAAATTGGTCAGGCAACCCTTTCGCTTTTAACAGACTTCTAGCCATTTCCACAACCGTTCGATTTTTCAGTTCCGCAACACCATTTTGTTCTGGCTTGTGTGGTGCTATAAGTTCCCTGCGAATGCCATTCTCATCACAAAAAATGGTGAAATCATTAGATAAAAATTCACCGCCACGATCAGTTCGAAGTGCTTTTATGCTTTTCCCACTTTGCTTCTCCACTAGTGCTTTAAATTTCCTAAAATTCTTAAAGGTTTCAGATTTGAATTTCAAAAAGTAAACCCAACACATACGGCTATAATCATCCATAAATAGAAGAAAATAGCGACTTCCACCAAGTGACTCCATTTTCATAGGACCACACAAATCAGCGTGCATAAGTTGAAGACAACTAAAAGCCCTCCATGATTTCCCAACAGGAAATGACCTCCTACTCTGCTTCCCATAAACACATCTCTCACAAAAATCAAGTTCATTAATTTTCGGTAAGCCAACAACCATTTCTTTTTTACTCAGAAGTTTTAGGCCACTCACATTCAAATGCCCATAACGTAAGTACCATAAATTTTCCTCAATATTTCTCTTATCAACTAAGGCTCTGCTAAATTCATTTGAGACATTAAAGGGAAACATCCTATTTTGTGCCATATGAAAAGTTGCTATGATCTGTCCAGATTTTTTGTCACGAATAACACATGAATCATCATCAAACATAACAGAATATCCACTAGTTATCAGTTGTCCAATACTCAATAAGTTGTGAGCCAAACTAGGGACAAACTGCACATTATAGAGAAGTTTAACATCACCTTGTGTAGTTTTGATAGCAACTGTACCTTTTCCTTCCACTTTCATTTTCTTATCATCTCCAAGTTGAACCTCACTTTTCTGCAACTCATCAAGCTCTTTGAACAATACCTTGGTTCCTGACATGTGGTTGGAGCATCCACTATTCAAAAACCATACATGTATGCTATTGATGTCGTCTTGAATTGCTGAATAAGCCATGAATAACTTGCTCTCCTCTTCAACCTTTTCTGCAAAATTTGCTTGCTTCTATTCTTCTTTCTGTTTGGTCCAGCAATCAGCTTCTTTGTGCCCCCATTTGTTGCAATATCTGCATTGGATTGAGCTCTTATACTGACGTGGTTCACCAACTTGGACTCTACCTCTACCACCATCACGACCACACCTACGCCCACGATATCCTCTGCCTTTGCCATGGCTTGCTACTGCTGGATTTTCTGCCTTTCTTTTGGAAAACTCCTCCTTCACTTGAAAAGCTTTTTCCTCAAACTTCTCATGAGACCTAACAATTCTAGCTTCATGGGCTAACAAAGAACTCATCATTTCATCAAAAGCATACGTAGACAAGTCCTTAGTTTCTTCAATTGCAGCAACAATATGATCAAATTTTATGGTTAAACTCCTCAAAACCTTACTCACACCAATTTCATTACTCATATTTTCAGCATAACTTTTCATTTGATTAACAATCCCAGACACCCTAGACAAGAATTCTTGGACAGATTCTTTGTCTTTCATAAATAGAGTCTCAAAATCACGACGAAGAGTTTGTAATTTTACCATAATTACTTTCTTGTCGCCCAAATATTCTTGCTTCAAAATCTCCCATGCCTGTTTGGAGGTGGTTGTTGCTGAACTTCTGGGAAATATATCATCCTCTAATGATGATTGAATGAGAAGCAAGGCTTTTGCATCCCTTTTGTGATTTTCTCGTAATTGTTGGTCAGGTTCAGCTGATGCTGGAATTGGCTCTTCATACCCATTCTCCACTAAGTCTTAGAGTTCTTGTGACTTGAACAACTTCTTCATTTTGAGACTCCAAAGGTGATATTTTTCACCTTTGAAAATTGGAATTAGAGGCTGCGCTACTGAGCTGGTTCCGTTGCTTGCCATGGCTGTCTCTTAATTTTGGGCCGAAACCTGGGTAAGTTTGTTTAGCTCTTATACCACTTTTGTTAGTAAATGAGAACAAAAATGCAAGATTTGAGAGATAAGAAAGAACAAAGAGTAAACTGAATTTTTTTTCTTATTCCAGCTTGAAAACGACGGACTCTAGTACAACACTTAAATAACCTTAAGAATAACAACAAAGTTGAAAAGTAGGGACTCAATCCCACGATCTGCTAAACTATCTAGCTACTGTTATTGTCCACTAACCACTAACATAATAACA
>JANKOD010000193.1:16516942-16533999 GCA_026284645.1 Erythroxylum acuminatum | reverse complement strand
CAAGCTATGCTATTCCATCCCTAACCCCCCAATTTGGGCGGTTACAAAATATTGAATTTTAGATAGCAAATGATAGCTTCCAAAGCCATTAATTGCCATTCCATCCTGTCTCAAAATAGACTCCCAAACAATAGCCTTAGTCATTTGGGCCATTCCATTCCATTCCCTTCCATCCCCCACCCACATCCAAACATACCCTAAAGTGAAACATTATTTTTCACGCACCTTGACGTTCTTAAAGATGTGTTTTTTTTAATCTCATTAAGATATATCTAACATGCCTGACAGACCTCCCACCAGCTCCTGGAAGCTTACTTTGATACGGACCATGATCTTTTAAGTTCTTTGTTGAACTGGTCAGTTTCCAAAGTCATAGCTGAATCAAAGCGCACAATGCCCATTCAAGTTTAAAAACGCTTGGTGATCCAGATTAAACGAAAAAACTAATGCAACCACAAAATGGTATTCTTGATTTATACACACCTTTTGGTAAAGCTTAAAGAAATATCAGCAGCTAGTACATCTTCACATCATTTCGAGTTGCATGTGCAGTATCCTAGCATTCTCATTTCTTCAGGTAGGGGGCAAAGAAAGCCAAAAAAGGACTGAAAATATAAGCATCTGAAAACAAACTAGCTATCTGCCTAAATGAAATCATGATCGGCTCCAGGTTGCTCGAGGTCTGGATGAGTCCCACGCCCTGGTCTTCTCGGGTCTCTGCAAGGATCACATTGCGGAATATGTGAAAGTGAAAACCTTTGATGGTGAAATTGTCATATCTCAAAACTGATTCTAACACGAGATTACTAATCCAGAAATTTCAGATCTGTCTAATGGCATTTGATTTCCTAGCATGGATAAAGTTGCTCTTGTGTGTTTACATTCAAAACTTAAATCAAACCCACCTGGTAAATCGATCAGGCTCAAAACCAGGAACTCTAGGTGGCCCATAGGGGTCGAAACGAGCACCTGGAGGAACACCTCTGCTTCAAACAAATGAAATTAATCAATTAGTTTCATTGCAACCGATAGTTACAGATAAAAGAAACAAAAATTCTACTCACAGTCCTCTTCCAGGGAAACCAGGATCTCCACGCATTCCATCAAACCAACGAGGATCATTAGGCCCTGCTTGCAGAAATAAAAAGTCAGTTGCTTCAAGAGAAGGCAAGTTCTAAGCTTTCTTCTTAGCTAGCCTATTTCTGTAGCAGAAACTTAAGACATCCTTATTTGGCAATAAGTTCAGAGATACAAACCCAAAAGCATGCTTCCACCAGATCCAAAATCACCCCTGGAAAATAGTCGCAACATTGACATTTAGAATGAAACTAAGAACAGGAATCACGAGACCCAAAAAAAAAAAACCGTGACATATTGAAACCTCAGATGTAAATTACCTGGTTGGATACACCCCAGCACCAGGCCCAGGAAAAAGATCACTACCACCAATGGGATTAACAGGAGGATATACAATTCTGGAAAGCAAGCAACCAATCAATCATGTGAACTCTCATACACTAAAATGAAATTTAGAACTGAAGGAGATTCATGCCACCCAGAAATAAAAAGGAAAATTGAAAAAGAAAAGAGTTCCTCAACACCAAATACATTCGCTTCAAGCATAGCCTTACTGATAAAAGTGGATTTAGGTACATTAAACTCAATTCCACTTTGAATTGTGGACATTCTCTATTATGTCGCATCAACTTATGAAATTTTCATATTAAGATCAGTTTCTTCTCAAAAAGAAAATAAGAAATGATAAGAAACACACAAGAAGAAAACAAAAACTATGACTGCAAAACTTTATCACATACAACACTAACAGCAGGTAAGAAGCATTGAACTCACGATCAGCACAATAAATTTTGTCACGCAATTAAAAAAAAACGAAAAGGAGAGAAAGAATGAAGAGATAACTACTAACCCAGAAGGATGAATATGAGATTCTGTAGGATGACGAAAATCAACTCCCAGATCATCAGCATCATGTCTTGAACGATCATGCATTTCTGAGCTGCAAAGCACATTAAAAGAAAATCCATAGGACGTAGAATCACAGGAGACCAACCGCATGCAGAATCACAGATAAATAATCTTTCCTTCAACAAACTTGATAACAACAGCAAAAGACAACAAAAAGTGTGCGTAATTCGGAAGCGGTGACCTATTCAAGCATCATGTATGCCCCCACTCCGTAACTACAAAAGGAGAAGGAACCTACAATCTGCATACATAAGGAACAAAGCTATTGCCTGTCTATCTCACCTAAAGCACATTTTTCCAGCATTAACTTAAAAACACAATTTTCATCTGGGGAGAAGCAAAAAAGTAACAAGATATAGCTAAATTTTACAGTACAGAAGCTACAATCATGACAAACTTTTCGATGGGAAAAAGTTTTCTCCTAATCAGGGTTAAGTGGGAGTCAAGATGTTTTTCTTTTGTATTGTTTCTATGTACGTATGACTTCAAACTTCTTCCTCTAGCTTGTCTGAATCAGTAAGTTCACCAAACCTTCAAGCAAAATCCAATTCCATAAACATCAAACAATTATATATATATATATAATTACTTTGAAGATTTGCTTGATGAAGTAGCTTTCGAAGGCGATCCATCCAATCTAGACAAAACATGATCATCCAGATTCTTAACAAGTTTGTCCAAATTCTTAAACTGCGCAGAGTAATTACTGCTTCCACTCTCCCCAACAAAGTCCTTAACACTGCAACAATCATAACCCACAATCAAAACCAGGATTTGGAAAGAACACAAAAGTCACCAAAACCAGAAACAAATTGAGCACAAAAATCATACTCAATTTCAAGATGAACAGGTTCTGAGGCCCCATCAGCCAAAGCATCAACCAGCAGCTTATCATTCATCGCCAAACATTTAACCAACACCTTCTTCCCGCTCTTTTTAGGGTTTGCATACACAAAAGCATATTCACCATCAAGCTCATTCCAGTGTTCAATCCCTACCTCTTCTACAATACAAATTCACTATTTTCAATAAGCAAAAAGATTCACTAAAACTATGTAAGTAAGTGTGTGAACTGAAGTGTGTGAGCGCAAGATAGAGAGAACTGGGGAATGGTATACCCGTGGACGGAGAGGAGAGGGCGTTGTCGGAGGAAGCCTGAGGTCCGGTGGCGGTGAGAAAGTAACCGGAGGCGAAGAAAGTTGCGTGAACAGTGAAAGCAACCCTGTCGTGATCGTTTCTAAAAGCCGGTCGCACCGCCCTAATCACCGCCATCACCGACTTGTCGTTCGCCATTGCTAAGCTGTGTAGATTTGATCAGAAGATTTATCGCTTTGGCTTCGTCGTCGTCAAGTCTGGAGACCAAAAGAAAAGGAGTATATTAAAAAGCTAACCGATTTGTTCTGTAACGCGCGTGTGGTGCCTGGCTTGGGAAACAAGCTTAATGCAAAAGTACACATTAGAAGAACTAAAAGGGTAAATAGTTTTTGACCGAGCTCTCGTCAAATCAACTAAAAATTAAATAAAATTTAAAAATTTAAAATAAAAATAAAAATAAAAATCGTTTAAAAAAATATAATTATAATTTGAAATTTAATTAAAAATTATTAAATTAACATTAATTAATTTATTTTAATTTATAAGAAATTATTAATTTATAAATATTGATTAATTAATTAATATATTGATCGATTTTTAATAATAAAAATTATTAAAGTAAATTGAATCAAAAATTTAAAAACGAACTGAAAAATTGAACAGTTTAAAATTTTTACAATTAAATAAGTTAGCCAAACCGATTGAATTTTTTAATAATTAAATAAGAGTCAATTTATTGCCATAAATTTAACCTTTTAATTTAAGAATTGAAAAATAAACCGATTGAATTTTTTAATAATTAAATAATGGTCAATTTATTGCCATAAATTTAACTTTTAATTTAAGAATTGAAAAATATTTAATCTAAAATTAGTTAGAAATGCAAACTTTTTAGTAATTATAAATACTTATTACTTAAATTATTTTTAAAAGAGAAATACTTATATTGAAATTGTCAAATTTTAATTAATTTAAAATATTATGTAATTTATTAATTATTACGTATTATTCGATAATTTATTTACTACTAATCAGGAAAATATGAAACTTGGGCACGTGGATTTAAAAAAAAAGGTTCTTTCAGTTCATTTCTGACTATCGATCCAAAATCAGTTAACTCTTCTTTACAACGATTAAACACAAGTCCAAGGATTTACATACAAAGTCGTACTAGTTCGTTTCAGAATCAGTGTCAGCTTTATGTCTACCGGTTGCCTTAATGTAACAGAAAACCGCCACTAGAAAAGTGGTGGCAAGACCACCTAAGATAACACCACCTCCTGCAACTGACTTGTCCGTATGATGATGCTTCTTATTGAACCAACAATAATTTTGTTATTCTGTTATTAGTTGGATTTTATTCTTATTTCCTTTTGTCGGGTAGCTAAGTTTGTTTTTAGAGTCAGTTAGAATAGCATTATAAAACCCATGGTCACTGTACACATCTGATATACGAAATGAAGAAAACAGATATCTTTTTCCCCTTTTATCTTTTCAAACCTAGATTTCAATACTTCTTCAAGTGGAACTCCTGTGCTTGAACGCCGACATTCTCTTCTGAACCTGTTTGGTCCAAAGAACCGGCTTTTTGGGTAGTTTGCAGGTTCTTCAGATCAACCTCCGGTGCCATAGATGGGCTCAAACTCGGAGAAATGAAAGATTGAGCAGTTTCGTGAAGGCGGTGCCCTCCAAGTTTCCTGTTTAGTGGTGTTAAAGCTTTAGAATGGTCACTAGCGCCTATGGCTAGACCCAGAAAACTATTAGCTAAGACAACGCAAATGAAAAGGGTTTGAATCATATTTGGAGAAGATGAAGTTTTTC
The DNA here is from genome assembly GCA_026284645.1 of Erythroxylum acuminatum. Lineage (NCBI taxonomy): Eukaryota > Viridiplantae > Streptophyta > Magnoliopsida > Malpighiales > Erythroxylaceae > Erythroxylum > Erythroxylum acuminatum. The sequence goes on along the minus strand of JANKOD010000193.1, from coordinate 16,529,097 downwards.
TGAAGCGATAGAGTACAAGTAGAGTGGACCTTCTGGCAATAGTTATGCATATACATATAGTGGATCGAGTGAACGTGTGGTTTGATGGAAGTTTCCTATCGATTAGATTCCAATCATATTTTACTCAAATTCATGATCTGCTCGGTATGGAGTTGTCTGCCGAATGGAAGGAACAGAGGGAGATGCACGTGGAAAGCAGTAGAATAATTGAAATTACAACTAAGAATCCAATCAAGGGAACAGGATTTACGATGTGTTTATGTGTTTAAGAGTTTCAAAAATGGATTCGATCTGGTTGAGTTTAATTACTAATATTCATGTAAAAAAATAGTTTAATGTCATAGTTTGGACGCCTTTCTCAAGGAAGATGATGATGCTTGGAAGAGTGCTTAACCTATAAGACTTCCTAGTTGTTCCAACTTGGAAAAAGAAAAAAAAAATCATTGCAGCAGAAGTTCCAAGTTATGTTCCTTTCTTTTTGTCCCCTCAGGTCCTTCTGCTCCCTTGAGGTGGATCGATATACCATTTTTAGCAGTCAATTTCACCTAAAACGTTTGAAGAAACTGAAATCAGTAAAAGGGTTATCGACATGAATCACAAAAAAGAATCACATCATCAATATCAGGAGACCTGCTGCCTCAGGAAGTTTATGCAGAAAGGGGTTTGGTACGAATGATTCAAGAACAGAACTTACAATGATGTCTGCTAATATCATTATACAGATCGAATGCTTCTAAAACACCAGACACGACATGGGGATTCTAATTGTAGGAAGCAGACAAAGTTTTAAGAAAAAGTTGGAGTCAAGAGACAGTAACAGAGTTTTAGTATTTGATTAAGGAGTAATCAGAAGGTTGATGTCAGGTTCTTGTCTCTCCATTATGAGTCATTATTTTCTAAACCTGAAGTTGCTTGGTGTGGACAGCTCAGGAATTGGTGGTTGTGAAGCTTAGTGTTGTAAAAACTAGGTGATTTGCATGTGCTGAGAACTCTGGAAACAGGCAAGAAATAGCCTCACTTCCTAAGATATACAGCCACAGGCAGCTCAGTGTGTTCCCTTGCATCAAAAAATTGCATCAACTACGCATTAGCCACCATTAGTTCTACTTAATGCTTATCAATTTATTAAGCCCAATTTGTTTGCTTAGGTTTTAGTCTAATTATAGATAATTGCATTAGATCCATCTAAAATCAATAAGCATTTATCAGCTTAGTAAGCTTGGTCTGCTGAATTGGGTCTAAACTTCTTGTTCAAATGGATTTTATTGGATTAGATTAGTCTAAAGTTGAAAAGTATTAGTGGAAACGTGTGACCACTCTTAATGTTTATTAATTTGTTGAGCTAGATTTGCTTAATTGGGTTTAAGTTTGGGTTTAACCTTAACATGACTTTTCCAAACCTGACTAATTTAGAGAAATCAATGAGTCGGGCCGCTCCTAGCCCAGCCCAACTCGACTCACGGAATGGGTGGCCGATGGCCCAACCCAATCATGGGGTTGACCTGCTCGTAGCTCGATAGGCCACAGGCGGGAGAGACCAGCTCAACCCAACCTTATATTTTTTATAAAAAAAATAGAAAACGACATCGTTTTTTACTTTATAGACTGGCCACAGGCCAAGCCATGCCAACCCATGTTTAGCCTAATCTCGACCTATGGCCTAGTCAGATGAAACAATTTTGACCTATAACTTGGTCAACTCAGGTCAAAATTGAGCTCTGACCGAACAAGTTAGACCAAAATTGACATTCCTAAACTAAATATTGATAATTACATTAGATCCCTTAGGCGGGGCCGGGCTAACTTTATTTTTTTGAAAAAAAAGAAAATAACATTATTTTTTACTTTACTGTCTAGCCACGGGCTCAGCCCGTACTTGACCCGACCTCAACCAGTGACATAGTTAGATGGAACAATTTTGACCTGTAACCCGATCAACTTAGGTCAAAATTGAGTTTTGACGAGCAATTCGGGCAAAAATTGACATTCCTAAACTAATTAAAGATAATTGCATTAGATCCATCTAAAGTCAATAAACATTTATCAACTTTCTACGCTTCGTTTGCTCAATTAAGTTTAAACTTAAGTTTAGATTTATAAAACAAAATTGGACTAGAGCCATGTAAAGTCAATAGAATGACAAAAATTGCACCAGCCGGGAATCGAACCCGGGTCTGTACCGTGGCAGGGTACTATTCTACCACTAGACCACTGGTGCTCCAGTTGTGAAAATTGCCAAATATAAATATTTGAATCAATTTATAAAAATCAGATTTAGCTAAAATCAGAACTTTTTGAGCGTCGCTGATTTTCTCCTTCAACTGTAGACCAATGGCTCACCCACTTCCAAACCACCTCTCATTCTCTAAATCCCTATTATCTTCAACCTCACTCTCCTTCTCCAAGCTCTCCTTCCACGAGCCGCCGCCCACTACTCGACGGACTACCGTCATCCGGATGGGTGGCGGCCCAAGAACCTACCCCGGCGGCGTGTCCAAATGGCAGTGGAAGCGAATGCAAGCGAAGAAAGCAAAACAACTCCTCAAAGCTCGGCTCTGTCGCGAGAGACAAATTTACGAGATGAGAAAGAGAGCTGAACTTAAAGCAGCAATTTCGGAGCTTGAACGACCATGGGAGGTTGTTAAAAAAGCTCCCAACTTGTTCTCTGTTAGTGCCGATGAACAAGTTAAGGTTTTGGCCGACAGGTTTCAGAGACCGGGTGGGTTCGACATGTGGTCGGAGAGAGACGGGCCTCAGTTGTTTGAGACTCCTGATGGGATACCCTCTGCTAGGTTTTTCCCTAAAGGGGTCGTTCATAGTATTAAGCCTTATGAAAAAATTTCCGGGCTTGGTGATTCTGATGAGGAAGAGTTGAATTCAGGTTTGGAAAATGAGAATCAAGAGAGAATTAAAGATGGGTTTGAAAGAAAAGTCCAATCTGGTGAATTGACTGAAGGTAATGGTGTGAATAGGAGAAGAGATGGTAAATTTAGGAAGAAGATGAATAGGAGTAGACATAGGTATGGTTCTAGTGAGTTGGATTCAGGGCAAGTTGGGTTTAACAGAAAGCAAAGAGAAGTGAATAGTCAGAGTAGTGGAAGTAAAAGTAATGGTAGGATTAATGAGAGGGAACGTCGAATGAATTCGAGAAATGCTAAATCTGAAACTTATGATATGAGGCTGCAACGAGATGGTACCTATGGGTTCCAGTCAAAAAGTGAGCATAGGAAAGGCATTTGAGCTTGAATTGTTGTACTTTGGTTGTCATCGGATGGTTGCCTGGGGGATTTTAGCTGCTCAATTGGTTGATCCTTCAAAAACCAGTTGCTACTCTGAATTTGTGAAATGAGAAGTAACAGTAACGTTTCCCTTGTACTTTCCATGGAGTTCTGGCACTTTCTCCAAGTGCAAATTGTGACGATTAGCAAGCAATTTGATGATTGAACTGCACTATGTGTGTGGATGATCAGGTAAATAATTGTCAAAATAAGCATGGCATGTTTGTTAGCTTACCATAGGCCAAATTCTAGTTGTGTGTTCTATTTTATGTGTTCGCAAATGTTACGGGACGAGAAGGATCGATGATTTTAGCGTAACAGTTGTTTAAGACAGATATGGAATAAAAGAGTTGTTCAAAAAGTCTCAGAAAATCTTTCTGATATTTATTTTTTTTTTGAAATTTTGAGTTTTTAAAAAATAACTCTTTTTTTAAACATCGACTAAAACATAAGGTCAAAAGTGTATTTTGAATATCATGGTTTCTAACATGATACAGAACATATTCTAAAGTTTTGAAGCGATTAAATCAGAGTTTAGGATACTATTTCGTACCGGCGGGTATTGTATCGGATTAAAATCGGTATGTAACGAAGGGTCAGTTATATTGAGTTTAAATATTAGTTGACACCGGCCTATTTCAAATTGTACTAGTCGGTATCAGTCGGTATTTAAAATACCGACCAAATATGTACTTAAAATTTTAAAAAACATAGACCTTTTTTGCAAAATTTTCAAAAATTTTTAAGCTCTCCCTCTTTCTCCCTTCTTTTTTTCAAAGTTTTTTTAATTAGTCATTTATTTACTTCAATTATAATTATTGTGAATTTTTAATTTTGTTTTTAAAATAAAATAAAATATTTTTATTATTAATAATAATTATAAATTAAATAAAACTTACAAATACATTATTTTTATTTAAATTTATTTTCATATTTATATAATATTTATTAATAAAGTATTAATAAAAATATTTTATATTTAAAATAAATAATTTAAAATTATTATTTATAAACTAATATTTATTTATATATATTTTTAATTATTAAATCAAAATTTATTTGAAATTTATATATTTTAAAAATATATTTTAAATTTAATTATATTTATTAATAATTATTACATTAAAATTAAATTAAAATTGTCATTATTATTTGTTATTATGATTTTTGGAGACATGGTTAAAAACATACAGTACAACTGTATAATATGACAATTGACTATTTTGTAAATTTTTTTTAAATTTAGGGACTATTTCATAAATTTAAAAAATTACCTGAAATGATATTCGATATTAACCGGTACCGGTACAGTACTGTACCAGAACCTAATCCGGTACCAAACTCGATACGGTATTCATAACATTGGTTGAAGAGGAGGTAGGATTTTATAAAAGAGTTGTCGTAAAGTAGAGAGAGAAGGAAGGGTTAAATTGGCTAGCATATTTTTTAAATTAAATTAAATTAATGAGAGAAGTAATCTAAATAGTAAATACTAAGGGGATGCTAAGATTTAGAATTCAAGTAAAATGCTACTACTTTCCTAACTACTCAAAAAGAGAACCAAACGTGATAATATAAATTTTAAGAAAAAGATTACTTTCCCAGACAAAAATCAATGCCAAGTTGCCAACCAACCGAGGCCAAAAAGTAACGGGGAGAGATCTCCCAAATGCCTTCTGCCAAAAAATTTGTAAGTTCGGGACGCAATGGCAAAAATATTTGTAACTCACTCAAAAGGGATGGCCGGCCCGGCTTCATCTTTGAATACCAACCAAATGAGAAAGAATATCAGAATAATTTGTTTTCGAGAGGTCTTATTAGAACAATCAACGGGAAATCTCGAGGAAACCTCAAACTGTCGATTCGAAAGCTTTCATTGACTTGGTAAAAACAACTGGTTAAAGACGTTTCCAAAGAGAAACAAAAACTATGTCAACAAAATGATACTACATTTGTCATAATCTGTTCGGCCAATACATCAACTCCTTCTGGGCGGAAAAGGAACAGTGTCATCGAAATGGTTCTTTTGATACGTGAAAGAAACGAGGAGCACAACTGGAGAAAAAGACTCAAAGCACGAGCTGTGCTTGGCAGAATAAATGTACAAAAGCACCTAATTTTATGGACTTAAAAAGTTAGATGGCCCTTTCAAGTCAAGGTTGGCCTGGCCCTCTTATATGCTTCTAATTCTCACGACGACAAGGCACAGTGGTGAGAGCTCCACGTCGAATATGGACCAGAAACCATCACGCATCACCTTTGATCGTGATGAATTGTATTTTCGATTTCTCCTTTTTTCGGTTTCTTGTTTATAGTCATGTATTGTTCAACATCTCCATGTCCATTTAATCTTTTGGAACTACTTTCCTGATTCAAATTGTCATCAATGCCAAAGATACGGGTCAAAGTTATGCTTACTGTTATCTGATGTTTGAATGTGTTTATATATTCTACTGCAGTCATTTGATAAAAGAGGACGTGAGCGTCTTGTTCTTTTTGTCAGGGAGAAGGGAAAGAGCCGGCCCCATCAGGTTGTCTGATGTCACTCACCAACCTAATCACGTCACAGTTTTTAAGTTACAGTAAAAAATTCGCCAAATCCAACCGAAGTGGCCCTGAAAGACACAACCAAACATGGTTGTCGTGTCAGGTATGCGGAAAGAGCATATACTTTAGCCGCAACAATAATATACCCTTTTTCTCTTCGCTGCTTTCGTACAACAAATCTAGTCTTGAACAAAGCCGGATTCCACACGCATGTGCACACAAAACTTTTTTTTTTTTTTGAGGGAAAATCAATGCACACAAAACTTTTAATCACATCTAACTCACTAATTTCGGGCACACTAATGTTTGATACATACGAATATTAGATGAAGATCACACGTGTTGGGCCCCATCGGAACCTATCTTACCGTATCATTGCTCCGGCCAAAACTCAACCATCTCCCACTTTTCCAGGTGCTTTCACATTGACAATTTTACCCCTCCAAATTGTTTTGAAATATTCAAAAAATAGTGGAATCTAATTAAATTAATGAAGCCAAATTGCCAATCGTAAAAACCAAAAGGACTAAAAGAGGAACTCGAGAGTCCAGAGAAGAGTCTCACATCACTTGTTCGTAGGCCCCACCCGAACCCTGACTCTCTCCGCCGTCGAAAGAAGGACACGCCAATATGTACACCACAAACACAAGTACACCAAATATATATATATATTATACACAGGAAAAACATGAATAGTTGCACTTATGGGTGCGTAGATTAAGCATCTGTCAGCGCATATCAGCGCAAATCGCCACTGATATGCTTGGCCTTGGAGTACTCTGTGCACGCCCTAAGCCTTGGATACTTAACTCCCTCATTCACTTCCACGCCTTCTCGGCGGCTCACCAAACCCGTCTATCATCCACTCCGTTACAGTTCGCCGATTCGAATCTCCACCGCCACCATTCCAGCGCGTGCCAGCTCGTCGGCACGTGCGGCGGAGCCGCTTCGATCTGGCATGTGATCCAGCCCTCAAGTTGCCGGATACGGAGCAAAGTCCGGCGGCCGGCGGAGCCGAGAGGAGAGGGCTCGTGGAACGTGGCATGGGACGCCCGGCCTGCCCGCTGGCTTTACAGGCCGGACTCGACTTGGCTGCTGTTCGGAGTGTGCGCCTGCCTCTCGCCGATTGATTTGTGGATCGAATCGAGCTCGGAAACCGCCGTTGACGAAGAGGAGGTTGACGAGGCGTGTGGAAGTAAAAGTTGTGATGTGAAGAGTGAGAATAATTCTGCTGATTACAAGGTTACAGGTACTTGCAGAACTACAAAAAATTGAAGTAGTATATTAGATACAATATTTCTTTTCAAAAGCAGAGTACATCAAATTTCATAAATGATATTTTTACAGTTTATAAGGACAGATTGTGATGGTTTTGGTAAACAAACAGGGGTATTGGCGGATGGGAGGTGCCTATTCAGAGCCATAGCTCACGGGGCTTGTTTGAGAAGTGGCGAAGAAGCTCCCGATGAGAATCGCCAACGAGAGCTCGCTGATGATCTAAGAGCTTTGGTAATATTTTTTTCTCAAATTTTTTCTTTAATATTTTTGGTATTAATTTTGTAACTGGTGTTAGTTTTGATATAATAGGTAGTGGATGAGCTCTCAAAGAGGCGGAAAGAAGCTGAATGGTAAGTATAAGTTTCATCTTTTTTGATTGTCTAATTGTTTGGGGTTTTCTTACGTAATGGAATTGACGTAGGTTTATAGAAGGAGACTTTGATGTTTACGTGACGAGGATTCGACAGCCTTATGTATGGGGTGGAGAGCCAGAATTGTTGATGGCTTCTCATGTTTTGAAGTGAGTATCCCAGTGGCCCCTTGTCGGAGTACTACTTTCGGTTTCTATAAGAGTATGCCTTAAGCATGAATGCTAGATTATTATCCTTTACTTGAATGTAAGGCTTCATTTGCTTCAAGTTCGAACATTCTTGATACCCTCATAGCACATTGCCATTATTTTGCTTTCCTTGTAGCGCTCCATTTGGAACTTCTTTGTTTGACAAATGCTCTCCATTGAACTGTATTGATCCAGTTTTGTAGATGATCTGTATTGAAGTTGGACCGTGCTAATCCAAGTTTGATTTGCTTTTTCACTTGTTGTAACAGGACAATGATATCGGTCTTCATGATAGATAGATCGGGAAAATTGGTAAACATAGCAAATTATGGTGAAGAGTACCAGAGATGTGAAGTTAATCCTATTAATGTGTTGTTTCATGGATATGGCCATTACGACTTACTGGAGTCATTGTCATCCCAAAGATACCAGAAAGTAAACTTGTAGAAATTAGTTGACGCTTACAAAACTACGTGTTTGTTTCAATTCAATCAGAATAATCCTACAGGAAACTTATGTTTTCTCGCTGAAGGTGTTTCAGCTATACATTAATCTGCCTGAAGTTCAAATGAAGTATTGCTGTAACCACAGCCTAAGCAATAGGCTTGCTAAATTTTGTAGCTCCTGGAATTATTATTTGAAAATTTTGAGGTTATTCATCATACTATGATGATAAATCTATTTTGCTCTTTTTTTATTTTTGTCAGTCATGTAAGCTGCGCCACCGTTTTGATCATTACATAAAGGAATTCGTATATTTTTTGAGTTAATTGGTGCAGGCAGTTGATTCACTTCAGGTCATGTAACTTTGAAAAGCTTTTTCTTCATTTCATTTGGCGTACAGTTAAGATAAACTCTTTAAACATTCTATTTTCTTTTAGTTTAGCCTTTTTATAAATGGATTCAAAGTATTTTAGGTTTATATTTATTTCTCCTTTCGTTTAGGTGATCTATATTATATAATTTATTTTTTTATTTCTAATTTCTCTCCCATATATATCTATATCATAATGTGCATATTTATTTCAGTTTAAACCAAAAAGTTTAAAATGGAGTGCAATCTTGTCTAAGATAACAAAAATAAAATCAAATAAATAATTGGGGTTCATTAAAATTAGATTTGGCCATGGGTCAAATTCAGATTAAAACTTAGTTTGTTTGTACTTGAATCGTTGATTTCAGGTAAGATCGAGCAGGATTAGTATATAAATTATAATGGCCTATTATAGTTAGAAGTAGCTCGAATAGTAGCCAATTGACAGTATATAAATTATATTCATAAATATATGATTTATCACTTCAAAATAATTGAAGAGAATGTTCTAATTAGTATTAATTTGATAAACCCTTGAGCTGTAATAGAGGAGAGAACATCCGGAGGGAGCTGCAAAGAAGAGTTTGTTGAGAAAGGAGAAAAAGTGCCCAGAGACAGGGACAAGATCCTCTGACCCCTTATTTTTGGCTCTATCTTGTCACCCTTTTGATCCAAACCATCCATTTATGTGAGTCCCATATAAATGGATGGCTTGGATTAAAGGAGACAGAGTAGAGCCAGAGGATTTCAGCTGCTAGAGACATTGGGGTGAATTAGAGCATTCCTAATTTCCCCGAACATTATGGCGGGCCCCATATTTCATGTTTAATTTTTATATGCTATAGGGGCCAGCATAAAAAATAAAAGTTCGGGATGTAAAATTTTGATGGAGTAATTTGATTTTTGTTAAAGTAGAGGCTTTTAAAAACATTTATCATATGTTGGGGTTTAATTTAAACGTTGTAAAATGTTTAGAACATTTATAAGATGTTAGGGGCTTTTTAAAACACATTTATCATATGTCAGGGTTTAATTTGAATGTTCTAAAATGTTTAGAATATTTATCAAATGTTAGGGTTTAATTTGAATCTTCTGAAATGTTTTGGTTTAAATTAAACCTTGATTAAAAAAAACCTTAAAGTCCATTTTGAATATAAAAATACTTAAACAAACATGTCAGTGCTTACTAGAAAACAAGTTTGTTAAACTAATCTGACACGAGAATTTCATATGAAATATTACTTATGTGTCTATGAACATTCTTATGATAATGATTATATAAGTGAGATCATTTGACTAAAGACACCCAAAGTACCTTATATAGGGATAATTATATTTTGATACTACTAATAACATATTATAATTAGAAATAGCTCGATTAGTAGTCATTTAATAGTATGTAAATAATATTGAGGAAGTCGAGTGATTAATATAGGATTCACTACTCCAAAATGATTAGATAGAATGTTCTACTATTTTTAATCAGTATTAATTTGAGAAATCCCTGGCCAAGGTAAAATATGAACTTTGAAAATAGTTTTTAAATGTTATTAAAATAATCAATTATCAATATTGGAGAATTAATCTGGTTGGGCTCAAATGGAGTACACATTGATTATATTTTCTATGTCTAATAAGAATATTATAAGGAGAAACGAATGAATAATATGAGAAAACATGCTTAGAAAGCTTATTTAAAAACACTTTGATATTCCTAATTAAGAATCACAAAAATTGTCTGGCTTAGCCTAACCTGACTCAAAGTTGAAAACCCAACCTGATTTGACTGAGTTTGAGTTTTTTTTTTTAATTTTATACTTAAAGCAAAGCCCCACGAAGGTACAAGTTTGAGCTTAGGCTATTTGGTTCGACCTAAAGCCCAAAGTCTAAAATTTTCAAGTAAAATAACGTTATTTTGAAAAAATGATATGATTTATGATATCATTTTAATTTTTAAAATTTTTAAAAGATATTTAATCAAACTTGGAATCAAACCTAGAGCCTCAAGTTTGATCAAGCTTTGGGTCAAAGTTAGACTCAAGCATAAAATTTTAGGATGGGCTCAGGCCTTGGTGGACCTGCATCCAAATTGTCCCATTGCCAAGTTTATTCTTAATATTTCGATGGTGATAATGTATTACTAAACGTTAATTTTGATATAAGGATATAAATTATTTAATTATAGAATCAAAGATAACATAAAAAAATTTAGTTCATCTAATCCTAAATATAGTTTAAAATTATAATTTATATCCATTGTTAATATTTTAAGAACCTAATAGATCTTATATAAAGACTTGTTGAAGACAGAAAATGTAATTTATAAAATTGGACTTGATAGTAAAATTTAAGAAATTTTTAGCCAATTATAAGATTTTTGATAAATAAAGACTAATCTTAGATATTGAATCTTATAGAAATCTAATGGATATTTAATTAGAATTATATTTAAATTAAATTACTCAAATGTCCAATCTTATTACAAAGAGGTGTAATTTATACAAGAGTTAGCACTCTTAGCTTATCCTTACCACTTGTAAGGTTCTCTCAATTTGTTCGTGTAGTATCGTTAGAGGCCAGACACTTGAATAACTATATCAATTTTTACATAATTTGTGAATTTGAGGGGAGATAAAAAAAAGGAAACTAAGCTTTGTAGTAAAGTATAGTTTATAATTCGTGCTTTATTATGATTATAAATTAATCACGTTATAGAATTAAAATGATTTTGATTGTAAATAAATCATAAGAATTTTTGTCTTCTTCAACTACATACAAAATGAGATCTCCTCCTAATTTTCCAACAAATAATTTCCATCCAAACTCATGTATAAGAAAAATTCTTTTTTTTTTAATTAACAAGAAAAAAAGTTAAAAAACCATTATCAAGAAAGAATCAAAGATAGATTTTAAATGTCGTTTAGAAATTCAATGATAGATTTTAAATGTCATTTAGCAAAGTGGAATCGAAGGGAGCCACAAAACAGAATTTAAGTTTCATAATAAATATAATTTATGATTCATGTTTTATTATAATTACAAACTAATCATGTTATAAACTTAAAGTTATCTTTATTATAAAAAAATTTGTTTTCTTTTGCTACTATCAGGATGAGATCGCCTCCAATTTCCCAACACATATTTCTCATCTAAACTCATAAATAAGAAGAAAAAATCCATTTGATAATTTTCTCATATTGTTCGGTATCGGAGCCCATATTCTCCCTTTTTTTTTCGTCTCTTAAATTAAGAAGAAACAAAGTTGAAAGGCCATTAATCTAGAAAGGATCAAATACAGACTTTAAATATGATATCGCAGAGGCCATGGGCTACTTTTATCAGTTTTGGTCAGGGTTTTGGATACCGGACCATACCAACCGGTACGCATTATATCAAACCAAAATCGGTACGGTATAAAGGGTCGGTTATATCGGATTTGAATACCGGTCGATACCGGCCCATTTTGAATGTACCGGCCAGTATTCAAAATATCGGTCAAATATCGGTGGTACCGAACATTTTAAAAAATTGGGAGATTTTTTGCAAAATTTTCAAAAATTTCCAAAATCTCCCTCCTTCTCTGCTACCTCTCTTTCCTCCCTTTTTTTCAAAGTTTTTAAAATAATAATAAATATTTTATTACTAATAATAATTGTAAATTAAATAAAACTTAAAAATA
>JANKOD010000193.1:16494526-16509818 GCA_026284645.1 Erythroxylum acuminatum | reverse complement strand
CCTTTTTTTTTTTGGGAAATTGAATTTGCATTAATTATAGAAAAAACTAATACAACATTACAATGGGTTCTAAACTAATAAGATATATACAGGAACAAAAACGTAAGAAATAAAGTTAGTAGTGTATCCTGAGAAGTCATATTAAAGATTCCACCTAAGTTTTACGACGGGGAAAGAGAATAAAGAAGATTTCTAGTACTTAAGGCTGCTCTAATCCAATTAACTATCTTGTCAGCTACTTGATATTTCTCCTCCTCACGATTAGTAAATAAACAGGCGTTACATTCCTTCCAAAGAAAGTATATAGAAGTAGTGAAGGCAACTTTAACAAGAATAACATTAGGCCTTTCATGTTGAGAGTTCCTGATGGCCTAATTAAGAGATTGTTTCTAAGAATAATAATAGCCATGAATAGATATCAGGTGCAAAATTCTACTCTAGACTACATTACAGTAACTGTAGAGAAAAAAGAGATGATCTTGATCCCCGATTGTCATTTTACATAAGACACAAATTGTATCAATAGTGTCATGTCATCTATTCTTAGTCCCAAGTTTGTTCTTAATGCCAAGCCAAGAAATAAAAGAGGCTTTTGGGTGGATAGAATTCTGCCATGAAAGCGTAAACGAATGTACCTCCCTTAGACCCTTAACGAGTAGCTGATGATAAGATTTATTGGAGAATGTACCACTCAGATCAATAGACCAACTTATAAAATCATCTTCCAATACATTAACCTATTGGGGTAAGAATTGGACAAGATTTTCAAAACCTTGGAAGCTCCCATAGCAATGACCATTGCAAAGAAAAGATGAGACCTTTAGATTGAGAGGAATTCTGTTTCTTAAGTGCTAAATTTGTGTATTCTGGATGAGTGGACTTGAGTCAACCCATTTATCATACCAAAGTCAAGTCCGAGCACCATTGTCAACCTTGCGTTTGATACAAGGATAAAACAAGTCTCTCAGCTTCATCACCTGGATAAGTATCCATGAGAACTCCCTTCTATAAGGAGAGCTTGCCAAAAATTCAGATTTTTCATGTGAAACTCATGGATCCATTTGACTTATAATGCATTATGACAAGTGTAAAACCTCCAGAGCCTCTTGCACATTAAAACTTTCTGTATGGTGTAGATAGAAACAATCCCTAGACCCCCAAATTTCTTAGGAATAATAATCTCACTCCATTTAACCTTGACATTTCACGAGTTCTTAGATCAATCAGTTCATAGGAATGCTTTTAGAATTCTGTTGACTTCCTTAAGTACTTTCCTAGGTAAGGCTGTATGAGCAGTCCAGTAGATATGAAAGCCATTTAAAACAGAAATAATAAGAGTAATTCAGGCAACATAAGAAAGAAACTTGTTTTGCCATGCATTCACTCATGCCTTAATTCTTTCAAGAAGGGCGAGACAGTCATTAAACTTTGGCTTGGAGGCAGTGATTAGAACACCCAAGTAGGAGAAAGGAATAGATTGCACATTCAGCTCAACTAGACGCTGAATTTCAGTAAGATTTCTCACATCAGCAGACAGGTATAGACAACTTTTAGCAGAGTTAACTTTCAAACCTAACCAATCTATAAATGGCTCCAATGCATGAATCACTATGATTATCGACTGTGAATTAGAACCACAAAGGAGCAAAACATCGTCTGCATACATAAGATGTGTGAGATTGAGGCTTTTATATTTGTAATGAAATTGGAAGTTCCTATTGCAAGTTATCAACTTAGAAGTCAGTCGAGAAAATCCTTCCATCATAAGAGTAAACAAATATGGTGACAACGTATCTCGTTGACAAATTCCTTTAGCAATCTTAAGAGGCTTAGTTGGAACCTCATTCACTAGAATACTTAGATAGGGAGTTTGAATGCATGTCATGATCCATTCTATAAACTTAGAAGGCAACTGCAAGGCTTCAAGACAAACTCGCACAAACCTCCAACTCACAATATCAAAAGCTTTAAAGAAATCAACTTTAATAAAGTAACTTTTGAGTTTCTTGCCTACATTATACTCTTTCAGCAGTTCCTACAGAAGAAGAATGTTATCCCCAATATTATGTTCAGGGATGAAAGCCCCTTGGGCCATGTTAATGATGCCAGAAATAGCCTTCTTGAGTCGTTCAGCCAGAATTTTGGAGATCGCTTTATAAATAGCATTGTAACAAGAGATAGGCCGAAAATCATTCATACTCTGAGGATTACTTCTTTTCGGCACTAAGAAAATGTAGGTATGATACAATGCACAAAGAATTTTGCAGGAAGAAAAGAATTCCAACACAACCTCAGTTAAAAGCTTACTAGTAATGTCTCGAGTATGTTGTAAAAAGAGAGCAGCGAATCCATTTGGACCTGGAGCTTTAGATGGTTTCAAATTGAGTAATACTCTTTTATCATCATGCTCTGTTATAGGAGATATCAACATATCTTTGGTATTTTGCATCTTCCTCACATTTGGACTTGGCATAGAGCAGGTATCTGTTCTCATAAGATTAAGAAAATGATTACGAGCCAATTCTTGTAACTGTATCAAGTCTGAATAGCTCTGTCCCCCACTATTTCGGTGCATAGAAATTTTGTTGTTATTTCATCAGGCTAGTAAGGAGGAGTGAAAGTACTTGGAATTAGAGTCCCCATCCTTTAGCCAATTCACTCGAGATTTTTGTTGAAGAATAGATGTCCGAAGTGTAAGAGCTGAGATGTACTCTTGAAGGCAAAGCACTTAAACATTCCTGAGCTCTAGATTGTGAGAATCATAATAATAGGCAGTTTGTGCTTGAATAAGTTTCTCTTTTCAAGATATAAGGCTAAGGTTTTGGCTTAACATGAAACCTTTAAGGGCTTCCTACACCAATTTAAGCTTCTGCAGCAACTAAAATGATTTAAAAGCAACAATGTCATTACCCTAACATTGACTCATTAGATCAGAAAAACCAGCTCTTTGGGTTAATCCATTGAAGAAACAGAATGGTACAAACACTTTCCTACATTCCTCTCGCATATGTATTAACATATATGAATGATATGACAATGGATTCTCCCCAAAATGTATATAGGAATTAGAGAACTGTGTCAACCATAAGAGTTAACTAGACATCTATCTAGCTTCTTACGGATAAGTAGACTTCCTTGATAATTATTAGACCTATCTAGCTTCTTACGGATAAGTAGACTTCCTTGATAATTATTAGACCAAGTAAGTAATCTTCTAGTAAATCTGAGGTCCACCAAGTCCATCCTATTTAAGAAATTACACAATTCTTTGGTCAATCCTAGATTGAACTAGCAACCTCCCTCAATTTCAGTAGAGTTAAGCGAGCAATTATAATCTCCCACCATAAGCCAAGGTTGAGATATTCGAAGTTGAATATTTTCCAAGTCGCTCCAAAGTTGATTTCATTGAAATCCAAAATTTGAAGCATACACAAAAGTTAATTCAAAAGTTGAGGTAAGACTTTGAAATTGACATTGAAGATGAATGAGCTGATCAGAATTTTCCATCACTTGAACTCCAATCAGTCCCTTATTGAAGAGACAGATAATTCTGCCATTATAAGTGTGATTAATGGTTGGAGATTAACTCCTAATTAGCTCCCAAAAACTTTGAACTAGTGAGGGAGAGTGGGTTTTTTTATTTTGGTTTCCAAAAGACCTATGACACAAGGCTTCCTATCCCGCACCATCTCCTTCACCAATGAATTTTTACGAGAGTCATTAGACCCCCTTAGATTCCACAAAAGGACTGCCATGAATGGGAGAAGCTCCCAATTACTTGGGGGTTTTGTTTTCTTTTTCTCGCTGATTTGTGTTTAGCATTTTTAGACTACACCTAAAAATCATCCTAAACTTCAAGAAAATTAGCCTCAAGTGGAGTGGAATGAGTTTCCATAGCCTTAGTATCCATACATCCAAAGATAGTGTCATCATGTTCAAGAACACATTCAACATCTAAATTTACTCATAGAGTACTCTTTGTCATCTGTAGTTCTAAAGTTGTTGGGATTTTCTGCAGTATCTCTAAGTTGTGGCCAAGTTGTAACATTAGCAACAATTGCATTCTCAATAGTCCCTATATCTTTGTGTTCCAAGTTAGTATCAACTCCTGAAATCCCCACTATCCCACACTTTGCAATAACATCAGCCTCTCCCAACTTCTCCATTGACTCAATCACATCCATAGCTCTACTCTATTTTTGATTATCAGACATATCAACCTCAGTCACAAGAAGTGGGGGTCAACATCTCCTAAATTAGCCGATTTATCACCTTTAGAATTAATAACATCTTCCGTTTCAGCAGAGTGCATATAGGCCCAGCAGATTTTGCTAGATGAGTAATCTCCTTTCCACTATAGTTAAAGTCCCTAGCCTTATTCGATGGCAAGAAGGAGCTAGAGGTGACAGTTCATCATGCCATCCGGTTTTCAAAACCTTACCTGTTGGTACCCATTGTTTGTCTACTTTACTAGGCTTCCAAGGGTAACTGATATGTATCTGAGTCTTCACCAATTCCCTATCATCACCGAGCCTTAGGATAGGTAAACTATCTGGAAGAGACGTTTGTTTAGGATTTTCAATACACTACTTGGAGTATCAAATTTGCTATATGGAGGCTATTTGAGAGTCTATACACATCGGTTTCCCCAATGAGCTAGCCAAGAAGCTCAATCCCTCAACAATCCAGAATTCCATTAGTAAATTATGAAAGTTAACCCACATGGAGATAGCATCAATTTGTCCCATATCCAACACCATACCCTGTTTCCACGTTTGTATAAATAGAGGTTGATCACCGAAGTTCTATATTCCCTGCTCCACTATTTTTATAAGGTGAGAGTCATTAGAAAATTTAAACAACATCAACAACATCGTTCCATCCTCACGGAGCATCACTTTTTCAAGCCCTTTTTTCCCCAACGTGCCTTTACCCATGCGTTTACTGCAGGGAAGGCTGGACATTTGGACCAAAAAAAACCCAATTAGCGCAGAGGACCATGCCTTTGCACCCATATGCAGCAACTCAATCGAAGGGGATAAAACCCCATTCTGAAGCACATTTGAATAGTATTTCAACGCACCTTTATTATGCTGAAATTGATTCTTTGTTTTCCATGCATTATTGCTATGGGAGTTGTCCGAAGATTGCCTAGTCATTACCTTCTTTTGGACAACAATTAGAGACGAGATCAATAAAGATTGCCTAGTCCTTCTTTCCTACTACACCCTAAAGGCGAGATCTGAGCATGGGAGAGGGGAAGGAAGTTATCTTTGGAGAGTGAAGTATCTCCTGTTGATTTATGCCCTACAACCAATCGTTTTAGCTGTAGTTTAGTGACAAATTATTTAAAGACATTCTTTATCTTGTACATGTTTAAATGTATATGATAAAGTTCATAGGATAATTGTACATTGCAAATGAAACTATAACGATATTATAATTATGAGATTCATATTGCATTCATGTATTATTCCTAAATGTTCCTAGTCATTGTTTTATTAAGATTAGACATTAATAGAACGTAAAAAGACTAACATACGTTTTGTTTTTCGTTATGAAGGAAGTAATCGATCTCATAGGCTAAAGTATAGAGATACTTAAACAAACGTATAAGTGCTTGCTAGAGAACAATTTCACTGAATAGACCTGATATGAGAAATCCATTTGGAACATTACTTATATTTCTATGGAATTCTCATTGTGATGATTGTATAAGTAATCATTTGACTTGAAGTTATCAAAGTTATCTTATATGAGAATTGCTATGTTTTGATACTACTTATGATCTATTTAATCATAGGTCGTTTAATCGGTAATCATTGGATATAGCATGAACTATATAGAGATAGTTGAGTGATCAAGATAGAATTCATTACCCTAAAGAAATTAGGGATAATGTTTCGTTGTTCTCGATTAGTATTGATTCAAAAAATCCTTGGCTAAGGTGAAATAATACTTTGTAAATAGTTTACAAATGTCATTAATTGAATCAATAGCTAATAGAAGAGAACTAATATGAGTAGACTCAAAATAGAGTAGACATTAATTCCATGCTCGATGTCTAATCGAAACAATGTATGATGAAAGGATTGAATTATATGGAAAAATTATGTATGAAAAGGCTAGTCAAAACCACTTTAACATTCCTAAATATTTAGATGGTCATGATGCATTGCTAGACACCAATCTTGATTTACGATTATAAATTGTTTAATTGGAGAATTAAAGATAAATTAACAGGAGTTTTAATTTATCTAATTTTAATTATGAATTAAAATTAGATTTTAAAATCATTGCCAACATATTTGAGAACCTAATGGGTCTCACATTTAGAATGGGTTGAAGAGAACAAAGTTAATTTAATCAAGTTGAACTTGATTGTAAAGTTTGAGAAACTTTATGATTAAATATGAGATATTTAATAAATAATGATTAATATGAGATATTGAATCTTATATGGGCATAATTGGTATTTAAAGTTTGATTGAAATTAGAATTTAATTTCAATAAATTACTAAAACATCCAAAGCTAATTATAAATAGGCTTAAGCTCTATGGGGCTAGCACTTCTTGCTTAACTCTCTTTGTAAGAGTTACAAAGTTCTCTCAACCTATTCTATAGATACCGTTTAGAGGGCGGACACTTGTGCTGCTACGGTGCTTGAGACGGATCGATTTCGAAAACAGTTCGAGGGATACAACAAAAAAAGATTAATCTTCAGAATAAGGTACGATTTAATTTATCGCTTTATTATGATTTGTATTGATCATTTTATAGAATTAAATAAATATTAGTTTTCGAAAAATCAAAAGTTACAAAAGAAATTTCGTGAATATTCTGCCGCGGTCGGGATCGGATTTCAACTTGATTTTCCAACATCTCCCTTCTCCATCAACACCAATAGGAGGTTTGGAGACAAGCGCTCCGGTGAGGCTGAAGC
The DNA here is from genome assembly GCA_026284645.1 of Erythroxylum acuminatum. Lineage (NCBI taxonomy): Eukaryota > Viridiplantae > Streptophyta > Magnoliopsida > Malpighiales > Erythroxylaceae > Erythroxylum > Erythroxylum acuminatum. Next base: position 16,502,874 of record JANKOD010000193.1, on the reverse strand, counting down.
CTTAACCACTCTTGGGGGCAAGATTGTATAGTAACACTCGAGAATGACCAGGGAAATGCTTTCCCAAAAAAGGTTGGAGGGAAGGGCAAAAAAAGCAAAATCAATAGAGAGATAGTTTTCTTAGAACGAATATGCGCCTTGAATAATGTCGTTGTGACACTAGGATCATTACTTCTAGACAGGAACCTCGACTCAGATCATATAAGCTCATTACTTCTTGACAGGAACCTGGACTCAAATCATCAACCTATTAGCCTTCACTTTTGACCAGACATGACTTACGATCTTCTAGTCAACCTCGGAGGCCATTCCATAGGCAGTTGACAACATGTATCTACATTAACCAATTACCAAGCTTTTAATCACCCGACAGGGCAATTTTACCTTAACACACTTGAGAGAATTAACAAGTGAGGCATCACTTTTTGAGGGCCTCAACGGGGAGAAACAATCATCTAGTGTGTGTCACTAATATCATAATGCCCGTTGACGTAGAATTAGGACCCCCAAGAAGTAATGGAATTCGGGTACAGTCTTATGTAATCGGCAACACTGTTGGTTCAGTGTGAATGTTCTAAATTGTAGTATTTATTCGTAACGTCAAAGTTATGAGAGAATGATGATTTCGCCACTACTACATATACCCCAAGGCTTTTTATCAGATCCCATGTCACATTTTTTAAAATCTTCGATAAAGTTCCAATTTAGAGAAGTTTGACAAAAGAGAGGTAAATTCATGAATCTGTTTCAAAGGGCCGAGAATGAAAATTTGACAGCTCAACCATGAGATTCGTATTAAAAATAGTGATGAATTCCTGTGGTAGGAAGCCCTTCAACATACTTGGAATCCCTGTTCGTTGATGATGAAATAATGATTTCACAACCCCAGCTTTGAATAAGGTCAATTTGAGGTAACTAGTTTAATTCTCCTATTTCCATGTGATCAAGGTCTATCTGAAGTTCGATGTTGCTCTGTATGAAAGAAACAGCAAGGTTTGACATCTAGTTTTGCTATCTTATATCTGTAATCCACCAAAATCATCAAAACAGGGAGAGTAGGAACTATGGCATTGTTCAGGAAAGAACACTGAAGGGGTTTGCTATTGCGCACACAATGTGCATGGGATGGTCAAATACTAGGGGGTTAAGGAAACTCTAGCTCAAAGGGCGAGTAATGGATTGAAAACGAATTTTCTGAAAAAGAAAGAACAGAAACATCATGATTAAACTCAAAAAAACAAGCTTCTCCTTCCTATCTATAAACTCACCCTCGTTCTTTTTATTACTTTGCTAGGTACAGTGGTTAATGTAACGTCATTTTCCGGGCCGCTATTCAGATTGACCCCACCGTTGCCCGCTGAGCAAGTATGCTTTACAATTAGAGCTTCACAACACGCCTGTCAGAAGCATTACTCGAAACAACTTGTACAACAAACTTGTAGAGCGATGTGTTAGGAATACCGATCATTTTCTCGTTTACACAACAATGCAATGTTTCGCTTTACTTATTCTTACGTTCGCAGCATATCGAAAACCGAGTAATGAAAGTTTTGGGAAAGACGAATATAATTACATTAAGAAAGAAATAAAATGACATAGGCGATCACAGAAAAGGGATCTCTAGAGTAACACTTCGTTCTCAAGGCTAATGTTCCTCGTTGAATAGAACTTGTTCTGTGATCAAAATGACGGACAGTACTTCCCTGAAGTTTATCCATATGATCGTTTTCTAAGCATTCATCAGTATATATTTTTGCAGCGCTTCCAGTGGAAAGCACATCAAATCATATCTGAGCCAAATTTGTACTTACCAATTGCTGAACACAATGGGCTTAACCCCATAATATTCTGGTCTCATAATGCACCCACTTGCAAGAACGCCCAAACACTGGCTATACTAGAATATAGGAGCTCTCAAAAACAAAATAACATACACGTTTAGAAATTATGTTGGGAAAAAAGGAAACCGATATTTCTAACCTCATAATGACTATCTTTGACATAGGACGCTAACTTCTCATATTTTCCTGCACACATTCCTCAAAGAATTTCAATGAAGTTTAGCAACTGGGAATCTATGTTAGCTTGCCAGGCCATGCTTTGTAAGAATCTGAAGGTATTCAATGGACAGGGAAAAAGGTGGATAAACGCTAATGGAAGGAAAGCCAGAAACTAATTCCTGCCACAAGAGGGCTGCTCTGAAATAAACTATTGATATCCAAACAAATACCAGGAAAGAGAACAAGGTAAAACTCATTTGGTAAGAACAAAGGACTAATGTCACACAACATGCCAATAATGAAAATCAGTGAATCCACAACCAAGCATCAAGCAAAAGTGAATCTTGATAAAGGTTTGTAGGTGAAAAACTTGACCACATTAGGAGTCATGCAATGTACAAAACTTTGAAATCTTTACATTTCAGATAATACACTTTGATTGGGAGTACAAGGAATACGAGATAATCTACAAATTGGTCCAGAAAGAATATCTTCCAGCGCTGAAGGCGATCCATCACTGCAGATATTGTTGAAAACCACAGTATTTGGGTTTCCAGTGAACGATTGCCTTATTGATTTTAGGGCATTGAAGCGACCATCTTTGTAGAAAGATTCCAATTCATCAACAACCTATATTACAAGTATAAAATCATAAATCTGGAAGAATGAATGTGGAGAAGGATGAATCTTTAAAAGCCTTGAAAGATCCTCTTCAATGAATGCTGTCATTTTTAGTTTTTTTTTTCCCAAAAAGAAAACAATGACAGAGATTAAATAACTTATACAAGGTATTACAAAAATTTTGGATGAATTAAAGTTGATTTTTCCCTTTATCCGCAGCTCTTCATTTTGTAAAATCTCTAGAGTATTCTAAAAGAAGGTCTGTATCAGTCAAAATGCTAAAAGATTACCAAGACGGAGACTGAAGATATGTCAACGGCCTTCAAGTGAACAAGCTCCAAAAGTCTCTCAGGTGTGGAGACAAGAAACTCAGGTTCACATTTCTTCAAACTACAAAGAAGGCAGAAACTTTTTGTGAGAAATATAAAGGAGAACAGATATCAATTCAGCTATTTATCTGAACAAGCTGAAATAGCATGTTCACAAAGTGCACTCATCCAATGGTTCCTGCATATATCCGAATAAATATGCAAACAACCACATGCACAACATTCAGAAATTTATACAGAAAGGTTAGAATGTGTGTAAGAATAAGCAGTCACACACAGTGAGAAAGGGCAGAAGAGTATTCGGAGAATATGGTCCCAGTTACCCTTGAATCTGATAATCTAAGGATGCACCAGCATGTAAACTGACAGTATGTATGCCAAAAGCTTTCAGGGGTTTGCACACCATACGCACCTAGTATAATATAGGAGCAAAAGAATGAGAAAACTAAATATGCACAATATTGCATTGCCAACCAAAACAGATGGAGATATTTTTAAAAATTATGTAAAGGAAAAATAAAATAAAGAAATAACAAACCTTGGCAGCTTTTTCTTGGGATGGGACAAGGAAAAGAAGAAATGGAGTGGCAAATGATAATCCTTGTTTCTCCTTTCTTGCTATTGTATCAGCTGCAGTAGAAACCATCCATGCGATTTGTTTGATTGTACAGCAAGATCCACTTGTCTCCAATAAATCTCCTCCAGTTGAGTAACATTGCAAGAAATCCACTCCCCATGGTTCAGCATACAGAGGCCTATATTCCTCCTCACTATAGTTTCCCTCACCCCGCAATTCCTTTTCTATCTCATTCAAGCACATAATGAGAAACCTCGACGGGTAATCCAAGGTTTCAGAGGCCTTTCTTTGTTGATCTCGTCCACCATTCTTTCCATTCAGTGGAGTACCTGTGCTTCCCGAATCAGCAGGGTTCTTAAGCCCTGTTTTGTGCTCAACCCTCAAATTCATAGCCTTGTTATCTTTATGGTCTAGGTGATTCATTCCTCCCTCATTACCACTAACAAATTCTTTCCTTGGAACAATTGTTTTTCCCTTCACATTCACCTTTCCATTCACTGGGATCTTAGCATTCTTTTTCGATTCACTCCCTCTAAAATCTTTTTTACCATGCGTATCATTAAACGGATCCTCTGGAGTGGGAAGGCTAAAGCACATCCCCTGTTCATCACATGTAAACAGAAGCTAAGCACCTTTCCATCTTAGTCTAACAAAGCTCGGAAACCACAACAGTAACCGTACATGCAGACAAATTAAGGACAAAGAAAAGAAAAACAAAAGCCATCTTCTTCACCTCAAATTCTCTTAAATTCAAAATTCTTATCATCTATACCCTCACTCACGATTAAAAATACAGAAAAAATCAGATATAAAGACATGGGAAAGAGGCTGTCTCTTAGTAGAACTCGTAAAGAAAACGAATTGCCAACAAAGCGCAACGCTTAAATTTGCTTCTTTATTTATGGTATAGGTATACCTGGCACTTGCGGCGTTTTCCAGACAGACGACGCTTCTTGGCGGCGATTATGGAAGCAACACGAGCAGACACGCTCGATTTGTCCTGGTTCATTCTCCTTCTTCTCGCTTTGTTCTTCTTCCTGGTCACTGCATCTTCTCCTTTTGCCATTATCAACTTCAAAGTTCAAATGTTTTTCACCAACACCGACACAGAGGGGTTTCTGGACTGGAAACACTGAGTCGGCGGGTTTAGCAGGCTGCAAAGGCAAAGCAAACATCGAGAAGGGTGTTGAGCCTATTATGGACATTTTGCAAACAGTGGGCAGAGTGGTCATTTGAAGACATGGTAAGCTGCAATTGCACTACTTTGCGAGTATTAATTATGTTATGTTTGGGTGATTTCAAGTTTCTTCATTTGGGCCTTCCAGGGCTATCTGAGGTTCGGAGTGAGTCCTATATGAGGCTTCACTTCTGACAGGCCCACTTCAGCTTACAAACTTCTGCTTGTCTCTTTCGAAAAAAATGGGAAAAAGTGTAAATTAAATGTTAATATTTTCTTTTTTTTTTTTGGTCCTAGACTAGGGTATCCACCGGCGAATCCAGTGACTAATCCCCTCGCTAGTTTGTAGGCACCTCACAGGGTGAGACAGCTGACCCAAGGATTTAAGACTGCTCCATGCCCAATGCCAAGGATCGAACTCTTGATATTTGGTTAAGGATGGATGAGTCCCTTTCACTCAACCACACCCCTTGAGTTAATATTTTTTTAATCAAAATACAAGTTAGAACTTAATCATTTTGAAGTGGTCAAAGTAAATCTTAACATTTACAAGACGTTCAATATAAATATTAAATGTACAGAAAATTAGATATAGCTAAGTTCTCATTTATTATATGTCTTGTCAGTGCTGACTAGATATATATTTTATTTTTTTAATTTGATACATAAGTTATACTATGTCACAAGATGCCACGTACCCAAAAGATTCACATGTCATATTTAAGTTTTTTATTTTAAAATTTTAATAAATATTAATTTAATTACAATTAACTATGATTAACTAATTAACTTAATTATAATCTAATTAACTTAAATTCTCCAAAAATTGAGAAAATATATGAAGAATCATAGTTCCTTTAAGCTTGGCATCCCCTCCTTCATGTGAATGATATCCTTAACTGTCTAAATGTTTTAGGTTTGGACACTGAAGCCATGTTCTTGTTTCCTTTTTCTTATGTCTCTTACTTCTTTTCTGTGACTCGACAAAAAAAAAAAAGAATTGAAGACTTAAAAAAACAAAGAAATCATGGGAAATTTGTCACTTGAATTTGTGACTGACTGCTTTTATAGTTTTCTAGTCCAAATTGAATGTCTGAGTTAAAATATTTTTTGTTAGGCAAAAGTTCTAATTTGCTCCTTAACATATTGCAAAATGTCTAAGTTAGCCCTATTGCGATGTATAGTACGAATTCACCCCTTTACATACAGTATTATGAGTTCCGTTCCGTTCCGTACATTCCAGCCGAGAACTGGAACGAAACAGACAACCATTGGTACCGGCCAAAAATACCGGTCGGTATCGGTACCGGACCATACCGGCCGGTATCGTAAAGTTTAAAAACCCTAGGGACCTAATTGCAAATTTGAAAAAATTTTAACCTAAAAATTTCTACCCCCCCCTGACTTTCGATCTTTCTCTCCCCACGTAGAAAACGCTCCTCCTCTTCTTCTTCTCTCATCTCTGTACCGCGCTGCCTCCTCCTTGCCCGCCGCCTGCCTCTGCTCTTCCCACTGTTGCCGTCGCTCGCCTCCTTCTTTGCTTATCGCTGCCTTTGCTTCGTCATTCCTCCACGCAGACCCGATGCCACCACCTTCTCCGCTCCTCGCCGTCGCACCACAGCACTGCGACATGACAGGGAAGCCACCGGAGACGCAACTGAAGCCACTGGAGATGGGTCGACACTCTGACCCATGACAAAACCTGAAGACCCGCCAAGACCCGAAGTCGACTTTATAATTTTTTTTTTCTGATTTCTAAAATTTCATGCTTAATTAATTTTTTTTTGTATTGGATTGGATACTTGGATAGTTGGATTGTGAATTTCTGGTGGATTTGGTTGGATTTGTGTTGGAGACTTGGATGGTTTTTTTGTGTTGTTGGCTTGTCGCGTGATCTGGGTTTTGGAATTTTGGTTGGATCATGGATGATACCAACAGTGTTGGTTGGAATTTTGGTTGGAAACTTGGAGTTGGAAATGTGATCTGAAATTTTGAATCTGAAATAAATGTCATTTGTGTTGTTTTGGTTCATGGATGATTGGTTTGCAATTTGGTTTTGATTATATGAAGTTGCAAATTACAAATTAAGGGCATAAATTTATAACATAATGAAACATGTTTACGGTTTACCTTGAAAGTTGACCAGAAAAAGTGTAATTTAAGGCACAAAATTAGAATATAATGAAAAATCCTTTTTAAATCAACAAATGTAGAAATTGAACTTACATTGGTTTGGTACTTCGGTTGGTAATACAAAAGGGCTATTGTTAAGAGTTAAGATCCTTATGATCAAATTGAAAATTTTGTAACTCTTAATTTGAAAATTATGATACTATAAATAACATACATATAATTTTTGTACTCTCACATGATTTTTATCAAATTAAATATTGGTTTTATAATAAAATGAAATTGTTGATGATGATTAAAATGAAAGTTGTTAATGTATGTTTTGTGATTGTGTGAAAATAGAAATTACTAGAAATTGATAAAAAAAGGAAGTTGTTAATGTATGATTTGTGATTGTGTGGAATTGGGAATTGATAAAAATGAAATTGTGATTTGTGATTGTGTAGAATTGTGATTGCGTGGAATTAGGAATTGTTAATGTATGATTTATGATTTGTGATTGTGTGGAATTGGAATTGGATTGGAATTGGATTGGAATGGAATTGAATTGGAATTGAATGGAATGAATGGAATTGGAATTGGAATTTGGATTGAAAATTGATTGAATGGAAATGGAATTATGAATGTTTTGTAATTGTTAGGATTGGAGTATGTTTTGAATTGAATTGGAATTGGAATTGAATTGAATTGGAATTGAATTGAATCGAATCGAATCGAATTGAATTGGAATGGAATTGAATTGAATTGGAATGGAATTGAATTGGAATGGAATTGAATGGAATGAATGGAATTGGAATTGGAATTTGGATTGAAATTTGATTAATGGAAATGGAATTATGAATGTTTTGTAATTGTTAGGATTGGAGTATGTTTTGAATTGAATTGAATTGGAATGGAATTGAATTGAATTGGAATGGAATTGAATTGAAATTGAATTGGAATTGGAATTGGATTGGAATGGAATTGGATTGGAATGGAATTGGATTGGAATGGAATTGAATTGGAATTGAATGGAATTGGAATTGGAATTTGGATTGAAAATTGATTGAATGGAAATTTAATTATGAATGTTTTGTAATTGTTAGGATTGGAGTATGTTTTGAATTGAATTGGAATGGAATTGAATTAGAATGGAATTGAATTGAATTGGAATGGAATTGAATTGAATTGGAATGGAATTGAATTGGAATGGAATGGAATTGAATTGGAATTGAATGGAATTGAAATTGAAATTTGGATTGAAAATTGATTGAATGGAAATGGAATTATGAATGTTTTGTAATTGTTAGGATTGGAAATAGTTAGGAATGGATTGAATGGAAATGGAATTATGAATGTTTTGTAATTGTTAGGATTGGAATTGAATTGGAATTGTTAGCTTTGTGCATATTGTCATTTGTCATTGTGTACTGAAATTATGTGTTATTTATTTTTGTATACAGATAAATGGAAGGAAGTTCAAATACTCCCGATCAACCTAGTTCAGGAAGATACAATGATCCAGCTTGGGCTCA
>JANKOD010000193.1:16472537-16489448 GCA_026284645.1 Erythroxylum acuminatum | reverse complement strand
TAATTTTCTGACAGAAAAATTTACCGACCGAACAAAATAACCGTCGATAAATTTACCAACGGAAAACATTTCCGTCGATAAATTTACCGACAGCCGTTTCTCCGACGCCGTTATCCGTCGGTAAATTTCGTCGCTAATTAAGCTTATCGACGGAATATGTACAAATTCCGTCGGTAATTTCCCTCGCTAAATTCTATTTTTCTTGCAGTGTAAGCAGTCATTGAAATTGTCCTCTTTCAAAATTGGCCCAAGCAATAATTAATCCAACCGAGCCACTTTTCTCTTAATTGTTTTATGTTGCCTCCACCCATCATTTTCATCGAAATTACCTTGATTATTGTCTCTTAGACCACTTGTCGTAGAAGTTAACTTGAGGATAAGATTATCTACACAAATCCATTGTATTCACAACCATGTTCATAAACTAATTAGTTCTCACGTTAATCTATCAAACAGCTTGGAGGCATAGTTTTATCGAACACTTGTGCTTTTCAATTTTGAAACTTTTGGATTTAGAAATAAAAGTATAAAACTTGAATATATATATATATATAACAGACCATAATCAAGTTTGAACAACCTAACAACCAAGAACCAAAGTTAATTAGACATTCTATCAAACACTTTCTAGACATGATTTTAGGAATATTTTTGGCAAATAAGTGAATTAACATAGCATGTAAATAACTAAGGAACTTTTGACGTGTCACAATGATCTACAACATATGATGATGACTTATAGTAGATTAAATTAAGCGCTACATCCTTTGTTTGAGAGACACAAAACTGACAATTATAAGTAGATTTGAAATTACATTACAACTGTCTAAGAATTGTGTCTGAACCAACAGAAGTTATTCTAACTGCTTGTGTCTGTCAAAAGCACAATTATTGGATGGACAGTTTAGGAAACTAACCCACATAACCAACATAATTGAATAACGACATGAAACTATTAAAAGTAATTTTCACTGTCTTAAGTACACCATAGAGCTTAAATGATTTTAGACTGACAAGAAATTGTGTTTTGTACTCATAATATATATTATCACAGTGTATTTGACTATCACCAAGCAGATTAGGCGATGTCTTTCTACTGAATGTGCAATTTGTATAGTTGAAAACTTTTTAGACCCTTAACTAATTTTCTCTGTCAAATTATGTCGTCATATTTTTAGACTTTCCAACCAATTTGTTGAAAAAAAAAGAAGGCACAGTGGGATGACAATTCTTGTAGGCTTCAATTTGATTTCAAAGTGACATCATACCATATTGAAAAGCATATGCTTCCAACATATGTAAAAAGATACAATTATTTACACTTCTTTACATTTGTTGTCTACGCAGACCTTTTTGGCTTGACTTTGATCCTTAATTTGCGGAACTATACTTCCTTTCTTCAACTAGAGACAACTCACAAAGTGACAGTCTTATTGAGGTGGACGGACGAAAATCTCTTCCCAGACGGGTCCAACAATATGATGCCCTGATTCTATAACAACAATATGCATCAGTTTTACTTGACTTCCGTTTTGATGCATTACTATATTGCAGACTTGCAGTGCATCGATCTGACTTTTGGGTCAGATATGTGAAGCTCCGTTTGTCGCCTTTTAATTTCAGATCTTACATCAATCTTCGACTTTTCTTCCGAAGACAGCAGTATTAAAAGAATTTTCCTAACAATTTGTTAACTATATGTCATTATCCAAAGCATCCAACTTTTGTGTTCTTTGTACCATATTTCGTATCACGAGTAATGTGGCATTTGTAAAAACTCAAGAAAAACAAACGTAAAAACAGACGTGCAATCTACTCCTTCACACAAGCACCAAGTATTATACAGCAGTCGAAGTTGACCGGCGTATGCCAATATATTGGAATTCCCATTAGTAGAGCTCTGACACACTTACATCCACAAAGGTACAGAGATCGAGCTCAGAGAGATAACTAACATGGCAACTGTTCCAAAGCCCATAAACACATCCACGACAGACAACGAAGATGGAGGAATTATGGATTCTCCACTAGAACTTGATGCTGGAGCTTTGTTCGTCCTGAAGTCACGAGGTTTGTTGGACTGAGATTGCTAAAACCATGTCTTGTGCATTACCACTCAATCTTGACACCTTACGTGTCCTCTACTCGCTAGTAATCTGGATTTTAATGCATATTTCTCTCATATGTGACTCTGCTAGTAATTACTGATGTTAGGATCATGGCTGCACTGTGGCTATCATTTGACAACATCAATAGTGAGTCCGGTGCTTTTGGGTCTTCCCTTTGCCTTCACCTTGCTAGGTTGGGGAGCTGGAGTTATATGCATGATACTTGCTGCTCTAGTGACTTTCTACGCTTTTAATCTTCTATCTTTGGTGTTGGAACAACATGCTCAGCTTGGGAATCGTCATCTTCGGTATCGAGATATGGCTAGTGACATTTTAGGTGATGAGTCCTCGCTCCATTATATTTGAATATCCAAACCCTCCCAGTATTCCGTCTTATTTAGTAATAACTTGGAGAGTTATAAACAAAATGCCATACCTTTGAGAACAATTTTCGTGAAATCGGTGATTTTGTCAGGACCAAGATGGAGCAAGTATTATGTCGGGCCACTTCAGTTGCTGACATGCTATGGTGCTGTCATTGGCGGTACACTTCTTGGAGGTCAGAGCCTCAAGGTCAGTATGAGCATCTTTGTCCGCATGGACTTGTACGTCCAAAGGCACTAGCCCTAAAAGTTGAAGCAATTAATAATAAGTAAAAATCATGAAGGAAAGTACAGATGTATATTTTCCATTCACTCAGCAATTAATCTTACTTTAGGCTATTGATAATTGGATCTGTTTATTTTGTTGGATTGGTATTCTGCAGTTCATTTACTTGCTCTACAACTCAAATGGAGAAATGAAGTTGTACCAATTCATCATAATATTTGGAGCTGCCACACTGCTCTTAGCACAAATGCCATCCTTCCACTCTCTGAGGCATATCAATCTTGTTTCTTTGATTCTTTGTCTTACTTACAGTGCTTGTGTCACAGCGGGTTCTATAGACATAGGTAAGATCAGAAAAGAGAAGTATGTGCCAGAAGTCCATCCCTCCATTTACAATCAATGATCATCGATGAGGTAACTATGTATCCTGCAGGGCACTCAACCAACGCACCTACAAGGAACTACTCCACAAAGGGTTCTCAGCTAAATCAATTTTTCGGGGTAATTAACGGTATTTCGATAATCGCTACAGCATATGGAAGCGGAATTATTCCTGAAATACAGGTATTTCCTAATGTAGTTACTTGTAGGTTGATATTGCTTCAGGATCTGATAGGCAAACCAGCTTACAGTGTCGACATATAATTCCTTTGCAGGCAACTTTGGCCCCTCCTGTAAAGGGCAAGATGTTCAAAGGCTTATGCATCTGTTTTTCGGTCATAATCTCTACGTATTTCAGTGTTGGCATATCCGGATATTGGGCATTTGGTAATCAGGCTGCAGGATCAATTCTCACCAGTTTTATGGACGATCGCAAGCCACTGCTTCCTACTTGGTTCCTTCTACTGACCAACATCTTCACCCTTACGCAAATATGTGCTGTCACTGTTGTAAGTTCGTTTCTTCTCTTACAAAATATCACTATGGATAGCTATATTTGTAGGTGTCAAGTGTTAACTTTCTTAAAAGTTCTATGATCTCACATCTCTTACTGGGTTGTGATTAACTTGCAGATCTACTTGCAAACGTCGAATGAATTGTTTGAGAAGTTATTCGCAAACCCGAATATAGGTCAATTCTCCATACGAAATGTCTTGCCAAGGTTGATATCTCGTTCCATGTCAGTAGTGTTAGCTACATTTCTTGCTGCGATGCTACCTTTCTTCGGAGACATCCTGGCAGTGTTTGGTGCATTTGGAATCATTCCTTTAGATTGCTTCTTGCCTATGGTTTTCTACAATCTCACATTTAGGCCATCCAAGAGAAGCCTAATATTCTCTGTTAACACATTAATTGCTTTAGTCTCTTTCGTGTTGTCAGCTGTTGGGGCAGTAGCATCTGTCCGACAAATAGTCCTTGATGCCAAGGCTTACAGCCTATTTGCTAACATGTAAAACTAGAATGAAAACAATGAAAAGTATTGTTGTCCCATGTATTATGTAGCATATTAATTTATATATATATCTATAGTTAAAAACCCTGGAATTTTTGCACTTGAATCGTACGGCTTTTATTTTTTTTCCGTTAAATCAATACTTGTTAAAAACCAATAAAAAAAAGTAAAATCATTCAAGCAAATCAAATATTTAATTAGTATTTTATACATTTATGTATGTTCCTATACAAGTTTAGGATTGGATAGAAATAAATTAAACATATCAGATTAAAGTAGCTCAAAAATGTTTAAAAATTTTCTCAATCATTATTCTTTCCATGCAAAGATTACCGTTAATCCTTTATTTGCGCTTTTAGAGCAAGTCATCGTCATCTTTGTGGTATACAATATAATAATGTTTACATAAATAAAATATATATTGAAATCTTTGTTTTTCTAATTTTTTTATTTAAACATCCTTTCGATGTATAACTAAAGTTCGATTAATTACTAGTTCTTTTATCATCAAACCTATTTGTAACTCTAGATATGAAAAGTTATTAGTTTTTCAAGAAAAGTAAGAGTTATGATTTCATGTAAATTAATTTTTTACAAACTAACTTCACAATTTTATGCACTTCAACGAACTAATATCTCCTGAAGAATTAAGAACATGACAAGACTTCTAATCGAATTGTCGAAATTCTCAAAATTAATTTTACTTCTCTAATTTCTCTTATAGTAGTTATAGAATCAGGTCAAATTCTAAGATAACGTCTAAACACTAGTTTCTTAATTTCAAATAATAAAATAAAGTTGAGGGTTTCGATTAATTAACTAAGTCTCAAATTTCCTAAATTAATTAGTTCAAACAGAAAATCCAAACCAAAACTTACCATTATTTGACTGGTACGATAGCATTCTATATCCACTAAATGATAGCAATAAGCATAGCGAAAAAGACTGCACCCTAAATTAAATAATTAAGATAGCTACAACCATTCAACGTAATTTTATTTTTTTTATCATAAGTTAAATATGCAAATTTATAAATATCCTATATGTTACTTATACCAATTATTCATGACAATTATATATCATTGAATTCATGGATAGCTATAGAATAAACAACATTAAATTTATTTGTCAGATCAATCTATATTAATTATTCATGAAATTAAGAACATAAAATAAGAAATACTTTAATTAAAACATGAATATAAATTTAGAATAAATCCTCGCAACGTTACTACTAGAGTTTTGAATCCTCTTGAATCAGAATATTTGAGTATAGCTATACATGGCTTTTGTTCTAACACCAAAATAGAATAAAGATGAAAGATTGAGAGAAAACTAATAAGAAAATGAAAAGAGGATGATTTGAGAGGTGAAAGACGTCTATCTTCTTATTTTTCCACTCTAAACCTAGTCTGATCCTATGTTATAAAGATTTTTTTTCTAAAACCAATCCAAATCCTTACACAATAGGAATGGAAAGAAGTTTCCTTATTAAGCTCAACTTTTCAAATGAATCTGGCATTAGAAGTGATCTAGCCTTATCAACTGTAGTAATATGTGACATCTCGTTTCCATACTAAGGGTTAGAACCCTAGATTTCTGTAATTAAGAAATAGCAATGAGAGAATAGAAAAATATATTTCATACTCATGCATAATGTTAGCATACGCACACATGAATTTGATTATTACACATATTATAATGAATTGTTCATGCACTCATTTGACATTTTTTAAGTATAAATTATTGTTTTAATGCGATTATAATGTGAATTATGGATTATGTTTCTTAAAAATTAAATTGGAATGTATAAGTAGTGAATTAGAATTTTTGGTAAAATATGATAATTTTCTAGAATTAAGGGTATTTTTGGACTAGGAAAAATATTAAGTGGCAGGACAATTTATAAATGGTAGTAGAAATAAGTGTCAAAAGGCAGTTGAAATAATTGGTAAATGGTATTAGGTTTTGTTGAGAATATGATATTGAAAATTGGGAGACAATTGGATTAAAAATTGGAGACAAATGGACTAGTTAAATAAAAGACCAAGTGGAGACCATAAGGTGGTCACATGTGTCACTTGCCTTGTCATACACCTCATTCTCGTAACTTACTCTTGCAAGACTAATGTTCATTTGTTTCTCACCTTTAGCTAAATGCTCCCTCTTCATTTCGTTCTTCATCCCCGAAACTCACTTCTCACCCATCCACGTTGAAGCATGCTTTCACCTTTCATTTGATACTACTGTCCCGCTGTCTTCTTCATTTCTTACTAAAGACCCTACCCTACCACCCTTGAAGGATGATTCACGAATGAGAGAAGAAGAGAAAATGTGAAGAGTTTGAAGATCTTGAAGCTTAAATAAGTAAGACTTAAGCACTACTCTTCTTTATTGTTAAATGAAGCATTTTTTATGATAGCTAACAGTTAAATGATTATAAAATGGTGATATGCATACTTGCTGAAACATGAATGAGAAACTTGGGTGTGTCCGTATCTTGCTTTTACACATATGATAATGATCAATAGTTCATAAGTTGTTGTTGTGATGATTTAAGTTAGAATGATCGTTAAGATGATGTAAAAAAAGGGTACAGAAGTTTCATGAAAAGATGATATGCTTATGCTCTGTTTTCATTATTCTTATACGTGAATCTCTTTGGGTGCCTTAGAGATGAACTAAGATAAGATTAGAGTTAAGGAAAAAGGGGTAATGTGATGTCGTGATATGGGAAGAATTAAAATGATAAGTTAGAGATGAAATGAAGGTGTTGAAGAAGATGAAGAAGTGCAAAAAATATGATGAATGCATATTTGATATGTTCGGTTTTTTATGTTTGTGATAAATCATAGATTTTGATTTGTGTTTTAATGAGTTGAGCTGAAATGGAAGTAGAAATGAAGAGGAAATAATGAGGACATAAGTTAGAAACGTTAGAATAAGCAAAAGAGAAGAACTAGAGATGAAAATATGTAGTTAAGTAAATATGGGTAAGTTTCGTCTGTCACGATCGTGTAACGAGGAAACCACAGAGGCACGATCGTGCTACAGGAGCCTCAGAGGAGTTGCATGATCGTGCACAATGACATAAAGGATTATCAGGAAGTTGCACGATCGTGCACAAGAATGATTGTGACAGAGGGGAATCAGCAAGAAGTGCATGATCGTGATCGTGCCATGACAGTGAAGATGTTATGCTCTTTAACAGATTTCGACATCCTTCACTAATTTGACCATAACTTCTTCTCCGGACCTCCGATTGACTTGAAATTTGGAACACAAACTCCTCACACATTGTCTTTCCTCTCCACCAAATTTCATGGCCATCTGAATTCATTAAGAAAGGATTGAAAATGATTGATTGAAGAGCTTAGGATGAAAATGATGAAGTATGTTGGAATTTGTTAAATGGAGTGATTTCACTGAACATGCATCTTTATTTTGGCTAAATCTTGATCTGTAGATATCCAAATGGAATTATTATTTTTTATATTAAACAAGAGACATATGGATACAAATTTCATGAAGGAAACTAATTTTAATTCGGTCTCTAAGAGTTTCAAAATTTGGATTGAAGTTGAGTACTGAGTGTTGTTGCAGTGAGAGAACAGTTTGAAGTATTTTGTGTATAACTTGTAGAATACTAAACTGAATTGTGTGAGATTTAGTTCATTAGAAACTTAAGACACAGAGGAACAATTGTTTAGAAGAATATTTTGCCTAATTACTTCATTTTCTTTGTCTTAATGACCATGTAAAATTGACCTGAAAATTTGAGAAAAGCTAGAATGATCGATTGATAATGTTATAACTTAGTAAATGAATTGTTGATATCAAAGTACCAAAGGCATGGTTATAATGGGAATGAAGTTCATATGATAGTAGTTGTGATTCAGAAGCGATGAGGTATATGTATTAAGTAAAGGTGAATGTGAATTTGATATTATGAGAGCATATACTGCTAGAAAAGAAATGACTAGTAATTGAATTATGATATTAGAATAAACAAGTGTTCTTGAGGTGTAAACCTAAGAATAAGTTAGACACATACAAATGATAAGGTTTGATTGATCAAGAGACGTGATTAAGGAAACATACCCGGAATAGTCAAAATGAGCATGCATTATAAATGACACATATACATATATGTACAATTGAATTTTTATGAAATTATGCAATTAATAATATGTGTGCAATGTGTATATTGCATAATGTTGATATGCAAGATACAAGGTCTACATCCAGATGTTTCCGAATTATGAAAGCTAATGCTAATCTGGAGTGTACTGTGAGTCGACCTAGATAGTCTTACTTTAAATGATTCTTCTGTTTAAATTCTATATTGAATTATTATATGAATGTGATTGTGTTGATTCTGAACATTGACTGTCTGAGGCGTTTGATGCATGAATATATATTGGAAGTGCTCATTGAATGTGAATTTGATGAAATAAATGATTACTCAACATGCCAGACTAAAGTTTGATGATAAATGTGAATGTGAATGTGAATGTGAAACTTAAATCATGTGACTGATTGAAAATATGTGAATGTGATGCATTTCATTACATGAATGCATGACAACATAAAGGCTGCTGTGGCCAGAGTGACTACTGAAAAAGAGCTTAAAGCTCAGAATGTAATAAGGGCCTCTGGCCCAGTTGTTAATGTACCTGGTATCTATAAGAGATATGGGACATTATCTGAAACAAGTCTGGTATCCACAAGGGATACGGGCCAGTAAAAAAGCACTCGGTCACAACTATAACAATTGAAAGTGAATCTTATGTGCACTGCATATGCATATGATATGTATGATTTAAATGGTTTAAATAAATAGTTTGGGTGATTTCTGAATGTGATATATGATTTAAGTGAATATGAATTGTATGTGACCTAATATGTTGAATTGATGAAGTGAAGTGAATTATGTGATTATATGAATTGACGTATTATGTGATTGAGTGAGCCATCGATCCACTCACTGAATTAGCAAAACTCAACTCAAAATTTGCAATATTTTTCAGGCTTAGAGAAGATCTTCAATTAGACAAATTGGAGTCTAGCTATTGCATTCGAGTAAGAGACAGAGGTTGAGATCAGTTTGCGTCTGCATTTGTATTTCTTTATTTTTGTATCAAATTGTGTATTCCGCAATTATTATACCTCGGGTATTTGAATAATTCTGTTTTGTAATGACTTTCTAAATTGCAAATGTTTGTAAATGAGATTGATCAATGAGTATAGTAACACTTGTGAATGAAAATGTTTATAAATAAAGTGGGCCCAAATTGTTTATTGATTTCTTAATATGCATGTGATGTTTGAAAATTTTGTAACGAGCTTCGATTGTTTAACTGTTCTAGCATGCCACTCTCATAGAGTATGCTCTCGAATACCATTGGTATGTTCGGGGATATGCACTATAAGAGTAGGGTGCTAAATAATATGTACACTTTTTCCAAAATTCATGATTTTCACCAATAATACTCCACTTTGATGCAATCTCCACTTTTCATCTTCTAAAACAAAACAAACATTAATTTTTCTAAGTAAGCACAAAAATAAATCTAAAAAAAGAGATAATTCCAATTAATATATCAAAATAACATCTTATCAAATTCTCCTAGAACGGACTCATGCTTGTCTTCAAGCATACATCAATCATCCTCATAACAGCCTTTCATCTTCTTTCTTATTATCTATAAATATCCAAAAGCTAATTCACATTAAAGGTTTAGGAATAAATAATAATCGAGAGAGTAAGCACTCATAGGACACATTGTTAGAATTAAAACACAACATCTCATCAATTCCACCAAAATGAAATGAAACAAGACTTGACATGGATTTCACTCTATACATTCAAAGTGCTTAGGGTTTATTAAGTTCTCAAATCAAAGCATAGCGAGTTATTTTCATAAGTTTGCTCAAGAATCATATCTCCACCACTTAACAAAAATGAACTTAATGCATAAATCAAAGGGACTTGATCAGGGTTGTAACGTGACCTGGGTGAGATATTACAAAAAGAAGTTTTTAGGTTAAATAAATTGAAGGGAATCATATAAACTTATCCACACATGTTTTAACTTAATCCAATACTCATTTGATTTAACTAGCATCCCTTTTAATCACTTTTTTATTTTTCTTTTTCTTTTTTTACATAAACATGAAAGAAGAGATCTTATTTTCTTTTATTTTACTTCTCCCCTAATCTATAAAAAAAATAAAAAATCAAAATAATGCAACCTGAATCAACTAATATACTTTTTATGGAAATGTTCCAAATCTTATGTAAATAAGCTCAATGCAATTCCTTCAATTTATGGGTTCAAAATTATTAAGATATCAACAACAAGAAGGGTAAAAATGGCTTGCAACAAGGTTATTATGCAAGAAAAGGAAGGGTAAGTCTCAAATTGGTTTTTCTAGGGATAAAAACTAAGGTAGGCTTGTTTAGATCAAAAAAAGGTTATCCTAAGTGTCCTTATCTTCTTTATGCACAAACTCATCAAAAATGTGGTCTTAACATGTATTCAAAAGAAACTTTTAGCATAAATAAGCTATGTTTGATAACACACAACAAAAAGATATGTATGAGCACAAATGTAATGAATGCTCTTAGGCTCAAAGCTCACGTGGATGTCAAAAATACATTAAATCTTGCACACTTTCATTTAAAAAACCAATGAGATAGTTAAAATAATTTAATGAAAACATTAATCATGCTTGTCTCTCTCATGCATTATTTCTTAAACTAAAAATGTACCTTAACTTAGCGATTATAACAACAATTAGATAACTATAAGGCTATCGTGAGGAATAATCAATATATGAATCATAGTATCATGAGTCCAAGCAAAGTCACAAAGTTCATCATAATATAAACACTCACTTGCACACACCTAAATCATTCATTGTCCCTAATGTATGTATAAGATACTCATATCTCACAAAAATAATTAACACAAATAAAGCACAGAGTGGAAGACTCGCTTAAGTTGTGACCATTTGAAAGGAGACATATTATAGTCTGTGGACATGAAGGTACCACCCCTATAAATTGGAGCAAAGCATTCGAATTCTTCTCAATTTTAAAAAAATTGTGTTCTAATCTTTCTAGCTGAAAATGATACTTATGTCAGATTGGTGGAGCCAAAAGATAAAAAGACGGTGGAATGTCACGATCCTTTTGTTGCGTTAATGATGAACTGCTCTAGGGGCGATCACGTGGTATAAAATCAAACGCTCTCCTTTGTTGCTTAAGTACCCCCATCCTACTTAAAAAAATCCTTATCCAAAGGTTCCATCTCACAATTGACATACATATTAGTGTTATTCATATCAAACAAACTTAGAGTAATAGCCGAAGGAGTGATAAGGGAACTAAGACATAAATTCTTGTTAGAAAAGAGAACAATGTTAAATTACATTGCCAACCAATCACCTAAATTGACTCATACTTTGTTTACCATAACTAAATAAAGAACAACTCAGTTTTAGTGCAAGTACAAGTTGTAGCCTTTCGTCCTAAATAATTAAAAGACAAGAAACATTGCATATAAATCCAGTCCATCTCATTAAGATAACTACCCTTATATTTACATGGATGATAAATAAACGGGTTAGAAGGCATTGATTTCTGTGCTTGAAAAGAATTAAACTCACCATAGCCCACAACATATTCTTCGTACCGAGTCAAATTAACATATTCTTCATCTATTAACCCTAAGGCTAAATTAAAATCAACGATGCTCTGTTTGAATTCAACACCCTTTAATGTATACTGTATCACGTTAGGAGTAAGTAAAGTAAAGTTGTCCAGTTTATCAAATTTAAAGGTAGTATAAAACTCCTAGCTAATTTAGTAAAGACTAGACAATGAATCAATGAAAATATTTCCAAATCATATTAATAAGCAAATCATCAATTTTTTCTTAATTTGCAAATCCTCTAAGGATGGAGAGTGTACATACCTACCCACATTAATATGTCAGGATTTGAGAGCAATGTACCATTGTTTTATGTTCTTTAGTGTTAAAAGTGAGATAACCGTGCAAGTCTAACTCAGTTGGTGGCAGACATAGGTGTTTTTCATTATTCGTGCATCCTTCCTTTTGGTACTAGTTTTAGGTCCTGCAATAGATTGATGGTGTGCAGTTGCAGTCACCGACGATTTTTCTTTTGCTGTGATCGTGGTAGTAACTTTAGAATATCCCATGATAATGAAAAGTATAATAGAAAACTACTTTGAAAAATAATGAAAACAACTTAATAATGATTAAAACTAAAATGAAAGGAAAGCAACTAAAAGTAATTGATACAAATAAAATAAAAATAAATAGAAAAAAACTGTAAAATAATACTAGTAAGTGTTGGTGGTAGGTTTGGTGTTGCATGGACACAAGTTGTTGGGGCTGAGTGATACGCGTCTACAGTTGGAATGTTAAGTGTCTTAGACTCTCCTGCTAGCTACCATTGGTGGGGTTGCATCTACTATTGACTAAAGCTAAGAGAACATTAGGCTGGTGTTGCGTGGTGTGTGTGAGCAAGCGCTTAGCTAATGTTGCATGGTGTGCGTGAGTGAGCGTTTGGCTAGTGTTGCTGTGGTGTTGTTGGCTTGGGTGTGCGTGGGTTGCTGTGGAGTGGTGTCTGCTATAGGAGTGGAGTGTCTATGGTGGGGCTATGCTGGGACCTTCAATGTTGCCTACAAAAGAGAAACAAACAAATTGGGGTTGTTTTGTTTTTTGTTTTTTTTTTAATTTTTTAATGATTTTTCAATATGTTTATGTTGCTTTTTTAAAAAAAAGAAATATTACAAGTTTCTATTAAATCCAAACAAATTACTAACATGTATAAGGTGTGATCACACCTTATAAATGTTAGTATTCTAGAATTTTAAGGTTTCCATTCAAGAAATTTAAATCATATAAAGCATAATCTCGCCTTATAAGATTTAGTATTCTGAAATTTTAAGGTCTCTATACTTAACAACTGAATTACATAAGACGTAATCATACCTTATGAAATTTAGGATTCTAGAATTTGAAGACCCATTTCCCCTCTTAAGCCAATAAACTTACTTTTAAAAAATGATCAAATGAAAACTATATATAACTAAACCAAAATTAATAAAAACTATCATATTTTAGGTTGCCTCCCAAAAAGTGCAATTGTTTAATGTCATTATACTCAACGAGGCTAATTCTTCTCAAACTTCTACATAAGATGGAAGTCCCAAATCAAAATTTCCCATACTGAAAATTGTCATCTCCTCATAAAATGGTTTCAATCTATGTCTGTTAACTTTAAAAATCTTCTCGGTCTCTAAACTTTTTATTCTTACTACACCATGTGAAAATATATTAGAGACAACAAAAGAGCCAAGCTATCTAGAACGTAACTTATCTGATATAAGCTTTAATAGAGAATTATATAATAACACCTTTTCCCACCTCAAATTGCTTCCTCAAGATCATATTATCATGGAACAGTTCGGTTTTCTCTTTGTAGATTTTCAAATTCTCGTAAGCATCCAACCTTATTTCCTCTAGCTCTTGCAATTTCAAGCTCCTCTCCTCCCCAACTTTTTCCAAATCCATGTTACAACTTTTCATCAACTAATAAGCTTTATGTTCAATCTTCATCAGTAAATGACAAGCTTTACCAAAAACTAGTCAATAAAGAGACATTCCTATCGATACTTTATAGGCTTTACGGTACGCCTAAAGAGCATTTTTCATATGTAAACTCCAATCCTTTCAATTAGGGTCTATTTTCTTTTCTAGAATAGATTTCACCTCTTTATTTGATACTTCTCTACTTGTCCATTCATTTGTGGATGGTAGGCAGTAGCTAATTGATAATACACTCCATACTTTTAAAACAAAGCTGCCACTGCTCTATTGGAAAAATGATTTCCTTGATCACTAATAATAGTTCGTGGAACTCCAAATGTATTAAAAATATTAGGCTTTATAAATCCTACAACAGCTACAAAATCATCAGTTTTGGTGGCTTTTGCTACCACCAACTTGGAAACATAATCAACAACTAAAAATATATAAGAAAAACAACAAGATGAAGCAAAAGGGCCCATAAAATCAATACCACATATATCAAATATCTGAACTATAAAAATTGGGTTTGAGGCATTTCATTTTGATAAGATAATGTACATCTCTTTTGGCATCTGTCACAACTTTTACAAAACACATAAAAATCTCTAAATACAATCTCTCAATACAATCCACTATTCAAAACTTTTCTAATAGTTCGTTGGGACCAAAATGACCACCGCAACCATAATTGTGACAAAAAACTAAAATAGAATGTTGTTCTTTCTCTGGCACGCAATGCCTTATAATTTGATCAGAGTAGAACTTCAGTAAGTATAGTCCATCCCAAATATAATATTTCGACTCATTTCTTACATTTTCCTGCCCAGACTTATTAATTTAATAAGGTAAAGCTCCAGTAGCTAAATAATTAACAAGGTCAGCGTACCATAGAACCATACCTTTCATTTTGAACAATTGCTCATTAAGAAAATTTTTAGAAATAGGTAAAATATCTTCATCTCTTACCAGCCTATTCAAATGGCCTGCTACTAAATTTTTTGCACCTTTTCGATCCTTTATTATCAAATCAAACTCTTGAGGTATCAGAATCCATTGTATTAGCCTCGGTTTCGACTCCTTTGCCAAAAGGTATTTCAATACTACATGGTTAGAGTAAACAATAACTTTAGAGCTAAGCAAATAAGATATAAATTTATTTAAAACAAAAGCAATTGCTAAAAGTTTTTTCTCAGGTGTAGAATAATTGCACTATGCGACATCCAATGTTCTTGGAGTAGAAAAGATAACAAGATTTTGTTTCTTATTCCTTTGGCCTAAACATCTCCCACTATATAATTGCTAGCATCGCATATGATCTTAAACGGAAGATCCCAATTTGGTGGCTAAATAATAAGAGTACATGTTAATAGTACCTTAAGTTTGTCAAAAACTTCCTTGCAGTCCTTTCCAAAATCAAATGAATTATCTTTTGTAACAACTTTGATAATGGTATGACAATCTTGGAAAAATCTTTAATAAACCTGTGCTAAAATCTTACATGTCTAAGAAAAGATTGAACTTTCCTAACACTTGTACAGTAAGTTATTTCACAATTAAATCTACTTTTGCTTTATCAACTTCTATAACCCTGGATGAAATCAAATGTCCTAAAACAATGCCTTAAATGGATAAAAAATTAAAGGGGTTAACTCCTTGTCACTTAAGGGGCTGTTTGTTTCTAATTTTTTTTATCGTTTTCTGTTGCCGTTTTGATAAAAAATGAAACAAAGAAATAAAACATGTTTGTCTATCGTTTTTGTGATTTCTTGTTTTTCAAAATTAAAAAACCGCAACAACTTTACGGAAACGAGAAAATAACGTTTTTCTATATTTTGGCAACGGTTTTCCTGGATAAAAAATCAACTGATTCTTGTCTCTTATCTCTATTATCGTATGGGCAAACCCATCATGAAACATACTACTCATCCTTTTTACATATATTTGTTTGTCCCAAACTCCTTTCTTCCCTCTCATCTGTTCTTTTTTTCTTTTGGATTCTTGCTTCAGAACATGCGACCTCACTAATTGGAGAGGCTGTTGAGAAGTTGCAAACAACGTCAATGGCAGTGGTGGCCAACACGAAGCATTTTCAGACTGGATTACTGTGGGTGCAAAAAGTGACTGATTTTGGGTTTTCACGAAGTCAGTTTTCGAAAACTTTTAATTTGATATTCTTCTGATTCTTTTGAAAATTTGGTTTCGTTGGTATATGGTAAAGAGGTTAGAGCAAAAAAGAGATGTGAGAATTGAGATTTTCGGAGATAATAGTGAAGTTGAAAACAACAAAGACTTGGGAGGTGGTGAGATTGAAGTGTGAGAATGATAGGCTACTCTGTTTAAAATGGTTTTCTGTAAACCTAATAGTGAATTTGAAAACAGAAAAGACTTGGGAGGTGGTGAGATTTACATCTCTTTTTTTTAGGTTGTCGATCCCCAGTGTTGATTTGCCCAAATAAAGCGATCAATCAACCTCTCTCTCGAGGTTGAGCGGCGCTCAAGTGAAGGTGTTATTCTTTTGGCTTAACATTGATAAGGTGACTCGGGATGATGACAAGCTCGAATTCTTTGTTGGAATTGTCAGTGTCAATTTTCCTGCGAGTACTTTTGACGAACGTCCCACTTATAGGTGTGGCTTTGACTGCAACAGTGATGAACTGGAGAATATTAAGTTTAATGGTCACTCCTCTTCTTCCTGAGTAGAATTAATCAAGCACATTTTCCAATTCATTGCCAATGTCCCCTCATTGTATGTTATTCACTTATTTCTGGTTACTGCATTTTAGTCTCCGTAGTTGTAATTCTTAATTATTGTTCTTGAGAACAGTACTTAATTACTGTTGTTTTAGTTTTTTATTAAAAATTTCAACCAAACAAGTTTTTGTTTTCAGTTTTTATATTACAAATCTCAACCAAACAAGTTTTCGTTTTTTCTAGCAAAAAACAAAAACAAAAAATAAGAAACAAAAACTAAAAACAACAACAGAAAAACAAAGGTGGAATCAAACGACCCCTTAATTTTTTTTTCTAACAACCCATCATCAGAGATAAAACAGAGAGTTACGGAAAATTCTAGAAAAAGGCTATGTTTTAATTTGGAAGGCAAACCGCAAAACTCCAGTGCAGATTTTAACAATGAATTCATGTACACTTCTGCTTTTATTTTATTCTTGATGAT
>JANKOD010000193.1:16454774-16472437 GCA_026284645.1 Erythroxylum acuminatum | reverse complement strand
GTCGGTGAACCATCGGCCTTTATTAAAGAGG
Source organism: Erythroxylum acuminatum (assembly GCA_026284645.1). Classification (NCBI taxonomy): domain Eukaryota; kingdom Viridiplantae; phylum Streptophyta; class Magnoliopsida; order Malpighiales; family Erythroxylaceae; genus Erythroxylum; species Erythroxylum acuminatum. The sequence goes on along the minus strand of JANKOD010000193.1, from coordinate 16,472,406 downwards.
TAATCTCATTCAGCCTATTACGTTTTTTCACCAAAGCCGAGAAGTACCTGGAATTCCGGTCTGCCTCCATCAAGTGAACCCCTTTAGCCTTTTGTTGGAAAAATAATCATTCAGCCTCCTGCAGAAAGAGGGCATATTTCCGCTTAGCATTCAACATGTCCGAGAGACGAGCATCGGTGGGATGCTGAAGGGAGAGCTGATAACAGTGCTGAAAAGCATCTTGTGCCTCCTGTGAGCGTTATGAGATGTGGCCATATGCTTCCCGATTAAGCCGTTTAAGAGGTTGTTTCAATGCTTTTAATTTAGCAACAAGCCGGTACTGAGCAAACCCCCGAACTTGAGTCCCCCATGTGGAGTTGACGCTATCTACAAGAGAATTGGCTATTGAATAAACAAGTATATATATTCTTATGTAGGGAGAATCCAATTGATTTCCTCTATTCTTAGTAACCTCATACTTATTGGTTATAACACTTGTCCCTTCGACAAATACTTATTGATTCACCATGGGTTCACCAATGAGTCATGTACGTTTACACCCAATCAGACCTCCTGGTGGTCATATGTCTTAGTGGAAACTAGTTTGGCATCCGAATTATTGCCCCAAAGCTTTATTTATCGTGTGGATAACAATTAAACAAAAGGTTGCAAATGATGGATAAGATGAGGGGTGGGTTTCCTCCTCCCAGATAACATATGGAAATTAACAACCAGGCCTTTGAGAACCTTAATTGTTTGTTCTTGAATTGTAGCTTCTCTGCTTCTTTTTGGTATGATGAGTTGGAGTTATGCAAGCCGAAAATCCTTATTTAAGATTGGTTTCATTTTATTGCTTGAAAGTGACAACAAATTTTAAATTGCACATATGCTTACAGCGAGAAAGACATCTAAGAGTGTTCCAAAATAAGGAGTTTTCAATCCATGAATTCACTTGAAACACGCTACATTAGATCAGACATTTCATCCTGATATATATAATGTTAAGCCTCACCCAAGTTCAATTCTTGCTTCAAACTGGGTTGTTAGAACTTAGTAATCTTTAGTCTTACATTTCTTATTCATGGTCTTTTGCTAGCAGTTTAAATGGTTGACATGAAGTGCATTGCTTTTTGATAATCTCTTATGTGCTGGGTAGCTAAATTGGCCAGTTTTAGTTTTGTTTCAACAACACATTGTTGTTGGATTTGTAAATAATTTTTATACCAATATTATGTCTTAATAAATTCTTTCATTTTCTTAAAAACATGCTTAATTGAAACAACAATTTTTTTAATAATAGTTGTGTATAAATTGACCTAGTTCTTTTAATTTAATAGACTAAATCTAAAAATTGAAGATTTTATTCATGAATTGAGTCTAAGTTTTAAAAATTAAATTAAAAATTAATTTTAAATTTATAAAATTAGTTTTATTCAATATTTATAAATAATTATTCAAATATTTATTTTAACTTATCTAGCATTCATATAAAATTGTAATATTTAGACCTTAGCATAACAATAAAATTTTAGAATAAATTTTCTAATCTATTTTTTTATAAATTTAATTAATGTTTTACATGTAATATTGGAATTGTTTATAGATTTATTTTATTTTAAAAATAATTTAGATTTTATATAATTACTAAAAAGTTTAAAAATATGAGGTTAAATTTAAAATTTTTATAGTTGATGAGGTTATTTTATGAGCAATACAGACTTCAACTCATCCCAACCAAACAGTGATTATGTGAACTTAAATTCTTGATAGGAATGCCATTCAACAACGAGACTTGTCGAAAAGCAAAGTTCTATAGATTCAAACCTGCATGTAAAACTGTTTAGAACTAACCTTTGTAAGTACACAAGGACACGTGAAGACATAGGTAAATTGGTGCATCGACTATTTGGAACTAACCGGCATTCAACTCTTCCTTGTCTGGCTTAGAAGTTGATTTATCAAAATTCCTCCCGGAGTCCACAGCCACATTGTAAACAAAGAACCATGCAACAACCAAAAAGAAAAGGAAGTTGATGAAGCTTAAGATAGCGTAGAAGGCATAATACTTGTCCAAATGTGATTGATTAAGATTGTCTGAAATCCACCCTCCATGACCATGCTTGTTTGTGATATTGGAAACAGTTGTGAGCAGAAAACTGCTGAGGAAATTCCCAATTCCCAGGCTACTAGTGAAGTATGAAGTTCCAAGGCTCTTCATTCCTTCTGGGGCTTGGTCGTAGAAAAACTCTATCTTCGCAACTTCTACGAAAGAATCTGCAATTCCCGTCAAAGCAAACTGAGGGAGAAGAATAAAAATGCTAAGAGGGACCGTACCACCCTTGGGAGTGTTGTGTTCTTTAGCTGCACTAAGCCTCTTCTTTTCGGTTAGGCAAGCAGTGATCATAACTATGATTTGCAAAACAATGCCAATCCCCATTCTTTGCAGCAGAGTAATCCCTCTTGGGTTTTTGGTGTAACGTCTAACAAATGGCACAAAGAAAAGATCATATAAGACAACGCTGATCATCATGAAGATAGTAACAAATGCTGTGAGGCTCGCTGCAGGTATAGAGAAGTGCGTTCCCATGCTCCGATCTAAGGTGGTGCCTTGTTTGATGAAGAGTGTGTGTACTTGAGCTAGCATGGTGCTTGGTATGCATGTTGCTACTAAAATTGGAAGCATTTTAACCATTTGTTTAGTTTCTTCGACTTGGGTTACTGGGCATAGAATCCATGGTGAGCCTGACCCAGTCTTCACAGCAGCTTTGTCAAAGAATCTGCATACAAGGCATGAGGATTGGATACTCAGAGAGTTATCAATCAAATTGTTTATGATGCTAAATATAATCTGTTCACTGTTAAGACATTAGCAAAGGATAAACACATTCACAAATGGTTTCTAGCTTTAGGACCTGCAGATAAAGCTAAGAATCAAACCTTAAAGAAGGGGTGTGATCAATTCTGAATTTTCCTGATCTTGATATGTCCTCCCAGCTAAGTTCATGCAGCTCTTTAGGATCATCGGGAACTTTAACTTTCCACTTTCTGAAAGTTGCCGCAAGCACTTGAGATATCCTGGTGAATGGACTGCCTGCAGGCAACTTGTGTCTGTACAATGGTGTACCCACCACAAACACTATTATCGAAATTGCTAATCCCAGTGTGGGAAGGGCATAACCAACAGGCCAACCTACGTGATCTTGAATATACACCAAGATTGTGTTTGAGAATAACGTGCCAAAGAAAATGCTAAACATCCACCAATTAAAGAAGGATAGCTTTTGGAACCTCTCCTTAGGTTCAAAATCATCAAATTGGTCTGCCCCTAGGGTGGATATGTTAGGCTTGGTTCCCCCAGTACCGATTGCAACTATGTACAATGCAGTGTAGTATATGCCCTTCTGGAAAGAGGAGGCGTTTTTGCCGCAATCCACCTTGTCTTTTATATGATTATCGCAGGATGGTGGCCTCAGCCCAGCTACTGAAACAGACAGTGTTAACAAGCACATACCCTGTTTAGTTGTCACAAGTCAGAACCAATTGGTTGGAGTTTTGAAGACATTGACAGTAACTCTGTATCGCGTATATTGAAATTTTTTCTATTATGTGTATACTCCGCAAAATGAATCTGCCTGAACACATTTATCTGATGTGGTCTTTGTGGATTCGGCATGAGTACTTCAAATCCTTCCAGTTGTGCATAATTTCCCCTCAAACTCTAGGTTAGCATAAACGAAAAGAAACTCTTTCTCAGGTCCAAGTACCCCCAATGATCAGCAATTGGCACAATGTACATGCAAGTAAGATTATTGCAGTTACGAATTAAACAGATGCCAAGTTGTTTAGTCATACATTGTGTGATGATTTGTTAGTTTGCTTAAAATTCTGCTTCTCCGTTTCTGGAACTTGAACGCTCAAAAAAGCAGTATTCAGGAGGGTCTAACATAGGTTTTCCAAGTTTACTACAAGGTGTCTTTCTTAGTTTCTCCGAATAATTGACCACATAGGACAGAAGTTTTTAACTTACTGTTACTGTAGTCTTACTCTGCCACCAAATCGACGTTAAATATCGCTAGTTATACAACCCATAAGAATTCATGAAAAGATGAAAGATTATTTCTGCAGAGAATGGAATATTAATTTTACCGCAAGATAGATAGCTGATGCAGAGATAAAGGTCCAGTATCGACCGAAGTGAGCTTCTGCGACATAAGCGCCTAATATGGGCAACATCCACACTGTGCCGAGCCAGTTGGTGACATTGTTCGCAGCTGTTACAGTACCTTCGTGAAGCCTTGTGGTCAAATATATAAACAGGTTTGTTGCTATCCCATAATAAGCTAGCCTCTCAAACACTTCATACCCTACGACACATATATACCAAAGAGAAGTGAGTTAGAAAACAAAACATCTAATGTACATTACGGTTTCATATCCCTGAAGATTGTTGGTGATGCCTCAGAAATTTCAACAGGAGCAAGACCCATGTTCAGCCATGCAGTGGACGACGTAAACAATCAAGAAATCAAGAAGTCAAGAAATCAAGAACAGTTAGAAAACAGTTAGGATTGGATTGTTATAAATACGTATTCGATCTCAGTTGTACAATATAGTTGTTGAATAAAAAAAATCTCAGTCTTTCACTGAGTTCTTCACCTTCCTCTGTTTGCCCCTGTTTTAGTTTTCTTTCTTTCTCTCTCTGGTTCTCGTACTGTTCTTTCTTTCTTTCCTTAATAATTTCGTTTCCATTCCTTAGATAGGTGCATGACCGACAGATAACAACTACAAATCTCATGTCTCATTATTTGGTTGAATTTTCTTTATTTATTATTATTCATGATCATGCATTAGCCTTGAGATATTTGGTTGGTACTCATAAGCTGTTTAATTTACATATTTAATATTTGTTCCAAAAGTTTCAACAATAGAATAGGAGGAAGAATGCTTCAGGCTATTCATCGGTCTTTCAAGCTCTTAAAAAGAAAAAATAGTCGAAAGAAAAGAAGAATCGAGCTCAAAGAAAAAAATCAATAAAATTCAAAGTTGAGACGTCTAACACACACAGTTTTAACTAGAAAAAGTTGAATAGCAATGGAGCTCCGCAATCGTGATTGAAGAGCTTGATATGTGCATTGATACTGAGGTGAAGACTGTAGCTATTATATCAGAAACAGTGGGGGTTAAGTTGTCAATTCATTGACTAAACCAACATATTTCACATACCAAAGTATACTACGAAAGCATCATTTAACAAAAGCCTTCACCATCCTCAGCTGGCGACTGATGGGCATCAGGAGATTGCTTATCATCATCTGATGCCTTTTTGCCTCCCTCCTTCCATCGTGCCCATACCCACTTCAAGATGATGAACCCTCCAAGAGCATAAACCTGATAGTGCACCAAGCAGCTTCACTGTTAGAGAATATAATTGTGGTTGTAGTTTTACATTCAATCTAGAGCATTCAAACCTGGGCACACAGAGAGAGTGAAGTGATACTTCAAATGCCACATTCACATACTCTTCAAGCAAATGTGAGAAATTAGCAAGGCCGGGCTCAGTGTTTTGGCAGAGAGAAAGAGAAGGAAATGCCTTACACACTCTTAATGACTTATCACGAGAAAAGGGGAATCAAGAAGCAAATGGTTAAAGAAGTACTCAAATTTTGCCGCATGCACTGGTCACCTAGTTCGAAATGACAATTTTAGTCTTGTTAGGATATAAAGTGATTGATTTATTACATTTTAATACGATAATATATTGAAGGTCGATAGAAAGTTCTGTTTCCTACGTAACCTCTCACATTCAATCAAACCAAACATTGACGTATACGTATCCTGTTATAATCGCCAATGAGGGTGTGTATCAGGATAGAATGTCAAAACATAGTATTATAAATTGGGATGGATCTTCAGTCCTTTTTTGTATCATTTCTTTTTTCTTTTTTTTTAATCTTAACCATTTATTTACGTAAATATCTCGCTATGAACAGGTGTCAAAAATTCAATGAGACATGGTCAGAACTGAAAAAATGGACGGAGGATGCTGAAAGTTATAAATTATGCTAATTGACCGCAAGAAGAATGATAATTATAATGGAAAATAACACAAAACAACCATAGAATCCTAACAACACAACGGAGAATGCAACTTACCGGGAGAACGATTAAGGGATGCGAAATATTTGCTGGCTCTTCAACCTCGAGCTTCAATGGAGGAGGGGTTTCCGGTTTAGGCTCTGCAAACCTCACCCTTTCCGGTTTATGGCTTGTGTTTCGTTTGGCTTCCTCGTTGCTAGCAGCCTGATGGTTAGGTTTTGGTTGGAAAAATGGAGGAAACTTGAAGTCAATTTTTGGGAGGAGAGAAAACAAGTTGTTCCGCGCTTCTGGTTCCTCTTCCTTGCTTCTGATTCTGGAGGTATCCACCATGGTTGCAAGGCACGCAGTTTTGATTATTTGGATTAAGAAACTTGAATGTGCTAGACTGGACGAAGCAAGTGTTTTTATACTGGAAAGTGTTGGCTTTCTTTCTAAATAAACTCGTGCCGGCCCTACTTTGTAGATAAATGTAGAAAGGACTTCAGAACATATCCTTGTCATGTCAAGTGATGTAATAACAAATAACAATTCAAGTTTGAAACGCTTCCCAATAAATGTGGAAAGGACTTCAAAACAATTCAAGATCAATCCAAAAACTGGTTACTCGCTTTCTGTTGCACACGTCATATCGTTACCAGCATCAGGTGATGCTCTCTATGTTACATTCTTCTATACAGTTGTCAACACCAGGTAAAAGCTCTCTATGTTGCATATTCTATGCAGTTGCTAGTAACGAGTTACTGCGGGAGGAACTCAAATAATCATTGAATCTTAGCTTCCCAAGTTAACAACAGCCCAACAACCACCTTATTTTGAATCACTTGTTCGGAAAGAATCTTAGTTCTTTTTCAACATCTCCCAGCCTCATTTTCTCATCTCTCCATGTTTCTGGAAACTATATAATTTGCCATTTGCATTACATTTCTAATGAATTCAAAAGAAGGCCAAGTATAAAGAGGTCTGTTTATCAAGAGCAACAAATGAGTAGTGCAGCTAAAGTTGACTGATCTGTGATGCAGCTTTTTGACCTTTCTGTTTAACGTATTTGTTATAGCAGGATAAGGACAATGCATTCTGATTGTGGTTTGATTTACTACTTACTATTGAACTATTTAACGGGAAAGCTAGTTTGTGAAGCGCAATATACATATCACACTTGCACATATAAGCAACAATGATCACCTGTAAAGAACTTTTAATTGTGTTACCAAATATCTTTCAAGGATGCCACAAAGATCACCCTAAATGGAGTCTTTACATATGAGTTCCAATCCATTGCGGTGCCCAGTACAAATAGTTTTTAAGGTGCTTCCCACGGGTGCACGATCATACTAAAGCGCCTCTGAAAACCTCAAATCTGCTGGACCAGGACCTAATATTCCTTTCTGTTCACTTATCTTGCCTAGTCCAAGAGGCGGTGGCTCCAGGATTACACTCTTTTCCTCTTCTCTCCACACAGTTCCTTGCCACTCCCTCTGCAAATATCAAACAAAAAAAAGGTGAACTTTGGGCGATAACCAAGAAAGTCCATCATACTCGTTTGACACTGAGAGCACGTTCTTTCCGAATTAAAGAAGAGCACATAGTTGGAGGAGACTAATAATCAAAACACCGAATTATGCAGTCTTAAGCTAAATTAGTTAACTACTTGCCTCATCATAAGTGTAAGTGTCATCCTGCAATAATGGGGTCGCAAGAGGGGGAGCAACATCTGGGTTGGGCTTCTGGAATATAAATGTAGTATACAGACCTGCAAGATGGGAATATTAAAAGATAAAGAAAGAGTTTTAAGTGCCAAGCAGAAACTGCACGCCATAAAAGATAATAATGCAGCACCTAGCACATCATATGATCGAGGAAGAAGTCTCCCTTTGGCATCGACAAGGTTTGCACCCAAATTCATCAAAATGCCTGCAAATTGCATTCTTGAAACAAAGGCAATATCATTATGGTTTGTTAAACATCCATGTGAAATAAACGGAGTGGTGAATCCTAAATGCCTAAAAGGTTTGCCTCAGTCCTATGTTTTCAAGTATCATCATGTAAAGTTAAATTCAAGTACCTGTATTTTTTTTTTACAAATAAATTCAAGTACCTGTTATCATCATAAAACTCGGTCAAATTCTGAATCTCCACGTACTCCAGACCAGCTTCCCTGGCCAACCTAGGCAAACATACAGTTTGAAACCATCAGGCCGCATGAAAAGTCAACACAAATAAAACACCATATTGCATACAAAACTCAATCAATTTTCTTATTTAATTAAGCCAACTGATAATAAGTTCAGATAAAAAAGCAACCTGATCAAGCTAGGAAAATGAACCAAGCAATGGGTTTCAGTAGACATATCATGAGCAAATTTTAACTGGTATTTCTTTCCAAACAATGGGAACCTGACTTCAATAAAAGAGAACAAATGAGAACAAAATAATTTAAAAAATTTGAACCAACTGTATGAACTAAGATGCATGCATACTTCTCTTCCTCAACTTCAAAGGTGATCATGTAGCTTTCTGATCGAATGCAATTGGGAACGATGTTTGGTTTCATGCCACCACTTCTATTGTGGTATGCTTCAACGTTCTTCTGATACTTAGCCCTACATGACCATGATGTCATTAGTACAATTGAGAATTCTCCTTTATTAAGTCTCCGTCTATAACCATGAATATATTGAAAGCTAATTGAAGATCAAATATATACAAGCCTATCACAAACATGTCTCAAAGACAAGATACACATACCAGGACCCACCCTTAAAACATAAAGGAAACCATAACTATTGAACAAAAACATTAAAAAAATGTGTCAGCTTTATGGATTCTCCGAAAAGTCTATGGCACCTTGCTATATATCATTCACTAATACAATACAGATGTGTATGTGCATTCGTGTGTGTGTGTGTGTGTGTGTTTGATATAGAGAGACAGAGAGTAGAGGCCATGATCGTTACACCTCTGTTCTTTTACTAGAGGACTCAAACCAACTACCATGCAACAGAGTGTCAGTTTAGGCCTGAAGATTGCTTAAATTGCATCATTACTTAAAAGTGATGACTGAACTAAATACTTCAAAACAGAACCATCCTCATACAAGTATTAAATACTACAAGGATAATATGTGATAATCCATCATCAGAATCTGATGCAAATTCTCAAGTCCAGAAATGCAAAGTCCAACATAGAAATGAAGCTAGCAAATGCAGAAGAAATGGGAAATATCATTCCTAAGTCATCATTCATACCATATGGTAGATGAGTCAGGAGTAATACCAAAAAAGTAACCCCCAGGTTTAAGCAATGACGACACATTATGCAGGAGTTTTCTTGCACTCTCTTCAGTCTCAAAACACAACTGCAAACAAAGTTGAGATGTCAAAATCTCAAGGACAATAATGCCAAAATAGATTAATGCATTCATCACCTTTTCCCCATAAGAAAAGGGGAAATTATCTGATAAAAAGGAAAAGAAATGGAGAATGATGTGTCAGAAATAGATTAGGAACCTGCAAGTTCTGCAAGCAGCAGACTATATCAGCCTGATTAGTCTTCTCCTTCAGATGCAATTCAAAATGTTCCTGTACAAGCAAATTATTGCAAGTAAACATTCAAAAACAACGTAGGCTCCTAAGGCAATCAAATCATATCCAGAAAGTAGAAACTCACGTCATGACATAAAGCATAGCCCATAATTCCTGTCTTAATGCCAATTGAACCCATTGTAAAGTAGTGCCCACAATTTAAACATCAAGAAAACCCATAAGCAGAATATTGGAAGATTCAGGTACCAGAGTATGAGAATTACAAATGAAGCTATTATCGGCATATGTGTAACAGAAGCATGACTAGATCACAAAATTCGTATATTACATAGTCGATATGAACATTCGAATTGAACAGGCGTCAAAAGAAGGATAACCCTCCATTCGTTTCAGCATAACCCACGATGAACGACAAAAGAGTGCCTACAGGGGGAGGCATAATTAAATAGACAAGTTGTGCAAAAGAAGGAGAAGCTCACAGAGCAAGGGTCAGCTTCGAAGAAATCAGCAGTGCAGTTTTTTCTCTGACTCTCCCATGCTTCTTTCATCTCACTTACTCCAGATGACGATACATCTACATCCAAAACAACAATCTTTAAATCGTTTCTCCCTCCAACAAATAGAGACGAAAAACGAAGACAAAGAAGAAAGAAATATTAACGAAAAAGGTTGCCAGAAGCGACCTTTTCTCTAAAGAAAATATACACATCGTACCGATTCCAATAAAGTGACCAATTTGAGCAGATTCCCATTTGTCGGCGTCAGCTCCAACTCCACAGTACAAATCACAAACCTTCATTGAAACCAAACCAAAGCCAAACCCTTAATAGCCACATAAATGCACACAAACTAAAGACTGTTTGATAACCAGCGTAGAGAAAGAAACGGAGAAGAGCAGAGACAGTGGCATAGGGGTGAGCGAAAATCTTGATAAGAGCTAACTTGGCAAATTCGTAGAGACGATGGTGAGTAGATTCCGTTCTCGTCGGCATCACAAATGCGCTCATCGACTTGTCAGATCTTCAAGAACTCTAGGTAAAACCCAACAAGAAGCCAAGTGACAGTGTAACTTGTTTCGGACTTTGGACCCTCAAGTTCGTAGCAAAGCATCCAGGTTTTAATTTTAAGACAAAACAAAAGAGCACACCTTTACATAAAAGACTGCGGGTGTACAATGTAAATATAGTAGAATTATGCAAATGTTCTCCAGATATTTTATTAAGTAAATCGGATTTTATTTGCTCCTAGAAGGGTATAAAAGAGGCCCAAAACCCAATAGCTTATAAAGTTAAAAACTTTTTAACTTGTGAAGGAGATGAACCCACCAGAAGGATCACAAAGCGAGAGTCTGGTTGAAGCGGCGTTAAGGGTTCTTAATACGCCGGACCCTTTTGAGAAGGCGAGGCTTGGCGACTCCATCGCGTCTCAATGGTTGCAAGGAACCATTTCTCATGCCTACAACCCTTCTCGGGAGTTCCCTGTACCTGATCGTCCCGCTAGGCTTACCAATGTATTATTCTATTTTTCGTTACTGAACATTCTTTTTTTGTGTTAATTAGGCCTTTGATATAAATAATGGAAAAGAATAATTAGGCCTTTGATATAAATAATGGAAAAGAATAATTAGGCCTTTGATATAATGCTTGACTAGTGGAGATTTAACGTTGTGAGTGTGCAGCTTAAGTTGGTGGCACCAAGCTTAATGCCAAAGCTGGGAAAAGCTGGTAGCTTGCAGAGCAGGCAGGCCATTGTCCATAGCCTTGTGCACACTGAAAGTTGGGCTATTGATTTGTCTTGGGTACTCGGCTGACTCTTGGACAAATTTGTTTATACGGCTATAGTTAGCCATTGATAGTCGTGTAATTATCCGGCATATGGTGTTTTGAGTTTGACGTTGTCAATCCAATGATACTTTAGGATATAATTGCTCGATTCGGTAAGCAAGAGGCCATGCCAAGAGAGTTCTTCACTGATTTTGTAAAGGTGGCCCAAGACGAGGGCAGACACTTCACTCTTCTTGCTAAAAGGTTGGAGGAGATGGGCTGTTCTTATGGAGCACTACCTGCTCATGATGGTCTATGGGACTCGGCTATTGCTACGTCCATGGACTTGTTGGCTCGTTTGGCTATAGAGCATTGTGTTCACGAGGTGCATTTCTTCCCCTTGGCTAATTTTCCGACTTGTTCACCTAGAGTACGATTGCACACCATTATCTGGAAAGCGGTCACCTTCGATGGAGCTTGAACGAGTCTTAATTGTAAAATACTGTTAATTGGGATTACAATACCTTGCAGAAACTCTTACTTTGACCCGGGTGGAAAAATAGAGTGCTTAATGAAAACATTTTTGCAGCGTCTGATTTAGAATCCCATATCCGAGTTTGCGAGTTAGGTTCATTTAGTTATATAAAAATTCAGTTCTTCTACATGATAGAAAATTTGGTGGCTTTCTATGCAGGCTAGGGGATTGGACGTGATGCCTACCACCATCTATCGATTTCGGAATGGTGGTGACAATGAGACGGCTGATTTACTGGAGAGAGTGGTCTACCCAGAAGAAATCACCCATTGTGCTGCTGGGGTGAAGTGGTTCAAATATCTTTGCTTGAGGACCACCAGAGATCCAGCTTTGACCATTGGAAGCGAAATCATGATGGAGGATAATGAAGAGATAATCAAGAAATTTGGCACTATAGTGAGGGAATATTTCAGAGGACCGTTGAAGCCACCATTTAACGACGAAGCAAGGATAGCTGCTGGCTTTGGACCTGAATGGTATGAGCCACTTGCTGACAAAGACATGATACATCAGAAAAGCCGATGATGAATTGCTTCTAAAGATAAGATTCCGGAGGACAGAAATTTTTATTCATAGCTTTGTTATGGACCGTGGCATGTACCCATTTTATTTTATTTTATTTTATTTTTTGCATAGAAGGAAATAACAACAAACTATGTTACAAGTCTTGGGCGGCTAATCCCAGTTATATCCTCGAGGAGGATCGAAAGGCATTCTAAGGGAGCGTTTGGTGATGCTGTCGCCTGCAACTAAATATAAAAGAAAACACTCCCTTTAAAACAAATTAATGTAGTAGCGGTAAGCGGATATCGTTCCTACGAGGAATCTCTAACGGTAAAAGTTAGTTAGTTCAAACGAAAATAACGAGGGAGATTTTGGTCACTTACTGAAATAATAATAAAAATCAAAGAAAATTGCAAATTGAAATAATTAAGTCGACAAGAAAAATCAAAAGAAACAATAAAATAAACAAACTCCATAACTAGTCTTTATTAAAATTAACAAAATCCCTAATTGAAATCTATGCAGAAACTTAAAGACAGATAAACAAGAAAATTAAATTAATCAAAGTCCCTAATCTAAGAATGAACTAATCGGAAACTGTAAAATAAATAAACTATAAAACTAATTAAACGAAATTCGGCAGCCAAGGATTGATAGAGGTGCGATGATTCTGGAAAATAATTGAAGAACCAAGAAGAACGTCCACGTGCGGCAATCAATTATGAATTACGATGATGATGTTCTGAAATAGTAAGAAGAAAACGTAAGCGGCAGCTAATGAGATGATGATCTGTGATGATGGAAATTGAAGGATCAAAAGGAAAACAAAAGTGCGGCAGCCTAAAGGGATGATGATGCGTTGATGTGTTTAAACAATTGAAAAACATAGACGTCAAAGGAAGAACCCAATTGCAACAGCTAAGGAAAGAATGATGGATGATCTATTTTTAAAACAAGAAAATCAGAAACAAAGGAGAAGGTGCGATCAACGTGAACAACAAAGGGAAGGACATGCGGCAATCCTAAGAGAAAGCGACGATACTGTTGATGGAATAATGAACAATAAAGAAATCAAGTAAGGCAACCAATGGATAAGAGATGTGCGATGATGGCTTCTGGAAAAAATAAAAACGTGGACCCCAGGAAAAGACAAGGTGCGGCTATTGCTAAGGAAAAATAAGTATGCAATGGTCTGTTGAAATCAAAGGAAAAGCAAACGCCGATACTGTTGAGTAATTGAAAAACATGGACAAGGAATTAAACTAAAACAATGACGCGGCAACGCTGGAAAATTAGAGAAAACAATAACCTAAACCTAATCTAATTTAAAACCCTAAGCTAATCTAAGGCAGCCCCCCTTTGTTTAATCCAAGCCCATATATATATAGCAATCCCAGCTTCCTTCTTGAATTAAACATCTTCATTATCTTGAATTGTCTTGATCCAAATTGATTGGTCTTTTAATCTCGGTGGAAGACATCTTGAAAAGAGGTTGAGTAAATCTTGAACTGTTGTATTCTAATTGAAGATAAATTCTGGAATTTTTGTAGAATTGAGATTCTGTCCTTCTTTTGCGTCTTTTGGTCCTTTTTCGTCCTTAGGGTGCTGAAAACCATCTGTAAACAATTATAGAACAATTTTATTAATTTTGGATAATAATTTCAACACCTTAAAATTAATTACGCCCAAAATATATGTAATTAAATTGACTTATCAGTCGCAGAGGAGGCTCGAGGTTCTCCCTACTGTCAGAGCAGGACTACATGGGTGAAGCGACTGAACCACAGACAGAGGCCCCACCACACAGTAATCCAGTTGGCTTGGGGCAACGGTTAAACTTGGCTGATTTCTTTGGAAAAGGCAAGCAAATTTATCAGGGGCTAATGTTCACGTCTACTGGGCCCAGACGTACCTCAAAGAAGGGATCAAAAGGCCCAAAAGTAGACCTAATTTAGAAAACCCAGGGGGAAAGTTCCTGGGCCAGCACACACTAGGAACCGGGATCGGATCTTTTCCCCTCAATTCCAATTCAACCCGCAATCTTGGATAAACATCTAGCGATTGAAATCTCTTCACATACATAAATGGTCTATGATAGTCAGGTCTTAGAGGCCAGAGAGCAGGTTGTTGAGGAAAGACTCCAGCTGATGGAAGGAGTTGAGGCTCCGGAGGCCCTTACTAGATTCGAGGAAGGTATTGTAATTCTTCCCACTGAACCTGCAGATCTCGCAGTAGGGTCGGGTGTGATGGACGACATGGCTCACGGACGACATGAAGCGGAGATTGCATCGCAACAATAGGGCGATAGAAACACAGAAGCGCATGCAGGAGGTACAACTTCTACTTAATTGTAGAGTATAATGTTCCCTTTATTTTTTTTATTATGTCAATCATAATATGGAATTGTCAAGGGGCAGGGGGTCTAGATTCTAGGCCATCCTGCGTAATTACATTCGTAATTATAAACCTGGTATCCTAGTTTTGCTGGAAACCCGAATTAGTGGAACTCGGGCTAACGAAGTAGTCACTACTTTGGGGTTTGATTATTCGTTTAGAGTCGAAATCAAAGGTTTCTCTGAAGGGATATGGCTATTATGGAGGGATAATTTTGATATTAGTAGTTATAGCCCATCGCTAATTTATTCACACCACTATCAAGCATGCTTCACGCTCCTTCAATTTTACAACAGTTTATGCAAGCCCGCAATGTTCGTCTCAAACCCTTCTCTGGCCAATACTGAAATGGGTAGGTCACTCTATTCATAGACCCTGGCTCATCGGTAGAGATTTTAATGCTAAATTGGAACTCTCGGATAAACGGAGTGGAGCCCAGTCAGCGTGGGTGGTGAACAAACAGTTTCAAGAATGGGTGCACGGGAGTGGACTTCATGATCTGGGCTATATAAGCTCAAAGTTTATGTGACGTCGAGAAATGGTCCAAGCTAGGTTGGATAGAGTTTTTGGTTCGACGTCTTAGCTGCAAGCTTATCCTCAAATGGTGAATCATCATTTACCTTTTCTTAGGTCAGATCATCGACCCATGTTGATTCACATACACAGACCGCCACCAAGAATGCTAGAACCCCTAATGTTTAGATTCCAAAATGCTTGGCTAACACATCCGGATTTTGATGATGTGGTAGCAGAGCATTGGTTACCCAGGTAAGGAGACGACGAGTAAATCTTTAGCCAAATTCTCCACCCATCTCACGAGATGGCATAAGTCAGATTTTGGTAATATATTCCATCGGAAAAAAAGACTAATAACACGGTTGGAGGGCATTCAGAGGGCCATGGAGGTCGGCCATTTGGATTCATTCTTAGTCTCAGAGGAAAAGCTGAGTGGGGAACTGCTGCAGGTCTTGTGTGAGTAGGAAATTTATTGGCATCAGAGAGCCCGTTGTGAATGGATTTCAAAGGGTGATAGGAATACTAAATATTACCATACCCTCACTCTTTCACGAAGAAAGAAACTGAAGATAGAGCTACTCATTGACTCCAGTGGAGCACTGATATCTGATCCAGTGCAATTGGGCCTTATTGTCAGGACTTTCTTTGTCCAACTTTATATGAACAAAGATGGGAATGTCCACAGTTTTCCGCTCTTAGGAGCTTTCCCTTCGCTTTCGAGGGACAGGATCCAAGCGCTAACTTTGCTTGTCCATGAGATAGAAATCAAGACTGCAGTTTTCAACATGAATCCTAATAAGGCCCCTAGGGTAGATGGTTTCAATGCTTTATTTTTTCAAAAGTAATGGGGGAAGGTAGGGCCACAAGTGGTGGCCTACATTTAAGAAGTTTTCTGTCTGGAACAATAGGAAAAGGATTTAAATCATACCATTTTGGTCTTGATCCCCAAAATCCCTTCCCTACATAATATCACTCAATTTCAACCGATTAGCCTCTGTACTGTGCTTTACAAGATTATTTCGAAAGTTATAGTGAACCGTTTGAAACACCACCTGGATTACCTAGTGGAGGCGAATCAATGCAATTTTATTCCTGGCAGGAAAATAACTGATAATATTATCATTGCTCAGGAGGTCATTCATTTGATGCTCAAGAAGACAGGAAGACCGGGTATTTTGCTATTAAGGTGGATTTGAAAAAAGCATATGACCGGATTTGCTGGGATTTTATCTAAAACACAACGAACATTGGATCATTGGATAATTTAATCAGTGTCATTATGCAATGTGTGACGATGGTATCTATGCAAGTTGCTTGGCAAGGCACCTTTACTAATCCCTTCAGTCCTTCCCGCGGTATTCGGCAAGGCGATCCGCTCTCGCCTTACCGTTTTATTTTGCGCATGAAACGGCTGGGTCACCTTATTTTATAGGAAGTGGGACAAAGACTATAGAAACTGATAAAGCTGAGCGCTACAGGACCTCCCATATCCCACCTATTCTTTGCAAAAGACCTAGTTCCTTTTGCTGAAGCGGAGGACTCACAGACGCAAGTCATTGTAAGGACACTGGAGGTGTTTTGTAAGGCCTCTGGACAGAAAGTGAATACTGATAAAACTTGGATCTTTTTCTCTAAGAATGTTTCTCCAGCAATCGCGTGCCGCATCAGTCAAACCTTACACATTACCTATACGAACAATCTTGGAAAGTATTTAGAAGTTCCATTGCTTCAAGAGCGTTCAACGAGACACACCTATCAGTACATCATTGATAAAGCACAAAAGAAACTTGCAGGATGACGTGCAAGGGTTTTGTCCATAGCGGGGAGTATTACTTTAACCTAATTAGTAATTTCGTTCCTCCCCATTTACACGGTGCAAACGGTGAGAATTTTGAGGCAACTTTGTGATGATTTGGAGCGAATCATGAGGGACTTTATATGGGGATCAACGGATGAGCAGAGGAAAATGTATCTTGTTAAATGGAAAATCGTGTGTCAACCTAAAAAAGCAAGGGACTTAGGCCTCAAACTTATTCGTTCTTCCAAAAATGCCTTATTGACCACGTTAGGCTGGGCATTGATTACTCAACCCACAGCTTTATGGGTCAGAATCCTAAGGGCTAAATATAGAATAGGTCTAAATCCTATCCCTTATAATATAGATAGGAAAGGGGCTTCGGTCATTTGGCGGGAAATTTCTGCCACTTGGCAGTTTGTACGTCAAGGCATAAAATAAAAGTTGGGCAATGGGAGACACATTTATTTCTAGCTGGATAATTAAGTGAATGATTGGGGCCTTTAAT
>JANKOD010000193.1:16430831-16441606 GCA_026284645.1 Erythroxylum acuminatum | reverse complement strand
GGGGTTGAATTCACGTGACTTGGACGTGAATTGAAGTTGTTAAGAAAGTGGGTTTTAAACCCACGGCAGAATTCAATGATTCCTTTTTTGTTGGTTCTAAACAGATTGAATTCAATTCATCCTCTTCCAAACAGCCTCTTAGGGATTTCAAACATCTGGCAGGAGGAACGAAAGGGATTTCATGCATCCGAGAGGAGGGATCGAAAGATAGGATTTGCTATTGTTGAAATGATATCGTTTAACTAATCAGGGTTTTAAATCTTAACTGCTGCAAACATTTATGATTAATTAGGATAATAGAAGCACTAACGTCTAGCTAGAATTTAAAAAAAAATTAGGCATTTAATTGCTACTTTTTAAAGTTCGAGCTATAATTAAAAAATTAACGAAAGTTTAAGATTTGAGTGTATTTTTGTGAATTATATTGGTGAATGTCTTGATAGTTATAGTTTTGCATGTATTTAGATTTGGGATTGAGTGATATTACTTCTTGTAATTATTATCTTTTTTCTTTGATGAAATTTTGCTTCTTTTTGTTATGAACATATACTTAAAACTGAAACACGTAAAATCTTATATTTTAATTTTTTTTCTTTGCTTACCTTATTATTTCTTAATCTCTTTCCATTTTTCATTATTCCTTGCTACAAATATTTTAATCATCGTGAGATATGACAAACTGGCATTAGAGTTGGGATTCTAATAGCTAGTTTATAATGAAAACTAAATCTGAGATATAAAAAAATTTGATCGTAGATCTAACTTTGCCTTGTACAAATCAAGAAGTATGATATGTTAATCTAGCATGGGTATCTTAAAAGTCCTATTGAACAAGGAAACTATGTTGATGTTTATGAATATATATATATATATATATAAAGGATCTGGACGAGAAGGATGTGTCATTCATTTGGTTATGTTTATTCAATTAAATCTTAAAAGGGATCATCAAAAAGAAGGCTTGCGCTTCCTTGTGGGCCAAACTAAATTCATTGTACATGGAGAGATGCCTCACTTCTAAGTTTCATAAAAAGTTTCAATTTTGTAGCCTACAAATGAAAGAAGGTACTTCTATTAAATCTCACATTAACACTCAAACACCTATTATTTTGGATTTGGAAAATATGGACATTGAAATTGAAGATGAAGATTAAAGTATAGGTTACTGTGTTCCTTATTTGCCCTCACTCACACCTTAGAAAAACATTACTTTATATCAAGATGATTTTAACTCTGGTAAATTTTATATTTGTACGCTTATCAAAAGATTTCAATGACAATGACGAGTCTAGTAGTAGCAAAAGTGACAATCTAATAGAAGGATCGATTATGAGAGGAAAAGCAAAGAAGAAGACTTTAGACAATAGCAAAGCAAGGTCAAAGTCAAAGTCTAAATATAAAAATTTGAACTACAACTATAAAAGGGGCACATTAAGGTAAGTGCTTTAAGTTAAAGAAAAAGCAGTAAGAACATGACAAAAAAAGGAAATTTTGCTAAGGTCAATGTTACAATAGATGTGTCTAATACAAATCTTCTTTTAGCCATTATTGATGTCAATTATAGATCTAAAGATGAATGGACTATAAACTTTTATTTGTTACTTTCATATTTGTCCCAATTAGGATTGCCTTATAACATATGAATCTTATGTATGTGCATGATGATGTTGTGAGAATGTTGACTAATATTCGTCATGGTTCAGACTTGAAGAAGAATACCATCTCTTTAGGCTCCCTCAAAGCCAATGAATGCAGGTATTTAGCTAAAGGTGGATTCGTAAAGGTTATCAAAATTGCTCGAGTTATGATGGATGTCAAAAAAAATTGGAAATTTGTGCTTATTAAAAGGATTCATAGTTATAAGTGTTACTGCCATAAGTTTATTATTTTCTGATAATTATGTCTCCAAATTGTGGCATATGAGGCTGGGTTAGATAAATGAAAAAGCTATAAGTTTATTCAGTAAAAGAGGTTTGTTGTGCAAATAAAGCATCGGAAAGATGAGTTTGTGAGAATTGTGTTTTTTGGGAGCGAAAGCCAGTTACCTTTATCACAACAACTCATAGGACTAAAGGGACCTTTAATTATATTCATTAAAACCTTTGGGTTCTTTCCAATGTTCCTTTAAATGTGGTACTAGACTAAATATTTGTAATTTTGTAATTAATATCAAAATGTTCATAAATTTATATTAGAATATGCCCGATGTTACCAAAAGGAATAAATTTTAAAAGATTTTAGAACTTTATTGTAGCTCTATCATGCATGAATTAAGCAAGTCAAATCTTTTTCAACTTTTAATTAAAGTTATATTAACTCGTACATCTTTCTAGTTTAATTTATTGCAAATGAATTCCTTTTGGTATAAAATTAAAACACAAGAATCTCGTAGTAGTAATTTTTCAGTAAAATTTCCCTTGTTAGTCTTACATCAAATTATTAATAGTGAATATCTATACAATGTTGTTTATTCAAAAAGATATTCCACAAGTAACTATAAAAAATTATATTATCCAAAAAGTAATAAATTATCACTCTGTACTAATCAGGACAAAATCATTGTTATTTCTATAATTCTCCAATTTAACATAGCGATCAGATCTTGTTGGATGGGTTAATATGGTCTTTTGTGAAAGTTATGTGAAATATTGTTTGGGAGTTAAACAATATTATATGAATTATCATCATAAATGAGCTTAATAAACGACATAAGAAAAGGGCACTTTAATTCTAAAAATATTCAGAAAAAGTTTTTTCTGACTCCAAATTTAAATATTAAGTACCAACTCTATAATAACCCAAATGATAGACTTGTGACTAAAATTTCCCTAATATTAATATATAAGCAAAGACATAAATACTTGGACAAACTTTTAACTAATAAGTTCTTGTTTATGTTATATTAAGTTATTAAATGATGATCATTAGTCCGTAATGGCACATAAAAGAACGGTGAATTGGTGTTGATGAATTTAAAAGCTTTTTGCAACTTAAGAATTAAACTTGATCAACTTTAAATAAAATGATGAAATGAAGTGGCAATTTAGTAAAGTTTAATAAACAAGCAAGAATAATGTAAAGAGTCTATGGAAGAGAATAAAAATTTAATTTTATAGTAGTTTAACAAACAACCCTCGCGTACATTCACTCTCGAAATCTTTCTTGTGATTAAACTAAACTCTTCTTTCAATAAAGTGAAGAGGAACTTTCTTACAATAATCTTTGTTTGAATAATGAGAAACTTTTATATAATATTCCCTAGAGGTGAAAAGCAACCATAATCCTTCTTAGATCAACCAAATACAACCATAATCCTTGCTTGCTCACTTCAATTTTAGGGATTTATAATCACTTTACAATTAATGTATGAATGATTACGAAGCTTTAGAAATCTTTCATATTTTATTCTTAGAATAACCAAATATTTTAAAATTTTCCAATAAAGTATTTATACCCATACTAGCTCTAAAATATTGATAGACAATATAATGACTAATAATAGTGACATTGGTTGACTATTCTTGGATATTGGTATATTGGTCAACCAATATATCAACCAATATCAATATGAAATCATGGTATACAAAATTTTTACTTTCAAACTACATTAATTGACCTCTCGAACACATTATATATTAGTAAACCAATGTATAGACCAATGCACCAACAAACTTATGTTACCTAGTTTTACTAACTTTCAAGAGACATTGGTCTACCACACCCAAATATTAGTTTACCAATATGCCCATAAATAATATATTAGTCACCCATTAATCTAGATTGGTCGATCAATAAACCTAAAAGTATGCTTTTTTAATAAATTTTCAAGTTAGTCAAATTATCAAACTCTTTATTTTGATAGAAAATTGACTCAAACATTTCACAAAATATTATCCAAATAATATTTTAAAGATCAAAAGGATTTTATTTAAAATCAAAACCGTGATTCATCTTGAAATTGAAAAGAATTATACATAAAGTTCAAAATATGGTATGCTTATACATGAAAATTTTCTAAAGTATTAAAATATCCAAGAGAGAAATACAAAAACTTTATAATTGAATTTATAGATCTTCATTGATCTTGGTCTTCTTAAAAGGATTTTAATTTTATGGACTTTTCTCCGTGGCTTCACAAGGTATCTCTTGACTTAATTTCACGCTGCTTTTTTAAAGAAAAAATAAACATTAGTAGTAATTATATTTTGTTATCATCAAAACAAGTATAATTATTTTATTGATCTCTTTGTATTGCATATTGTAATAACATAATGTTAAAAAATATAAAAGTTGGTAGATACTTTTTTTTTATCATTGATGAAATTATGCCGAAAGTGAAAAAAGTCACTAAGTCATTTATAAAGTTTTACATTTAATGAGAAAGATTTCATAAATAGTTAAAATTTGTGTCATCTTGTCGTTATAAAATTTGTAACTAATTCCTTATCACTTTAGTATTTTATTCGAATGAAAAAAGAGTTTAAATAATATTTACAAATATTGAATGAGTTGTATCTTAATATATTAGGTCTAATACTACAATTTAAATTTCTAAGTTTATATTTAAAGATCATGAATTTCAATGCCAGTTTATTATTTAAATTTGTGAGCCTCTGATAAGAGTACTTCATCCGTCTAATAGTGATAAGAAGTCAACAATGGATTTCTTTTATAATGTTATGAAAAAGATGAAGGGAATAATCAAGACTAATTTAAAAAATAAGTTCTATTTATACCCATCTTATTTTATTATAATTAATAAAGGGTGAGAAAAGCAACTTTACTCTCATTTGTTTACTACTAGTATAATTAATCCTAGTGTTTATTTTAAGATAAGTTTCAAAAAAAGAGTTAAAGTTGATAGGGACATATTCTTAACCATTACGGTAACTATGTTCAAATGATATAATGCAAGCCTTTTTTAACTCATAAATAGAGGTATACAAGGATATGTATGGTAAAGTCAGGCTACACATTGCAATTCATTAAAAAGAAAAACTTAATCTAAGTATACATTTCTTCACTTGGGCTACTTGTTTAAAAATGATTATTAATTCATTTTGTGTATGAGATTACTTTTGACATTTAATAATTGTATGGTGAAGCCAATTTGAAAGTAGTGTTTTAGAGTTTCAAAAGTTTGGAATTTGAAATCTTAGCTAATGTGTGAATGCATGAAATAAATTCAGTTTATCCAGTAAAAAATGAAATAGATTAGAATTCAAGAGGCTGAATAATTTGGTACATTATTATCATTAATAAATTGAATATTTTTTTCTAATTTTATAAATTTTAATTTAATTTGTTTTTAAGAATTTTAATAAAATGCATAGTTGTATTGTTCTGGTTTTACCTTAATCATATTTATCTTTTAGGATATTAGACTTCAGAGGACCGTGCAACAAGTGCCCCCTATAACCCTGCAACCAGAACGTAAAATTATGCATTCATACAGAAGTGTAAGGACAAGGGGAAAAGGACGAAAGCACAACAGCCAGAAGACCGCTACAAATTCAGTTTTAGGCAAGAGATAACGGTCGAAGGAGGGCTGAGCGGGCAGCTTTACACCTTGAAGTTGAATTTGTGAATTGAATCTCTTTCAGAATATAGGCAATCCTTGGCTAATCTGGAGGTGTTGACCATTTCCAGAATCCCCACATAGGGCATAATGAAATTAAAGAATACTTTGCCAAAACCATAAACAGCATATCACTGGTTCTGAAGACTCTCAATTGCTTTTTTCCACTGCCATGCTCTCTGTTTTGCATCTTCAAACGACATCACCTTCTTTGGCTGAACCAGTATAGATATGGAAAAGAACTACATATAAGCAATCATCCACAGCTACACTTCCATGGTAAAAATATTGTACTAAAAAATGGTAGGACGCAATGCTAAAAACCCTATATTTGAAACTTATCAAAATAAGATAGAGACATTATAGCATTGCACATTGGTAGGTTAGACTTCTATTTACAACATAATCTCAAAATAACTCGAAGTCCAAGAATTTGACAACTAGGTCCTAAAGATCAAACAGTTTGTAATTAAAATGAGGAAACTCATAGGCAATAGTTGAGCAAAAAAGACCTACCGTACAGATCTTGAAATGAGATGGACTAGTAACTTGGATGCTGAGTTCATTGGAATTATCAGACCAGATTATGTTTCCCTTTATGACTAATTTTGATGGATCAACGTAAATTAACTTTGGCTTGTTGGTGAGTATAAGTTGCACCTTCTTGTTAGTCAATTTCTGCAGTTTCTTTACCATTGAGATCATAAGAACAGATTCATCTGGATCCAAAAATTGTTGCCTGACAACAGATACAGGTATGAATAAGCCCATGTGGATAGGTAACATATAAACCACTACTTTAGAATTCTGAAGGCATTATTCTGGCTTTAAAACATATAAAAAAATTTATGAAAATAAAAGCTTTAGAGCAAACTTGGAGCATAAATTTTCAAATGTTGAGGTACCATTTAGAATCAAAGGAGTCAATTGAGGCCAGCCTAGTTATATGACCCGAAGGTTCAGCGGACTGCGAGACTCCAAGACTTCCATCATTTTGTATTGCTGAGCTGTCCCCAATATGGGACGGGTTCCATAAATCATTATCGTTGTCATGATCACCGTCTTCAGAATGGGCCTGAAGAGGCAAATCAAGAGATCAGCAGATTTAACTGATAATTAGACACGGAAAAATGGATGGTAAAAAGTAAATCCTTCCACGTATATCCAAGCTCAATGACAGTCATACCACTTGCTCCAACGCAAGCTTTGGAGGGGTCCTTGCTCTTAAATTATTCCAATCAGTGCCCTTAAAGAAAGGATGCATCTTGAGGGAAGGATAACCATCAGGTCCAGTACCCGGTCTTCTACAGGGATCTGTATCCTATATCATGATTATAAAGCAAATCAGAGACTGCAATAATGAATTCCAAAATGCGGAAAGTGGAAAAAATGGTAGCTTGTTAACTTATGCAAACCCAAACCCTGTGGCTCATTAGGTATAAGATTACCTAAGCTGCATATCAATTCTGATGTATATCAAAATGTTAACAAGATCCAACACCCAGATTGCAAAGCATAAAAAACAGACAGCTTCATAAAATGCGTGAACTCTAATAGAAGTTACAAATCACCAACTTCCTTTTCATCATGCAGTAAAGCATAGACAACAAACACAGATTGATTAACCCAAGTCCTGGAGCAATTCCTTGAGGTCATCAGCTATTCTATAATAGAGTAGAATAACACAAAAGTATTAGCAAAATGGAAGCATCGATCGAAAAGAATAAACTGTTAACTTTTCACACCTAATCTACTAAACTTTTTATCTCTTACCAATAAGCGATCAATTAAATCTCTCGCTTCATCTGAAAAGTAACTAGGAAATCTAATGTCCCGGGCTATAATTCTTTGGAATATGAGCCATTCACTTGCATCTTTGAAAGGTGAAGTTCCAGAAAGCATCTGATACAAGGTGCAGCCAAGTGCCCAGAGGTCATTTCTGTTTAATTGGCCAAAAGAGCAAAAAGGGTTATTCCATAGAAGCAAGATAATGACAGGAACAAAAAACACTTTTAATTTACTCTCCAAGGGTATGTAGAGTTACTTGACCAGCATATTATGGATAGAAGTGTCTTACCCAAAAGTAGCTGGAGAAGAGTTCAGAACCTCTGGAGGCACATAAGCAGCCGTGCCCACAAATGTGCAAGCCTTATCATCTGGATGGGGTGTCAAATGGAAACATATCAAACCCAAGACTCAATGGTATAGCCGAAAAACTTCAACGTAAAGAAATTGAAGCACTACCGGAGGCTGCATTTGGAAGAACAGTTATGCAGCAATCCTGCATTGGCTTCACACTTCCAAAATCAGCGATTTTGATGTGCCCTTCTGCAGTAAGTAGCAAGTTTTCTGGCTGCAGACAAGTAATTCTTAGTACTTTTTCAAATGAGTAAACAATGTGAAAATGTACTAACATGTTACCTTGATATCTCGATGAATTAATCCCATACTGTGTATGTATTCAAGAGCATCTACAACTTCTGCGGTATAGAAACGAGCTTCATCTTCAGACAACCGGCCTTTCTGCATATGCGCAGATAAACTGGAGATATGAAAATATCCAAACAAGCTAACACCACAGACCGCTTAGCAAGGAGAGGATAGAAGAAGTAAAGAATAGTTGTAAAAAAGTTTTTATGTAATTGACTTACTCTAGTTATTTGATCAAAAAGTTCTCCACCTTCACAGGATTCAAGTGCCATATCTGCACATCAATAAGAAACGAACATCACATGTTAATGCTCATCTTCTGGTCTTGAATAAATCAAGTGAAAGCCCCAAATAACAGAGAAGAATGCAAAATCAAGATACATGGCTTCAAGGAACCCACACAAGGAGAACGTATCTTGAAAAGTAAAATATAGCTTCACAACCCCAGGATGATCCAACTGATCAAGCACGATGCGCTCCAATTTCACATAAGCAGTTTTATTTTCTTTGGTGATGAATTTTTTGTCCATGATCTTTAAGGCAAATACACTCCCTGTATCCTTCTTCTTAGCCCTTACTACCTGATTAATTAATATGATTGTCAGAGAAAGGTTATGGGAAGATAATCACAAAGTCGATAAACCACAACAAAGTAATATATGAGAACCAACATCTGCACACCACAACCGTTACACAACATGAAGGATATCCTACTTATGTTCCGAAAATTTGGACCCTCCATTGTCCTTACAGATCAGCTATTTATTTCCTCTACACAATCAATTCTTCATTAATCATATAAGAGCATAGACACCTTATATACCACTACGGCATAGAGCTAAGCTCATACAACCAACCTCCCCCTTAGAGAAAATCCTTTCTGAACTCTAGCCAGCACACTTTCCTATGGTTATAATTCCTAAATGGTCAGTACAGAAATACGTCCTCCTACGTGTTCTGCATGCGAAGGAAAAATTCAAATTTTCTATTGAATCATATCACGGCGATTATTAACTTTATGCAAGTTAATTTAAAAGGAAATATAAACTTCTTAAACTGGTACCCTGCAATTACCAACAGTCGCGTAAGTAAAATAATCACAGACACGATATTTAATCACAGTCATCAAAAAAGAAACAAAACCCACCAAACTAACTAGCAAAACAAGGAAGCCAACAATTAAAAGAGAGCAAATGAGGCGTTGAAACTTGAAAGACCAGACCTTAGAATAAGAACCAACACCATAGATCTTGCCGAGCTCAAAATCCTGAATGGAGAAATTCTCCTGAGGAGCCCTAAAAGCAAAGCTCTTAGATCTCAGAACATTCCCATTATTAGAAGATGTTGAAGAAGAAGAAGTGTTGTTGCTTTGAATCCTTAGCTTTGAATCAAAATCCTTCTCCATTGCCAACATCTCTATTTATCTTTCCCTGTGATTCCTTCTCTCTAATCAAATTATGGATAATACATAACGATAATGACAGATAAGCAACAATACCTACTTTCTCTCTCTAAGAGTAAGAGAGGAAAGAAAAACAAAAATTGCCTCCTTAGAAATCTTAGGACGGGAGTTTCCAAGTCAAAAGAGAAGGCATTGGATGAGAATGTGAGGGAAAGTTTGAGTTTATATTCTCTGAGAAAGAAAAGTGAACAAGATTCTCCTCAAGGACTAAAAATAAAAAATAAAACTTGAAAACCCTAGAAACTTAGAAATAATTGAGGAGGAGAGGGATTTGATGGAGGAGAGCTGAGTGAGATTTGGGGATTGAAGAGAAGAAGAACAATGGCACATGGAAGGAACTGACTGATGATTACCATTCATTCATTTCTTAGATTCGAGCTCTTTTATATAATTGAAAATAATCTAAATTAGTTGGCAGTGGCACATCAATCCATGATACTAGAATCTGACTCTGTTGCTTGTTCTTGTTTTTCCTTTAATGAAAAAGAACAACTTTGTGGGATAGATTGGATTGAACTGATAACAAGGAAAATCAAAGTCAAAGAATAGTGATAGCAATAACAAAGGGGAGGATAGAATTGAACAAGAAGGCATTGATTCAGTTTTACTAGAATTCAACAAGAAGGCATTGATTCAGTTTTTAGTATATCTCTAATTAATAAAGAGACATTAGTTTTAGTAAAGCAATTCTACTAAGTGAATTATATTTAATAACAAATAGTATTAATTCATGTGAGTATAGTCCCACTCCCGTAAATTTTTGGTCAGGCACTTTAGTTCTGTTCTTGGTCCATCAATTCACTCACACTCACCATCTTATTTCTCATACCATCCCTTGCCCTGCCCAAGGACAGCCTGTACATTGTAACAGATCTTACGTTTTTTCTTTTTGAAATCAAACAAAGGAAGCTTCGTTAAGAACCATTGTCAGCATCTAAGGTTGAAGAAATACAAGCAGAGAATGATAAATTCCAATAAACAAGACCTGACATAAAACTAGCATTTCTTGCAAGAAAGTGAGTTGCACAGTTCGCAGATCTTTTACAAAAACTAAAGTGAAT
This sequence comes from Erythroxylum acuminatum, assembly GCA_026284645.1. NCBI lineage: Eukaryota > Viridiplantae > Streptophyta > Magnoliopsida > Malpighiales > Erythroxylaceae > Erythroxylum > Erythroxylum acuminatum. The sequence continues at coordinate 16,431,075 of JANKOD010000193.1, read as the reverse complement.
ATTATTAATGAAATTACAAAGAAATAAGCAATCATTAATATTCAAATCAACTTCGGACCGATTACGACAAATTGAAAGAAGACTTTGAATAACTGATTGCGAATCTGATTCAATAATAACAGAGTATAAGTTTTGCTTTTTAACCCAGCTTAATGCCTCACGGATACTGTTGTGGACGTATTATAGGCCAAAAATACAGCCGCAAATCACGTTAATTAGGTTGCAAGTTTTATTTAAATTGCTT
>JANKOD010000193.1:16396775-16408435 GCA_026284645.1 Erythroxylum acuminatum | reverse complement strand
ATGAAAGCGGGCCGCCATTGTCGAAGGCTAAGTTAAGGCCGCCACCATAAGTCTTGTCATGTCCTTCGGTATAATTGACCACACCGCGATAGCCGGCCGTGTTGCCGTTGAATGCGACTACCGTGTCGTATTGGCTTACCGTGGAGCTGTTGACGACGCCGCTTGTTCCTAGGTTGGTGTTGAAGGCGAAATACCGACGATTGAAGTTCTGGAACTTGTCGTCAAGAAAGAAGCCGTCGAGGCTCAGGCGAACGGAGGGCGTCGGATCCCACTGCATCATGCCGACGGCGGAGTTGCGGAAGTCGTTGGTCGCGTTGACCTGTACGCCCAGCTGCTGAGGCAGCGCATCGGGCCGGCCGTCCCTGTTCAAGTCGGCGCGAGTGGTCGAACCAATCCGCCAGATCGCGCCCGAGTCGAGCTGCGCGGTGCCGGTATACTGCCTGATCCACGAATAGGTCAGCGCGATCCCGAAGTTATCAGTGAACCGCTTGATGTAGGTGGCCGACAGTCGGGGCGCGACATTGGCGAAGCTTTTCGCCTGGCTGTACTTGGCCGACAGTTCGTCCGAGAAAATTCGGGCGACGATGTCGAGGCCGTGCCGGCGGGTTTCCAGCGGGTGGATCGTCTCCTGCTCGAACACGCCGCCGGCGCCGCCGAGACCGCCGATCAGCGGCAGCGAAGCGAACGCGCCGGTGATGTTGGACAGAACCGGGATCGACTGGGTGGAGAAGAGGTAGCCGACGTGGGCGCCGCCGACGACGCCGTTGGGGCTCGCGCCGTTGGCGGCGAGGCCGTTGCCGAACACGGCGTCATAGGCGAGGGCGTTCGAGCGGCCGAACTGGTAACCGACCTGACCACCGACGTAGAGACCCGTCCAGGTGAAGACCGGGATCGGCGGCGGGGGAGCGTACACCGGCGGAGCGCGGCGCGACGGAAGGTCGGCGGCGAAAGCCGAGCCCGCCAGGGTGGCGAGGGCCACCGTCGACAGGAGTACGGTTCTGATCACTGGCTTGTTCCTTTCAAGAAGCAGCGAGGCTGGGGTTAGCCGATAGTCTCGGCGGCGCAAAGCCGTAAGCTCATCGCTGCGCCCCGTGCAGTCATTTAGACCGCGAGGTGTATCTTATTCGTTACCGCAAGAGATCGATGACCATCTTCGGCGTTTATGGCGCAATTTAGAGGTCAAATATTAAAAGATTAACTATAATCAGCGATCAGGTCATAGGTGCTAGCCGCTTTTACATTGACTGTGATAATTTCACCGGGACGGATCGGGCGACGACTGGCGATGCGAACGACGCCGTCGATCTCGGGCGCGTCACCCACCGTGCGGCCGATCCCGCCGGTCGGGCCGCCCTCGTCCACGATGACCTTGAGGCGGCGGCCGACCTTTGCGCGCAGCTTGCGCGCCGCGATCGCCTGCTGGTGCTCCATGAAGCGGCGGTGGCGGGCGGCCTTGAGCTCCGCCGGGACAGTCGCGAGGCCGAGATCGTTGGCGGGGGCGCCGGCGACCGGCTCGTATTGAAAGGCGCCGACGCGATCGAGCTTGGCCTCGTCGAGCCAGGCGAGCAAGGTCTCGAAGTCGGCGTCCGTCTCGCCGGGGAACCCGATGATGAAGGTGGAGCGCAAGGTGATGTCCGGGCAGATCTCGCGCCAGCGGCGAAGGCGCTCGAGCATCCTTTCCTGGTCTCCCGGGCGCCGCATCGCCCGCAGAACCGCCGGGCTGGCGTGCTGCAGCGGCATGTCGAGGTAGGGCAAGACAAGCCCTTCCGCCATGAGCTGACTTAATTTACTTAATTAAGCTAATCATACTTATTTAGTCATAAAAAAAAATTTGGGGCTAACACAATAAACGTAAATGAAACGTAAACACAAAGCAAATTGAGAAAAGACTAACAAAAATGGTAAAGAAGTGGTTTGGCGATATCTTCTCCGGGATGTTCATTAATCCTTGAATCTAATTCAAAGGTACTCTCATCATGGTGTTAGTCTATGGACTCGATTAAGCTCTCGACAATTTCTTTAAAATAGGCAAAACTAATAAGCTCTAGAAATGCCCCGATCTCCACTATAACCTATAATAGGCTCTCTAATTCAATAGCGAAGACGCATTAGGTATTAAGAAACAACTAACTTAGGCCACCCACTCATAAGCTTGGAAGGTGTAACCTAAAGGTATAGGATCCTAGATTAGTTGATTAAGTATCCTGACAAATTCAACTAACCTATTGCTACTTCCGAGAATCACTATGGACTATTACATATCACACGCTCATCCCTAGCCTTCGAATTAGAAGGTTACCTAAAGGGTGATCAAGCGTATAAGCAATTCCTAATTCATGACATTTATCCTAAATCCCAAACCATCCTAGACCTACAAGCACCAATTCAAGACAAGTTTAACTCCATTCTCACAATTTCCATCCCTTCATCCTTAAAATATCTCCAAACCCCTAAGTAGTCTAGCTATGCGTGTTCATATTAAGCACAATAGACATTAAACAAACAAAACTCATACTTAATTAAATAAAACCAAGGTTGGAAATGATAAATGAAGTGATAAAAACTGAAATTCAACACTAACTTAATAGAAATCAAAACTCTTTATGCTAGCAAATAACTAATCATAACCCAAATTACAAAATCTAAATTGATTGCATCAAAATAAAAAAAAAATTCCAGCACACATAACTTGCACAAAATTCCAAATTAGTTGATCATGAATCAAAGAACATGCATAAATCCTAACTATTAAGCACAAATTAATCCAAAGCATCACAAATAAGCAAAAACCCATAGCATAAACCGTTAAACATTTAAATACACAAATAAATTCAGATCTTAAAAAATCACATAAATAACTCAACCAACCAAGATTAAAGCTGGAAAATTGAAGGAATAAACATCCATTGATCTAACACAAAGGTTCCTTACAAAATTCATGAATTTCAACTATAAAATCCAATAAACATTCATACTAAATATCCTAGAACATGTAAAAAAGTGATTAACACTAATCAAGTTATGAACCAATGGAATGAATATTAAAAGATTTGGACATATGGAAATAAAGCAGTGAAACTGTAAGAAAATAGCTACTTATGGAAAGTGACGAATGAACAACCGACTATAGCTAAAAACTAATGAAAAAGCTAACATAAAATGAAGTGAAGGAAACGTTGTAGTTGTCTCTACAGTGGAGAGCCTCTCCTGGAAAGCTTGCTCTAAGCCGCCACCTTGCCAAAAAGTGTTGAAGCCATAATTGCCATTTTTCTACTCTTCTCCTCGCTACTGCTACTGCTACTGCTCTCTCTTCCTCCCTCTTCTTTTCTCCGCCCTACAACTGTCCTATTTATCCCCTTTATTTATTGGTCCATCTCTACTGTTTTTGCTACTCCTTATTGTGCATTTTAGTTAAAAATGGATTTGCACTGCATATTGAACGTCTGTGTTTCACCCTCTCCCTTATCCTCTTGCACTACATTTTGGTTCATGCGTCTAGCTGTTGTTTTGTCGTTTCTGTTCAACATGTGCAAGTGCATGAAACACACACACGTTGCTTACATGTTAACCCAACTTTGTTGTCTTCTTCTGCTGGCGTTTTGTTCTCATTGTATTGTTGTTTTCTACTCCTTGTCTCCCAGCTAGTGCGTTAAGGTTGTATTCTTTTTCCTCAGCCCTATCCCACGCTAATGTCCCTCCTTTTTACATGAACGACTATGTTTGTGTTAAACGCTAACCATTGTATGCGTTTGTTGGCTTTATCTTAACTCTCCCCAAGCTACTGCGCCTCCTGTTCTCATTTTTTATTTAATTCTTAGTCCATATTACTGTTCACTTACCTTGCTACTATGCTTGATGTGACGAATTAATATTTGGTCAATTCACTATTCACATTTTATTCACGCCTCTTGTCTCTACGCTGTCATTTTCTACTGCTTTTGGACGTTGTTGTGCTTTTTTATTTCTTTCCCACAACATCGTTTCATCTTTCCTAGCAGCTGCATTTTGCTCCTCGTTTGGTGGCTGTGCTCTGTCGTTCATTGCTCCTTCCCACTTTTCAGCCTTATACATTTAATTCACGTGAAGAACCATGCACAGCTCACAACTTCGTTTTATCATTCCTATTGAGCTCTGGATCCATGGAAACAATGGTAGGACAACCAAGAATGTGGAAACTCCAATATCAAACAAGTGAATGAAACTAAAAGGCACTAAGAATAGAAAAGGTAGAGGGAAGCACAATTTAGCAATCTTTGGGAAGATAGTAATAGAAGGCAAGTAAATAGTTACCTCCCTGATTGGTTTTTCATGAAGTTTGGTCCTTGCTTTAAGAACTCAAATGGTGTCTCTAAAATGAACACAAATTAAGTATTTAAACACAATAATAGGATTGAAAATACATTGAAATGCATAAGAAAATATAAGATAATTCAATCCTATCACTAAGAGCTTATAGATATCAAATTGGTATAATCAAAACACAAGCAAGACCCATATTAGATATAAGGCCAAGATAGTAGCAATCAAAAACACAAGAAAACTTGAAAGGTTATTAATGAATTAAGTTATTTTCTACTCCTTCCAAGTTCTTTAAATTCTAGTTGAACTACATTTGTATATTAGCTCCTATATAAACCTTATTAGTTAAGATAATTTCTTTGATCCAATATATCATTCTAGTTGTAATTTCATATTGTCCAAATTAATTCTCTTATGAAACTTATTGTTTCTTTCACTTCCAAAGAGCATAAATGCAATATGTGAAGGCTGCTATGAGAAAGCAAGCATCTAACCCTATTCTTTTGATTCTATAACCGAGTCATTAGACAATGAAATGCTAGTCTACTGTAGTAGAGATTGTTGAATTTTGGACCATAAAACTTGAGAGTAGGCAAACTAGAAAAGAGGTGAGCATTTGTTTTAGGAATTTATTGACAAAGCAAACATAAAAGATCTAGAATGTCATAACATCAATCCCTTGTTTTCAATCTCTATCTAAGAACTGATCAGCTTGAGAAAGAAGCATTAAGGGTCAAGGTTTTAGCCCACACTAGATCATATATAGAAGTAGTTTAACTACAATAAGAGCTGACCATTTGAAACTATAGCTCTAGTTCTTTGCACAAATAATATCCTTAACCTTAACAAAGAGTGGAATCCTTAGCTTGAAAGCATTCAACTCTTTCCTAAGTTGTAGAGGATCAACTCTTTCCTAAGTTGTAGAGGACCTACATTACACGTATTATCGAGTAGAACCAAATTTGCATAACGTTACCTATCATACTTTTTAATGAAGTGCTCAGTTAATACTTTAATCTTGACATTTGGATCAAGCTTTACGAGTGGTCTTTGCTAATAAATGTCACTTCAATTAAAATAGAATTTAAGTATGTGAGGCATTAAGATTCTAATCAAATGTCAATTAAGCTACCTAATAGAGATTGGATTCAACTTTACCAAGAGTAGTTAGAGTTTAATTTATATAATCACTTTTATTAAACAAAATTAGTGATTTATTCGTATACTTAACACCCTTCAATTAACTAATTTAAGTGATAATGTGTTTATCAGTAGTATTTATTTTTATAGGCTTGTTGAGTTAAGATCTTTCCCCAAGCCTACCATTTTAGTCTACATCATTAGGTACTATTTGTAAGAACTTAGATGAAATCTTATAATATTTCTACTTAGGAAAACCTTAAAAAATAGTTATCACCACCTTAAGAAAGAAGAATGGAAAATAATTAAAGCAACCTTTCTATTAATGTCATTAGAACAACGAACAACCCTGAAGCCTCTCACATTTATGAGCATCCAAAAGAACAAGTAATAGAAAATTTAATATTATGAGAAAAAAGTAAGATAACTACAAAGGAAGGTAGCAAATGTACTCTATCTACTGTCGAGACTTATATCTCATAACCACCATCATAGGAACCTTTTATGCCTGCAACTTTACTTCCTAGGAACACATCCCACCAACACCATTATAGGGAGGACATCCATACCCATTAACTCTACACCTCATAAACGCATCCTATAACCACCATCAAGGGGAGCATGATACACAGTCTATATCCCTACTCTCCTACCAATCAAACATGAAGCATGGGGATAAAGCTTATATCCGACGATCCCCTAGTACATAACATCTTACCAGAGTCACTATTAATTGGATTCAAGATGCCAACCTTGGATACTTATGATGATATATATGATAATGTTGACCCTATAAGCCATTATAGGAAACTTATAGAATTTATTGACATAAATGCACAATAAAATATAAAAACCATATTTTCCACCTTGATTGGAGTAGTAAGATTATAATTTTTACTTTTCTCCTTATCTTAATATCTACTTCCTAAAAACTAGTTATAAGATTTGCATTATGCTTCATAAAAAATAAATGTAGGTTTTAGAATTTGATATACTTAATATTAATAATCCAAACGGTAAGGTCTAAGATATTATCCCCAATGATTTAGTTCTGAAGATATCTAAACCCCCATTCTCGATACAGAGATGGCAACAACAATTTTCTGAATGGACTCAAGTCCTGCTAACCCTTGTGGAACTAAATGAAAAAAAAAACAAAATTAAAGCTTTAAAGAGCTACAGATTAAGGTGTAAAAATATATAGATGTGGAACATGCTTAATGTATTATGAGAAGCTGATTGAAAATATTTTACTTATAAAGATTTATAAGTTTTAACTGTAAGTGCATGGTGTAAGTGTAGCTAGCATAAGCAAGTACAGGTTGATCCCACGAGAATTGTAAGTATTAATATTAACCCCTTTTCTATTATCTAACCGTCGAATTAAATTGTGAATTCACTTGAAAATTAAAGAAAACAAACAAAACTAAAGTGAACACAATAATGAACTAAGATAAAGAAAATAATATGAAAAGTCAATATCAAATAAGTAGTACTTAGGTGATGAATCCATTTAAAATATCTTTAAAGTTACCATTTATCATGCAATTAAACTATTAATTATTGGACCATGAAAATATCTTCAACAATTAACCCTTTCTCAAGACTATTAGCAACTAACCCTCGATTGATTCGTGAATTTCACTATTATGTTTGACCCTAATCCAAAGGATTTATGTCGACCTAACTCTAAGTTTGCATGCAACTCCTTCAAATTATGATAGATCTATTCACACAAAAATTTAAGATTTAAATTTGTTTGATCTTTTCCTTAGTCATTAAACTTGTAATTCCTCATAAAGGATAATAAGAATAGTTTGATATAAGCATTGGTGCAAGTTAATCTCCATCAGTTATGCAACCTTTTCTATCTTAAGATTAAGTGAATAAATATTGTTGAAAGGGCTACAAAACCAACCAACAGAACTATGGAGACAAAATTGCATTCAAACTTACATTTTTCTATTGCATTTATACTTTATAGAAAGAAAAAAACATTAAAGCCTTTTAAGATTTAAATTAGAAAACTCAAAAATTATATTCAAGATTCATCCCCTACCTGGTTGATTACACAACTCCCTTATCTAAATTGTTGAGGAAGAATCCAGCACTATGAAGCAAAGAATAAACAAAAGTTATCCACCCCTTAAAACAAGCATATTAGAATCCACTTCCTTTAAACATTTTTGCAAAGGCCAATACATTCTTTAGACATATGCTAGCAACCATTATTGGCGCGCTATATAGATTAAAGGGATTAATGGGCAAAGACATTATTGTGGCCATGCTAGTGGTCAGTTTAAGGAGTCAGAAAAACACTACCACACCATCTATAAAGAAATCTTGGTAGTAAAAAGGGGCATTGAAAAATTCAATTTCCACCTCTACCCTTATCATTTTCTAATTGAGATGGACAACAAATCTTTTCTAAAGATCCTTTAGCCTATCAAAAAAATATAGCCTAATAGCCAATCACTTCGTTGGCAAGATTAGTTTTCACGCTATAAATTCACTATCTGCCATATTAAATGTCACCACAACATCTTTGCAGATTTCCTCTCTCGACTAAGGAAACCAATCCAATTACTCTCTCTCTCATACTTAAAAATCCAATTCCTCTCATCCTTTCTATCGTGAAATTTCCTCAGTATGCTAGGATTAAAAAATCCTTCCCTTTAATCACTAAAACTCCTCTAACCAAACTAAATGACATTGCTATTCTTCTTCGAAAAAGCATGTTTTACTACCTCCATCTTGTTCTCACAACTCTGCACATCCCATCACTTTGATACAGTTGCAACTTATCATATCCTCTATCATCTTTATGATTTCTTTTTTGAGCTAACAATGTGGCACTTATGGGCTTTATCTACCCAGTATGTATGCCTAATTTCCCTCTCTCCTTTGCATATGTACAAACATATTACTAATCCAACCAATGCTAGCTCTCTCTTATGGACATTCCTTGAATAGTTTCAACCTCTACCTAAATGACCCATTCAGCTTGCATGAATCCTTAACAGATATCAACTATGGGATATTCCTTTGTCTGATTAAAAATCTTAGTTTATCTTCATCATTCACCACCCATATATCTTAACTGTAACTGGATAGATTTGTGCTATTAATCACTTCCAACTTTGGCACACTTCCAATGATAGGTAAAACTATCAGAATGACTTGCTAAGTGATCTATATCATTTCTTAGATCACCTAAATCATCATCCAAAAACCACCGAGCCAACTATGTGTACATTTCTAGGTCCATACCCAGGAAACTTTGCTCTTTAGGAGCCCATTTCTTTAATTTCTGGATATCGGTCCTCTATTGACCAATTTGCTTACATTGGTATTAACATTATGGTGGGAGACCTACGATGTCCACCTGGCTTTGAACCCAATCAACATTTTGAAAATGAACAAAGCTCCATAGCTCACTAGCCTAAACTATCTAAGCCCAAACTCCCTGAACATTTCCAAGATGCCCAAGATCTATGGCCTCTAGTTTGGACTAAAATGGAAACAACACATTTCCATAAAGAGCTAGAAAAAATAGGAGATGAGATGTATGATTCTAACGATAGTGGTGGACCTTGATCTCTTTCTGCACCTCTCTATTGATATATTCCTTTTATTGGGATCCAGCATTTTCAATAATTCTTACTTTTATTATGAACTTTTGTCTTCTAGTTTGAATTATTGTACTTTGTAAGAATCTTTTGTAAAAGTTGTTTGTCCTCATTTCCCTTGCTTAGTCTATAAAAGCAAGGTTTCTCTTTAGTTATAAATCATCGAAAAAATCAATAAAAATGATGTGTTTCATATTATATGGCTTCTTTCTAAGTTCTCCCTCTTCTGAAAGCTTGATTCTTGAACAACGTAACTATAGTCATAAAGAAAGACAAGTATGCTATACACTTGTCTCTTCATGAAAATCCTGTATATCAGAAAATCTTGGATTATAGATTATGTTTGAAGTCTAAAGCTAAACAGGAAAATATCGAGTAGTTTAGATTTCGAAAAAGCAAGCCTTGAGAATTGATATCCAAACAGAAAACAACAACTTGTGTCTCGGCTAGCACATATGAAATCTAAGCTATAGTTATTCTTTGTTTATCTTTGATCTCTTATGAAAATCTGTTATATAAATCACCAAACTGGTATATAGGGTGGAAACTCATAATATAGCTTCGTTGAGGCTTATCGGTGAAATATTCCATAAACTTAAGAGTCACAGCGAAAAGACTCTTTCTCCATTGATATGGTCCAACACCACCACGTACTTTTGGTTTCTGCTATCCCCATATATCCTCTAACTAGGGGTTGCCTAGATGGCATCTTTCTCTAGTATTATATAAGATATGAAAGTATATATTCACTCGATCGTTGTCTAGAGGTTATAGCCCATAGATTGAAGTAGATGTGCCTTCCTGAGAATCCCTTTTTTAATTAATGGTCAGAAAAAAAATTTTATTGTGTTTGGTTTAATATAATTAATTAAATTAATATTTTTAAAATTTTCAAAACTTTTAAATATATAAGTCAAAACAATATCATCTTAAATAAATGAATTAAAATGAAATCATTTTAAAGAAGAGAAATTTGGTGTATTAAATCTTTTGAATTAATCCCTTAATCTAAACTCAATTTAAAGGTTACTCAACTGAAATCTACTATATTAATTTCAAATTGAACTAAATCAAATTAAAATATTTTTCCCAACATTACTTACAAGGACCTTTGTCATACTATATTACTTCACCCAATGGTAATATTAGTCACACAAGTTTTCCCTGGGGAAATAAATTAATACGATTGTTCATTCGGTCAATCAAAATTTGATTATTCTAAGGAATTTGTTAATGCAATAATTAAACCACTAACTGGTGATTTGAGCCATCGGGTCAGGAACATGGAATATTTATAAAATAGGAAGAAAGAGGAGTCCAACTAATCAAGGCGGCTGCTTCTGATCACTCTTAGTGGTCTCGCACAACAACTAGGAAAGTCGATTGTTATCTGTCTGAATCAATCAGTTAAACTGATAGCAATGGGCACATTTATTATTTCAATCCGCAATTCGTGAGGTTAGTATTGAAACTCAAACTTTAGCCACCAAATGTTGAAATCTGAAGAGATATACACTGGGAACATTTTCTAAATATCCCACTTGCGTATGTTTTTTAAGAATCCAGTCGGTAGAGAAATGAAACGAACGAATGTAGCTACCTTCAGAAAGTTTACCGGCTTGTGCCTGAGCCACGTCATTGGTTCGATTCTTTTGACCGTGTCTATCTAGGACCGAACCCATTGTGTACTGCTATTGAATTTACCGTATAAAAAAGTTAACGCAAGAATTTATATTAATCGATTTCTTGAATGTTAGAATTCAAGTTTTCAAATCATTCGAATAGGGCGTCCAATCAGGCTTGACTCTAAGTTTGGTAGCTCGTCGAGTTACGAGCAAGTTGGTGTATTCCAACTTCCAAGTCATCATATAATTTTTCTTTTTTTATAAAAGGAAAGAAAGTAAGACAGATTACATACGAGTCTAGGGACACAAATCTCTAACAAACCCTCTAAAAGGACTGAGTGGCACTTAATGGGTGTAGTGTCTAAGTAAATGATGTCGATATTAAAACGAACTGCATAGTTAGCAAGTCAGTCAACACTTTTGTTGCTCTATTGATATATGTGTCGATGAACAACAGTTCAGTTTCGAGTAAACAGTTTGTTAATGTCCATAACAATGAGATTGAGAGCCCGTGAACGGTTGGCAGAGGAAGAAAGGATATTTAGTACTGCGATAGAATCTACTTTAAGTTCGATCCGACGATAACCCAGATTCTACGCAAGCGTAAGTTTGGTAAAAATACCCCAAAATTTTGCTGAGCACCAGCTAAGATTTTGAAGGAAGCCGCCAAACAAATTGCCTACACTATCTCTTAACAATCTACTCGTTATAGTTGTGGTCGAGGAACGTTTGCGTGCTCTATTTATGTTTAATTTAACCCATCCCGTAAGAGGTTTGCTTCATCCGAAAAGTTGTTCTTGCCAAAGGCGCTGTCCGACCTCAGATCTGTTTTACCATACGACGGACTGGTAAATCAAATGTTCATAATCTAGTCGACTTGTAACCTACCCGTAATCTGGTCGATTCAGGATAAACCTTTTTTTGACATCCCTAGATAGGAGAGTGGGGCTGGAGGATAATGATCATG
>JANKOD010000193.1:16378792-16392684 GCA_026284645.1 Erythroxylum acuminatum | reverse complement strand
GACACATACTTGAGACTACCAGGGCTCTTCTCCACCAAAGTAACCTACCCTCATGTTTTTGGTCCTTTGCGACTCAAACTGCTATCTACCTTATCAATCGCTTACCCATTCCCACCTTGGCAATGAAAACTCCTTTGGAAACTCTTTTCCGTCAAACACCAAATTATAAGTATCTACACTCTTTCGGGTGTTTATGCTTTTCGTGGTTGCGTCCCTATACATTCGATAAACTTTAACCAAGATCAACACTGTGTATCTTTGTCGGATACTCCCCCACCCAATTCGTGTACCTATGTCTTGATCTGAAAACAAACAAAATTTATGCCTCTAGACATGTTGTGTTTGTTAAAGATCAATTTCCTTATGAGTCATTAAGTTCGTGTCCCGCTTCGTCTCCTCCCTCACCTAGTCAAACCCAGGTTCAGGCTATTTCCCATCAACTCCTACCTATAGATCATATGGCATCTCCCGTGCTACCTGCACCAACCGCGCCTGCTAACACCTCTCCTCCATCACCCCAACCACAATCCCAAACAGTACACACTGGTGATCCATTAAACCCACCTCCCTCGACTGCTCCACCACCACAACCTAACCCCACAATGCACTCATCTCATAGTTACCCAAGCCCAAAATAATATATTTAAACCCAAAACTTTCAATGTCACCAAACATCCTTTACCTGTCACTAATGAACCCCGCACTATCACCCAAGCCCTAAAAATACCTCATCGGTGCACATCGGCCTTTTTGAAATATGATGTTTTAATGCGAAATGGCACTTAGTCACTTGTTCCAGCTGTAGAGGCCACAAATGTAATTGGCTATATGTGGCTTTTCGTACGAAGAGAAATCCTGATGGTTCGATCTCTCGATACAGATCTCGCCTCATATCAAAAGGCTACAGTCAGTGTCCTAGGATTGACTACAAAGAAACATTTTCTCCAGTTGTCAAACATCAGACGATTAAAGTGATATTATCTCTGGCACTAGCAAATTCTTGGGCATTACATCAGATGGATGTTAATAATGCCTTCCTGCAGGGACATCTTATCGACACTATGTACATGCAGCAACCGCCAGGCTTTATCCATCCAGACTATCCAAAGCATGTTTATAAGCTCCATAAGGCTATTTATGGTTTGAAACAAGCACCTCGGGCATGGTATCAGGAGTTACGCACATTTCTCCTTCAGTATGGCTTTATGAGTTGCCACTGCGATTCCTCGCTCTTTATATATCGTTACAAAGATGTGGTCATGTATTTTCTGGTTTACATAGATGACTTATTACTAACTGGGAACTCGGCCAAGGCTCTTCAAAGTTTTATTACAAATATTTTCAAGACCTTCTCGCTGAAAAACATGGGTACTCCTTACTTTTTGGGTGTTGAACTCATACCGAATGCCGATGGTTTATTCTTGTCACAACAACGCTACATCCATGACTTACTCATTAATTTTAACACGGCAGGCTACAATCCTTGTTCGACTCCGGTTTCTCCGTCCGTCGTGTTAAAACTTGATGATGGCTCTACTGCTGCTGATGGAACATTATACCTTAGTATTTTAGGTGCACTACAGTATGTCACACTCACGAGACCAGACCTGTGTTTTGCAATTAATAAACTGTTGCAGTTCATGCACAATCCCACTGAACTTCACTTTCAGCAGCTAAAACGTACACTTTGGTACCTAAAACACACTCATGACTTTGGACTACAACTCCATCGTTCGACACGCTTTCATCTTCAGGCCTTTAGTGACGCAGACTGGGGAGGCGATGTTGACACCAAAACCTCCACATCTGCTTATGTTATCTATTTTGGTGGTAATCCTATCTCGTGGAGCTCGAAACGCTAACGCACTATTGCCCGCTCCTCTATAGAAGTGAAATACCGAATTGTTGCCAATATCGCTGCTAAAGTAATGTGGCTTCGTAATCTTCTGTTGGAATTACACGTTCAACTTCCTGACAAGCCACAAACTTATTGTGACAACCTAGGTGCCACGTATATGTGTTCCATTCCGGTCTTTCATTTCCGTATGAAGCATCTAGCCTTGGACTATCATGTTGTCAGGGAACAGGTACAACAACAAGCTTTGATTGTTTCTCACATTTCGACTATGGATCATACCACTAATGCCCTAACCAAGCCACTGTCACGTCACAAGTTTGAGGGTTTTTGCACCAAGATGAATATCGCTTCTCGTGAATTCATCTTGCGGAGGCATAATAGGAATAAGTCAAATGTGACTTAGTCCTTGATCTTAGGTATTTTTAGTAGATTAGTTTGTTACATCCATCACTTGTATTTTGTGTATTTATATGTTCATCCTTTAAGTTACAATCACAAATAGAAATCACTAATTTACTGATCCATATTATTTTCAAGTAAGGTTCATGTTCAAAAGATAGAAAAAAAGTCAAGAAAGCTCAAGCATAGCCCTGGTTGTACTTGAGAGGTTGTGTTTGCCTCCCCTTTGACAAGTTATACTTTCGCAAAATAGTTCAAGCCACTCATATAGTAGGAGAGATTCTTAGAGCACAATACACTAGATTTGTTGAGGAAATTCAATTTTCTTATTCTATTCTTTCTGTGATTAGGGGAGAGAAAAGAGAATTTAATTTGTATGCCTACAAATTTTGTGTATCTTCTTAGTTGTAATGTTCTGCCAATCTGTTATCAAGAATAAAAGTGAATTTCTTGATGTTTATCGACTATAGGATCAATTTCCAAAGGACTTTGTTTACTTCGATAAATAAATATTAATATATATTTTTGTTAACAACTAATAATACTTTTAATTATTATATTTCATTAATAATATTTATGATATTTTAATTTATAATGAATTTTGTAAAAATATGTATGTATAGATAATTCATTAATAGTAATAATTATTTAGCACTAACATTAAGTCTAACGATCTAATGATACAAGGAAAATTACTTAATGCTTGTACTAAGTTTAGCTCACTTCAAATCATCTGTTCCAATTATTCTGTTCCAACTCTGTTATATTAAATCTCATCTATATATTTATGTGAGGTTCACATAAATATGTGGATAAGATTTAGAGGAACATGATAAGAACAATCGGCATTGGTAGTACTTCTATTAGATAGAAAAATATAAAAATTAATAAGCATTAATAATTACTGAGTCCTACAAACCAATATAGCAAGAAAAGTTAGTTAGCATTTAGACAAACTATAGCGAGTGAACAATAAGAAAAATTAATCAATAGTAATTGATTAATAGTGAAAATTGAACAATCAATTTTAAAAATATGTAAAATTTTGAATTATAATAAAATATAAAAATTAATCTCCTTATTTATAAATATTATTAGATAATAAATGACAATTATATAAAACTAGTAAATATATTATTAATTATTAATAAAATGATATATAATATTAATAAAATAAATTATAGTTATTAATTAATTATTATTGTACTATTTAATGTAAAATAATGGTTATGAATAGTGATAAATCAATAAAATAATATTTTATTTAATAAATGAGATATAACTCTGATAAATTAATAAAATATTAATTTTCAATTTTAATTATAGTTATCATAGTAAATCATGTTATTTCTGAAATTATTTATTAAAATTTTTTAAATAAAAATCAATCATCTTATTTATTAGTAGCATTTTATAAATAAACAAAATTTAGGAAATACTTAATTATTATCATAACAATTTAATAAATATATTACTTACAATTAATTAATATAATATAATTTTAAATTTTATGTCAAATGAATTATTGTTAAACATTACAAAATAATATTTTAAATATAAATAATAATTTTTAAATGTACATACGTGTACATATAACAAAATTCAAGAGAATAACTCTTACTTTAATATTATATTTGTTGGTTTATATCAAATATCAATCTGGTAATATATTTGCTATATTTTTAATTAAATGTAATCTTTATTTTAATTAATTAAATCGTAAGATAAAGCTCATAAGATAATTATAATTTACAAATAAGATTATGATGAGATGAAATTTTTATTTCATTTATATACAATTTCTAAATTATTCTTAGTTCTTGCTCTTTTAAGGCTTAACCTTGCCATACTAAAAAAATTAGTATCCAATATGTTTCTTTCCTGCAAAGGAAGCCTTTCCTATCATCTGCTTCAGCTTTCCTACTTTGTGTCCGGTGAACCATCTCAAACTCTCGATGTCAAGGTTGGTAATGGTGATACTCAAAGATGCAGAAAGCATATTTTTTAAAATACTTGCTAAAAGATTTGCCTTTCAGTTTCTAGATGTTGGTTGGCTTGAGCACTGAATTCTTGATAGAATAAATTGTCGGTGTTAAGTATTTGAGTGGCTTGTGAAATTTGTAATGTCCATCAACAACAAGGCTCTATATTCCTACCTTGACATGTCAGATTATTTGGTTATAGAATTTAAATATAAATCAAGAAATAAATTTTGATTTTGTAAAATTTAGCTATTTTTTAAAATCATATCGAAATTTTATAAATTAGTATGATTTTTTTGTCATCATATCTAAACTTTTGTTACAAATTTATTCAATAGTTTCCTAAATCAATTAATATTACATTAAGTTAAAAGGATTCATTTGTAATATAAAAATTAAAATTTAAGGATTATTTATATGTGCGTGTGTGTCTTTCTTATGATGTATAGAGGAAAACTAGAAAGAATGATATTAATGAAAATTAAATTTGTATTATTGATAAAAAAGCTAGAAAGTTGTGAATTTATGTTTGAATTATGTAATCATACATAATGAGTTATACTTGTAAGTTTATGGTTAAATTATATAATGACACAAAATAGATTATAGGTGTAACTTTATGATTAAACTATGTAATCACACAAAATAGGTTGTAGTTCTGAGTTTATGGCTGAATTATATAATCACACAAAATAAGTTATAGTTGTAAAAATGCAGCAATCATTTATATAAGTTACGTGAAGTTCACTCGCATTTGTATATCGTATATTACAAATAAAATAGAAGGAAGTTCAAGTACTTCTGATAATTTGGTCCAGAAAATGAAGAATTATATCATTTTTTTGTATTGCAACAAACATTTGAAAGATGGAAGAATCACCAGATTAAAGAAACATTTAGCTGGGATCAAAGGTGATGTAGAGTCTTGTAAAAAAGTGAGTCATAAAGTAAAAAAAACAATGAAAGCTTTGCTTGAAGAGTACTAGCATGAGAAAGATAAAAGGCACAAACTAAACTACAAAATTGGTAGTAGAAGTTCTTTTTTCAAGATGATAGTGGAGATGTTAAAGGTAGTTTTCCTACCTAACAAGAAGGAAATGTTGGATATAATGTGAGGAAAAGAAGATAGATGTTTAGCTTTTCTACTTCACAAATAACTCCTACAACTCAACCTTTAATATGTAGTGCCTTACAATCTAAAGAAGCAGTTCATAATATGGACATTATAATGGCTAGATGGTGATATGATTAAGGTATACTATTCAATGCTTTCTAGTCTTATTAATAGCAGCTTATGGTGGATGTTAATGTCTCTTACGATCCAAGATATAAAGCTCTTTTAATTGATAATTATAGAGGTAAACTTTTGAGTAACTTTGTTTATAAAATAAACAGTTATTTACATGAAAGAAAAATGAATTGGGTCACTTATGGGTGTTTAATCATATGAGATGGTTAGACAAATAGAATATATGAGTCTATTATCAATTTTTGGTTTATTATGCTAAGTGATAATACTTTTGAAGTCTTTTGATGCAAATGACCTTATTAGAAATGTTGATACTCTGTTTTAGATATTTGATGAAGTTGTAAATGAAGTTAGGCTAGAAAATATTTTTTTGTTCATTATGGATATTGATTATACTTACAAAGTAGCTAGGAAAAGATTGTATTCTTTTTTATTGGACTCCTTATATTGCACATTGCATTAACATGATATTAGAAAATATAAAAGTTAGATGCTTTCCTATCATTGATGAAATTTTGTAGAAAGTAAAAATATCGATCAAGTTCATCTAAAATCATGCATGAGTCCTAAATTTGATCAGTAAGGATTTCATCAATGGTAGAAATTTGTATCGTCTTACTATTACAATATTTGCAACTAATTTTTTATCACTTCAGTATGTTCTAATAAAGAAAGAATTGAGGTAAATGTTTACAATTGATAAGTGAGTGTATCTTAGTATTTCATGTTTAATGCTAGAGTGAAGGTTTCTATAATTATACTTAAAGATCATAAATTTTAGCCCCAACTTCAATTTATAATATGACTTTGTGAGCAATTAGTAAGAGTATTTAATCTGGCTGATAGTAATAAGAAGGCAACAATGGGTTATTTTTATGATGTCATGGAGAGGGTGAAGGAAATAATCAAGGCCAATCTAAAAATAGGTCTTATTTGTACATACATTATCTTGCAGTTACCAATGAGAGAAAGGAAAGATAACTTTACTTTTTATTGTTTGTAGCTAGGATATTTTTGAATCTTAGTGCCTATTTTAGACCAAGTTTTACAAAGAAAACTGAAGGAAATGGTGGAATACTATTAACTGTTATAATAATTGTTTGAGATTATACGAGATCTTTTAAGCTTGTAAATAGAGATTTATAAGGATATTTTTTTGTAGTTTTGGAATGCCCTTTGCCATTTGTTAAAAAGACAAACTTAATCCAAGTTCTTTTTTTAAACTTTTGTTAATTGTTGGAACTTAATCATCACTTTATTTTATTTATAAAGTTAATTTTATTTTCTTATTGTTGCTTAGTGACACCAATTCAGTTATGATGTTCTAAAATTGCAAAGGTTTGCCATTCAAAGTTTGAGTTAATGCGTGAGTGCAATCGTGTGTGAAAAGAATTGGATCACATTCATCAATCCCAAGAAAATGAATAGATTGGAACACAAAAGATTGAACAACTTGGTCTTTATTTGATACAATTTAAATCTTTGACAAAGGTATATTATTATCATTATTAAGTTGAATATAATTCTTTGTAATCTCTTAATAATTTAATTTTATTTGTGTATAGTTCTGTTAATCCAATTTGTCTTGGCCATATTGATCTCTTAATTGATTGAATTTTTGAGGAACCAAGTTTGGTAGATGAAAGTGATTTAGACGATAATCTTGAATGATAAAGTATAAACATGTCATTTGGTGTAATAAATTTGAATGATGATAATGATGAGACTCTCCTGGATGATGAGAATTTTGTACCAGATGAGAATTAATATTAATACGATTTGAGTGGATATTTAATTGAATGAAGTTCCAAGTTTTCAATTTATCTTTTTTAAAATTTAACTTATATTTGATGTATATATTAAATTTTATATATGCAATACAAATATAAAAATTTTAACTGTCAATGTTTTTATTTTATGTCTCGTTTCTAGTTAATTGTGTTATTCGGCACAAACTCTTGTGTAATACTTGTGAAGTTATGAAACTTTATTATTCTTTCTATTTGATATTTTAATATGATTATTCTATATGATGAAATTATAACATTTTAAGTAATTTGTAATATCTTTAGTTTTATATTTGTATGATCATTAAATGATTTTTTATATTAATTACATTTATTGTTTACATGTGAAATATGTAAAAAAGTAATATTAATAGAAATAAAGAGATTATTGTTATTTCAAATTTCTATCATTATAATTTTTAGAGATATCATTGATGTAAAATTAAAAATTATATAACGCAATATATGAAAAGATTCTTCATTAATTTAAAAAATTAGAAAGTATTTTACATTTTTTAAAATTACTTGAGATGACACTCGATATATACTAATAGTACTATACAAAAATCAAATTTAATACCGATACTCAATGTTGGCTGACAATACTATACTAAAACTACATTCAATGTGGATACAATATTCATAACATTAATTTAAACCAATTCCCCAACAATATACGCAGATCGTATTCATATATATAAATATATACACACACGCGTGACGTGTCCAATTTTCCCTCGGCATGACAGCTCTTTTCTGTATTTCAACGCCTTTCCGGCGGATTTCACCGATGGATAAGTCCAATTTCACCGAATATCCACGAAACTAGCTAAGCATCTTCACATTGTTGACTTCACTTAATGGGTGAGGGACCCCACCACTGTATTTCCTAATTCCTTCCTTCCTCACGGAAAATTAAATAAAAAAGGTACCGATTTGAGCAATTCAGTACCCTCCGTTTGTTCGAATCAGATAGCAAAGTTTCAACTCTTTTTTCTCTATTTGTTCTTTCGTTTTTGTCTGTTGATGGATTCGTCGGAGAAAGAGACCGTGACATGCGGGTCGTGGATCCGAAGACCCGAGAACCTGAACCTGATTGTGTTGGGCAAGTCTATGAGGCGGGTTTCATCTCCTTCGGTGCTCCATATCTTTTCCTTCGACCCTGCAACCAATTCTCTCTCTCCATCTCCGTTGGTCTCTCCCACTCGCTCTCATATCTCACCCGTTTTTATTTTCCTTTTCTTTTCAACCTGTTTTTGGTGCAAAAGGTTTGGGTTTTGTTTTTTTAATCGGAACATAAACGATGAGAGGTTACGGAATGAAACTTCTGCTTAAATTGTCAACTCTTTTCGAAACAAGAGATGGAAGTTGTTGGATAATATGTCCCTCAAGGGTTTTATTTATGTTGTTTGGAGCTAGAATTTGGTTTTCTTTCTTTCTTCTACATTTGATATGTATTGACTTTCTTTCTTTTTGTCTTCGTTAGGCTACGTACGTACTCGAAGAAACAGAGGGCGAGCCACTGACGATTTCAGTCCATCCTAGTGGAGATGAATTTGTTTGTTCTACGACCAAAGGTGGCATCAAGTAAGCCTGTAATGATCAATTTAAAATTTATGACCTTTATGTCACCTTTTTCGATTTAAATGCATCCAATCACAGCATTTAGTATTCAATGCTCACATGTTCTCTAACAATAATATGTTCCTGTATCAAGTTTTGTGGTAAAGTAATTATTAGTCTTCGCTAGGCTAGGTAACATTTGTCATGATATCCTTGTTCTATAGTTTTTTCTTGAACAATTCTGTTGAACATGGATGCAGTTCAACCAACTGTTGGCTTCATTCATTGCTAAATTCCGGGTTTATGGTTTTTGCAAAGGATTACTGCTCGAGAATGTTCAAGTTGTTAAATGGATTGTAAAGTTTGTGTTCTTCTTTCTATTGTGCGTAAATTTTGCGAGCTGTTCACTTCAGTTTGGGGTAACGATTAATGATCATAGTTTTATAGATAAAATCTTGGGGCATCGTTTTAGTTTGCTTTGTTTATCTCTGACTAATAATGTCTACTTCTCGAGAAAAAACTTCTATATATGATGGTCCATTTTCATTAGAATAGTTGCTTCAGATGCATGGATGAACTTTCAATTCCACAAGGGAATCCAGATCCTTCTTTGTTTCATGAATTTCAGGATGATAGTAACTAAATAACAATTTTTTCTCTTTCCATACTTTGTGGTTGTTGTACATTTACCTAAAATGGGCTTGGTTTGATTGTACAGATTATTTGAGTTGTCTGGTCAAGAAACAAATGTAAAGATTGTGGCCAAAGACCTACATTCCCTCCAAGATGTTGGGCCACAGAAATGCCTAGCATTTAGTGTTGATAGATCAAAATTTGCAGCTGGTGGAGTGGTAAGTTATAGCATGTGATTCAAGCATGACTGTTACTGGCTTTCTATTGTTTGTGTTTCCGAAGCCTATATGTTAGCCATATCCAGCTTGACACGTTTTTATCTTATTCAATGTAGGATGGTCATTTGAGAATTTGGGAGTGGCCAAGTCTTAGAATAATTATTGATGAACCAAGAGCACACAAGTCCTTTCGGGATATGGATTTCAGGTTTCTTTTCTTCTTTCTAACAGTAAATGGTTCGAGTGAAAGTCAATGCATGCACATAATGCTGTTGACACCTCTTGGAATTGTCTTTGAATTATTTATAGTCTCCTTATGAAATGCTATCGAATGCAATAGGCTCCTGGGATAAATTATGTTCACTTGCCAATAAAATTTGCTTCTCTTGGGAATTATTGATGGCTGATAGTTTAATGGAAGAATGTGGTAGAGTAATATGATCTTTAGAGTAGTCCTTCATATTGAACTAAATTTTGGGTTTTATTGAACTGTTTAGATCTACTTCTTCCTTTCTATTTTTGAGTTGACTGAATAAAAGTGTGAAGGGGATCAATTTTTGTGCTAAACTCTGATTTTTTTTTTTTGGGCTCATGTTCCAGTCTAGATTCAGAATTCCTAGCGTCAACATGCGTTGATGGTTCAGCACGAATTTGGAGGATGGAAGATGGTGTCCCTCTGACTTCTTTGGTCCGCAACCCGGTATGGTTTGTTTCATATTGTGATATTGATGATTGTGGCCGATTTTTCTTGTTACCTTAAAGAAACCTGTTGTTATTTTATCTGCTGTAGGATGAAAACTTTGAATTGTGTGGATTCTCCAAGGATGGGACAAAACCATTTTTATTTTGTGCTGTAAAAAAAGGTACATCTATCAGTTTATGTACAATATTATTGTTATAGTACAGAATGCAGCAATTTTTTATGAACTATAGCAATATCACTGTACAGGTGATAATGCTATCACTTCGGTCTATGACATTAGTACGTGGAAGAAAATTGGGTATAAGAGGCTACTAAGAAAGCCTGCTGCCATAATGTCTATCAGCCTGGACGGAAAATACCTTGCTTTGTAAGTAGTTGGCCTTGCCCATTGGAATATGTTGTTTATGCAAGCTTTTGCTGAAATTGAGTTATTTTTCCCTTACAGAACCAAATTGTAAATTCACTTCGCTGTACCTTGTTTAAGTTAAGCTGCCATCTATTGATACATCTGCAGATTAATTGATCATTGTCCAGTTTACTAGTATTTGATTTTCCACACAGAAAATATTGATTCTACAAGTATAGATTACATAAGCAACAAACTTCATCATTAGAAAGTTATCATTTATGTTGGTTTTTGACACTTTAATTGAGAAAAAGAATTAGAATGAGAATATTTTGTAATTTTGAATCAAAACTAAACCTATTCTCACAAGGAGCCTATTAGCCTTGGTTGGTCTTTGCAAAATAAAAAAGAATAGCTAAACTTGGTGATCCCAATAAGTTAGTTCGGGAGTGTATAAGTTCCTAGAGGGGACCTAATATGCTCATTGCATATTTATGTGTGTTACTTGTACATCTTTATGAAATATTCAAAATTTTCAGGTTGTATTTGGTAATTGCAGTATTGTCTATGAGAATTTAGCTTGTAAGTTTGAAGTAAGGGAGCAATATGTTGTGTCTATGATATTTCGTGCTAACATATTCATCTTCTTGCTTCTAGGGGAAGTAAAGATGGAGATGTCTGTGTGGCTGAAGTAAAAAAGATGGAGGTTTGCCACTGGAGTAGGAGGCTCCATATAGGCACATGCATTTCAAGTCTGGAGTTCTGTCCCACCCGAAGGTACATTTATGCAGTATAATGTTTCTTGAACTTGTAGAGAAGATAGTTGTATAACTTTTCTAGTAAAACAACCTCCTGCTAGGATACTGAGTTGATATTGCAACAAGTTTTGAAAATGACATTTAAAATTTTGAACTGCCCAGTGCTATATTTTTGTGGTGATAGATATTGTAACTTCTCATAATCCCTCTCTACCATAAAACTATTGAATTTTATACAGGTATGCTTTAATAATTTTGTTCTATCATCATCCAAGGCTCTCATTCTAATTTACAAGGTATAATACACTTTTTGTTGTTCCCTGTTCTTGATACTCACTGAATCTGTTGCTTCCTCAAGGGTGATACTGACTACATCAAGTGAATGGGGAGCTGTGGTGACAAAGCTAAATGTTCCTGCAGATTGGAAAGGTCTTTCTTTTTTTGCTTTTCTCTCTCACCCTCTCTCTCTTCCTGTTATATATGTTCTACTCTGATTTTTGGTCCCCTTTCATGAACAGAATGGCAGATCTATGTGCTGCTCTTAGGACTATTCCTGGCATCTGCTGTTCTTTTCTACATTTTCTTTAAAAATTCTGATTCATTTTGGAACTTCCCCCTCGGGAGAGATCAACCTTCCAGACCGAAATATGAGTCATTTTTAGGAGATCCGCAATCTGCAGATGATGCATTCGGTCCTTTGGATATGTGAACACGTGACAGGGTGAAAAATCATTAGTTGTAGTGTGGTATCAGGATAGGAAATAAGCTTTTATGATTTTCAATGTGTTTAATGTTCTTTTTTGGTTATTGTTACAAGGGATTAGAACTTGGCGTTTGGGCTAACGACCATTGGCCAAGTCAAGATATTAATGTTACCATTTCATGTATTGTGACAAGCCATTTACAACCAAAGGGAACTTTCTTCCTACCGAAAACACAACATTTGCATACCCATCACCTCAAACTGGAACGGATCCAATTGGTTAAGTAACGCTTGCACAAGTTATCATTTTTTTTGCCGTCATTCATTTGTTGTCACTGACCAAATTCGTTCTACTCTTTGAAAGTGTAAATTGTGAGTTTCCACTTATTATTATTATATTAATTTCTTTATTATTATTATTAATTTTCTTTTTCTTCTTCTTCTTCTTCTTATTATTAATTTTCTTCTTATTCTTAAAGACATTTTTGTCCATATTTCATACTCAAATATAAGATATTAATATAAAAATCTAAAGCAGAAAATACTCGATAACCACAAATTTTACTTGGGATAAGTCATCTTTTTGATGCACAATAAACAAGTAATATAGGAACATATTTATCAAAACCAATATAATACAGATAAACTTTACTATCCTGACTCCCCACACTACCCGCTTTTTAGGTACAGGAACTTCATACCACGCACTTCTGGAGATAAAAGAAGAAAACCTCCACAAATGAAGGCTCAAAATTTCTAGGAGAGAGATGTGATGGCTGAAAGATGTAGACCGTAATGAACACGAGAGACTTGGAAACAGAAGGCTGTGGCTGCAGAGACCTGGCAAGCAAAACAACAAAACCAAAACTTTCTTTAACAAAGCAGTGTTCAAATGACGTCCATCAATTCATCTAAATAAATTTCAAAATGCAATTACGCAATAGCCATCTATGCAATATACAAATCAAACTTAGAAATTTCAGTGCTACAAAAAAGAAGAAGAAGAAGCATTAAATCCAGAAATTTCAGTACCACAGAAAAGTAGAAGAAGAAGCATTAAACTCAAAAATTTAAGAACCGCAAAAGGTAAAACTAGAAGAGACAATAAAGTTAAAAGAAATCGATCTATCTCATGCATCAAATAAGGACACAATCAACTTTAAATCGCAAACAAGTTGAATAGAAGTAGCGACGATTGAAGAAAGGGACAAAACTTGTTGGGAAAGAACATTTTTAACTTACTCAGAAGAGAGGGACAGACGATCGAAGGCTAGGCTGGAGAAGAGAATCGCTAAAAGGTTAGGAGATGAACCAATCTCTTTCACGGTAGAGAAGGATAAATTTGTCCTCAAGTCATCACACTATTTCCGACGTGCTCGCAATAGACAAAGACAGAGGAGTAACTGCTTTAGGTGTTTCACAAATTGAAGGAATTCTTTTTTTGTCTTAGAGTAGGATATCTATCGGCGGACCTAAGGCTGCTCCATACCCAAAGTCAAGTATCAAACTCTTGACCTTTGGTTAAATATGGATGAATCCTGCACTCAAAAATTGAAGTATAGTAAAACCTCTATAAATGAATATTGTTGGTACCAGAAAAATTATTATCTTATACAGGGTTATTAATTTATCGATAAATGAATATTTTATTAATTTATCGATAAATTAATATTTATTAATTTATAGAATAATT
>JANKOD010000193.1:16356554-16368991 GCA_026284645.1 Erythroxylum acuminatum | reverse complement strand
GGTAGTGGTAGTAATAATAATAATAATAGTATTAATAATAATAACATAATATTACTAATAATAATCGTAGTAATAATAATAATAATAATAATAATAATCATAATCATAATATTAATAGAAATAATAATAAAAACAATAACAACAACAACAACAACAACAATAATAATAATAATAATAATCAATTCAATAATAACAATAGAGTCATAATAATAATAATAATTATTATAATATTCATTATAGTAATTATAATAATAGTAATAATATTAATAACAATAATAATAGGTAATAATAATGATAATAATAATAATAATAATAATAATAAAACATAATTCAAAATTGTAAACAAAATATTGCAACAATTATAAAATAATCAATGAATTACATCTATTATTCTTATTATACTACAGGGGCATTTCCGTCATTAACACTATTTTCTGTTCTGTCCCGGCAACTAAGCACATTTTTTTACTCAGGATGAAGACAAAAATCTCTGTTCTGTCCACCGCAACCAAACATCTCACTGTCTCCAATTCTTGTTCTATTCCGTCCTGTCCTGTCCTGTCCCATCCCATCTCTGTCTGCTGAAGATGCTAGCCAGACGCTGCTTTATTGCCTTCCCACGTCACCGAACTTCTTGCTTCCAGTTTGCAAAACGTCTTGCATTGGTGACCATTGCCCCATCATCTAGCTTCAGTTATGGCTGGAAAACCAGCCTTCACCGGTGGCAATTCACCACTGGTTTCAAGCCATCACAAGTGATGGCTCGCCGTTGGTGGGCAACTCACCAGTGACAATTCGCCACTAGCTCGATCTCTCACCAGCAGCGGTGCATTGCCGTTGGTGATTATCCAATAAACTCACAAAAATCAAAATAAACATAAGGGCAGCATACGCAAATTCAATTTCCAGAATAAAAAAAACCAAGATAAATATAAGCGAGACATTCATTCTAATTTATCTTCAGAGAAATTAGTTTTGCAGAACAAAAACAATCAAAAGAACCATTCAAGGCATAAGCAGACGAGAAAAACAAAGTCAACTTCCATAAACATATTTCTAGAAGAAAGAACAACGAGATGCAATGTAAAATTTTCTAGAACACTAGTTTCGATTTTAATTAAATCGTAAACTTAATTTAATTAAAACAATATTTAAAGCCTTAATTTTTTATCAAATTAACAACATTTAAGCACTCGACTCAAGTTAAAAATTAAAAGAGGCTTGGATACCTCTGTTGGAAACCAACCATAATCGAATCACAGGAGCAACAAAAAAAGTAATATTTTACAATTTTTTACCAAATATGATAATTTAATAACTTGAAAAACTATACCCAAATTATAAAATATGAAATTGTATGTGATTCAATTTTTTTGTTGAAATCCTTTTGAATCTTTTTCGATGTGTTAACTATGAGTTATTCACGCGTCCAGCCTCTAACTATATCCACATAGCAGTTTCTCAAATTTTGAGAGGAATAAACTTGGAGTGTTAGCTCCTTATGCTTATTTCTATTTATAGAAAAAAGAGAGTTTTTAATTTCTATTAAAATTAAATACCTCAATTGTAGTTGAAGTCTAACTCTAACTCTAATTATAATTAATTTAATCTTAATAAAATCAAATATCTCATATTTAACTCCTAAAGTTTCTTAAACTTTATAATTAAGTCTAATTTAATTGAAATTGGTTTTTCTCTTTTAAGATGCTCTTTATGTGTGACTTATAGGTTCCTAATAAATTGATAGTGATTATAAATTATAATTATAATTCATAATTAGAATTAGATAAATTAAAACTCCTTTTAATTTATCTTCATTTCTTCAATTAAACAATTTATAATCATATATCGAGATTGATGTGTAACAACATGTCATAACGACTCAAATATCATGAATGTCAAAGTGGTTTGACTTAACCTGTTCATGCATGATTATGATATATAATTTAATCCTTTTGTCATCCAATGTTACAATTGGAGAGAGTATGAATATATTGTCTACTCTTTTGTACCAAATAATATTCGTTTTGCTTATTAGTAATTGATTTATAATTGATATTTGAAAACATTATTTTAAATGTCAATTCACCATTGCCAGAGAATTCCTTAAATCACTACTAATAAAAAAATAGAACATTCTCTCTAATTACTTTAGAGTGACAAATTATTTATTGACTTACTCAATTATCTCCATATGTTTCACACTACATCTAAGTACTACCGACTGAATTTTCCTAAGACAGTTCATAAGGAGCATCAAAACACTGTAATTTCCATATGAGATACCTTGGTAATTTCAAGTCTAAAGATCAATTATACAACCATCATTATAAGGAAATCAATAGATGTATAAGTAATGTTTCATTTGGGATCTTCATAATTAGGTCAGTTCAGTGAACCTATTCTCTAATAAGTACCTACACATTAGTTTAAATATCTCCATACTTTAATTTATGAGATCAGTTATTTTATTCATAAGAAAGAAACATAACGTGTGCTAGTTTCATCGTTTCATCAATATGTCATCTTGATGAAACTACAACTAGAAATAATTTTGGAATAATACATAAATAAAAATTGAATCTCACAATTATGATCTTGTCATAATTTCAATAAACATTAATTATTCCAGGGATTTTACTTTTAGTATTAAAACATCAAATGTAATCAACATAATACATAAAGATAAAGAATGCCTTTATTAATTAAATAATAATATCATACAGTAAATTTCAACCAACCAATTGCCTATAAGGGCATAAACTAATAGTACACTATATTAACTAAATCATTTAACAAATGAAATTTACGGTGTAAGTAATGGACATGTCAAATTGATGATACATACACCCTTAACCTATAACAAATGATATTATTATTTTTCAGGAGTACAAGGATTTGTCATTCCATGCCTCACTGCTTGTTTCACTCACTCCTTTTCCTCAAAATTCTATTTTTATTCTTTAGTGAACTCCATACATAAGCAAAATAGTGCCAAAGCCATAATTAGAAGGCCCTCAAGCTCCAATTCAGGTTTTGGTATCGAGGGCTGTCAATTTTTATCATTAAGACTGGTCTTGAAGTGAAAACGAGAGCTAAGGAAAAGTTTGAGTTCATTGAAAGTAATGCCTAAATCTTTAGACTATAGCTCAATGAGGGTCATCTCCAACTCATATTTATTTAAGCAATTATAGGTCTTCCTTCATTTGTTCATTGGTGGCTCTTTCTAACTACATACTTTTCAAGTATGTGGGTGTAGTTGAACATAATGAAGTTTTAGCAAATGGATCTTTGATTCATATGATCTCGAGATTTACTATCTTGGAAAAATATTGGTTTTCTGAAATTTTCTTTAGAATCTAGCCCAAAGAGGTCAGAGAGATAGTTCAATGTAGCTGCTAGTGTTTTAAGATTTGGTTTTGAGCTTATGTTCTATTTGTTATATAATAGTTTTATATTCGACTTTGATTTAGTTTCAATTGATGGATTTGGCATATGTTACATGGCTTTCCTACCACTATGTTATTAGTTTATGTCTTACAACCAATATGTAGTTTATTGATATAATTATTTAAAGGATTCTTTATTATGTACACATTCAAATATATATGACAAAGTTTATAGGATAAATGTACACTACAAATGAAATTATAATGATACCATAATTATAGGATTTATTTTGCATTCATATATTATCCTTAAATTGCCCATAGTCATTATTCTATTAAGATTGGACATTTATAAAATATAAAAATACTAGCACAATATATGTTTTTTCTTATAAAAGAAGTAGTCGATCTCATAAACTAAAATATGAAGATACTTAAACAAACATATATGTGCTTATTAGAGAACAAGTTTACTGAAATGACCTCATATAAGAATTACATTTGAAACATTACTTGTATGTCTATGGAAATTCTCTGTGTGATAGTTGTATAAATGATCCTTGACTTGAGATCACAAAGTATCTTATATAGGAATTGTTATATTTTGATACTATTTATAATTTATTCTAGTCTATCGTAGCTCAATTGGTAGTCAGTATATATAGCATGAACTATATCGAGATAATTGAGTAATAAATATAAGATTCATCTCCCTCAAGTTGAAAGGACCCATCCTGGACTTCTCCTTCCGAAACTCGAGTGGAGCCCTCCTAGTGACCCCACGATAGCCCTCCAATTAATATCTCACTCAATCGAAAGGTTCCCGCAAAACCAAGTCGTTCAACTATTAAAAACCTCTTATACTTTAAAAGTTAAAAGCGCAGAAAATAGTGGATTTTTTTAAAAATAATCCAGTAGCATAATGGCTGTTTTTTTTTAAGATTCCCAAATTTTAAACACTTGAGTAACACGATTTAAAACACTTTTAGTATTTCACATACCATCTCAACTTCTAGAATGGGACCTCATGTCCACATCACAAGCAACCACAAACATATAATTCTCATCACTTCAAAAACACAGGCAAGGATCAAAGCCCTCGTAGTTCATTAAGTAAAAAATATTTACAATCCCATAAATATTTACAAGATCACACGTTTAAACCATTTCTAAAATAATTTAAAATATATATACAACTAAGCCAATTTCTAGAAAACTAATACATATCAAAAATGACACAAGTACAACAATACTCGACGATACAACTAATCCTATGATGGGGTCCCAGCTACTATAGCACCTGTACGCATACCTAGGGTGGTTTATTTAAAAACATAAAAATAAGGGTGAGCTAAACAAGCTCAGTGAGTGTTAACTAGTTTACTAAAAATTAAAATTTTCATAACAACATAATTGAGATATTCCCATAAAATAATAAAGCTAATGACAAAATAATTGCCATAAAAATTCATTCGTGTATCATAAAATTCTTTCGTGCATCATACAATCTGGTAATAAAATAACATTTCGTAAAATACTACTTCATTTCTGAAATTACTATTTCGAAATGCCTTTTTGAAATTAAACTCATAATATAAGAGTTTTCATTTTTCATTTTTCCTTTTTCTTTAAACAATAAACAGTGGTGACAATAAGTTTTCTGAAAACTTTTATAATGAAAATAAGTCAACCATTAGAATTGGTACCGTACGGTGCCTCTCGAATTACTTCTAAAATAAATAGTAGTGACATTATTAATTTTCATAAATTTTCTTGCACAATATGACCCATCACTAATTTCTTACCATACGATACATTAGGCAAAAAGTCACGAAGATAGTTCTGCATCATTTACCCGTGACTGGTTAACCACTAGTTACAGAGCTAATTCTATATCGCTTACTTGTAACAATTTTGGCTAGCGCTATATATACAGTGCCAGTTCTGCATCGCTTACCTATAACAATTTTGGCTAGCACTATATATACTCAATATGTGCAAAGGGCAACTCACTGTACTATTGACAGACACAATACCACCCGCTGCTAGTAACTGACGCCCCCCAACCCAGGGCCCACCATAAAAAGGGGCCCTTAACATTTCTAAGGTTTAGCCTTTAGGTAAGCATTGAATGTAGAGATTCTAGAGAACGTTGGTGAGTAACTCACGTAGCAAATTCCAACAAGGCAACAACGTTGATAGTTACGTAATAAAAGCTTCTTAACATATTAGCATAATAGTCTGACTTGAAAACAAAAGAAATTGTCCCATTTTACAACGATATTAGCATTGAAAAAGGAGAACGTTGTAGACGTAGCAACTTCCATATTTATCAAGTTAACGTTAACTTGTTAATTATAAATAGTTTTGAAGTATTTAGGTTATATATTTACCTTCTAATTTCTTTATTTTTATCAATATATGTATTTAAGGTACTCCAACTCAAAAATTAGCAGCAAAAAATTTCACAATTTTGTCTTCTGAGTTCTGAGTATAATTTAAAGGTAAAGTTTCTGATTTTTAATGTATTTTTAGCTTATTAAATATTTGAATATGTTATAATTAATTTGTAATTTGTCATTAACATGAACATTATATTAGCTTATTTCCTAAGTATGTTAATTTCTTGTATTTTTAGAAATTAGTGTGTCTCTGTCATTAAAATTTGCTCTTTGTTTTTTATTTTTAATATTAGATATTTATTTTGCTATTTATTTTTTTCCTCTATCACAGATATAATACCATTTATATATCTTTGTGATATATTGTGAAGCCATTGGAGTTTGGTTGTGCCTGCATACTTCTTCCAGTTCCATACAGGTGCTTTTGTTCTTTTTCTAGTCCAACTGTGTTATAATTGGTTTATATTATGTTGCCTAAAAAGCATTTGTCTGGAAGTAAAAAAAGGGGGAAAAAAAAGAAAGAAAACAAGTAGCACAGTTGATATGGTTAAAACTTGTCGATCAAAAGACATGTAGTATTGAAGAAAAGAAATTACAAAATAAGAACTCTGAAGATCGTGGATGGTTAAGGGCAATTGCTAACTGAATTGTGGTGTCTCCATGTAAAAAGGCAGTTTTTCCATCCAATTGAATTAGTTCTATATCAAACTTAGCTACCAAAACCAACAAAATTCAAATAGAGGAATGTTTTACAACTGGAAAAAATTCATTATAATCAATTCCCTCTGTCTGAGCATATCCTTTAATCATCAGCCTTGCTTTGTAGTAAACATTATCTTTGTCAGGAAATCCATCTTTCTTTGCATATACCCATTTGCATCCAATTGTCTTCTTTCCCTTTTAAAGACTAGCTAGCTTCCACATCTGATTCTTATGAAGTAAATGTATTTCTTCATTCATGACTATCCTCCATTTATCTTCTTCTGAACTTCAGATTGCTTGCCTATAAGTGGTAGGAATGTCATCAATTTCAATTAGAGATCTATAAGCCACCATATTAATATAACAAGTAGGTACTTGAATGTTCCTTTTTGGCTTTCTCAATCCAATTGGTAATTGTTGCTGTGGAGGTTCTTGGGTTGAAACCTCTTCATCTGGCTCCTCTTCTACCACAGGAATTTCTACATTTGCTTCATTAGTTACCGGGGTAACAATTTTTCCTTTAAACTCCACCTATTTTGGAGTACCATATGTCAGCTTAACATTTTCAATTGTCACCTTTCTTAACATAGTAGATTCGTCAAAGGTAACATCTCTGCTGAAAGTTATTTTCTTTGACTCTGGTCACGAAAGACGATATCCTTTCACACTAGAGGTGATCCCCATGAAAATTGCTTTCTTTACACATGAATCCAACTTTGACTCATTAACATGATAATATGCAATGGAACCAAACACATGTAAGAAACCATAATCTGTAGTAGGTTTTCCAAAGCATTTTTCCAACAGTGTTTTACCACTAATAGTAGTTGATGGAAGGTGATTGGCAAGCATATGTAACAACTTCAGCCCAACCCAGCATTTGACAGAATACACCGAACTTTCTCCAGCAACGTTCGATTCATACGTTCTGCCACCTCATTTTATTGTGGTATATCCCTGATTGTGAAGTGTCTAATAATACCTTCATCTTCGCAAACTTTTAAAAATTGATCATTCCTATACTCCCCACCATTATCTGTATGGAGATGCTTAATCCTTCTGCTTTTTTTAGTTTCCACCATCTTATTCCATTTTAGGAAAACTCCCAACACTTCATCCTTAGTCTTCATAGTATACACCCATACTATTCAGGAAAAATCATCAACAAAGGTCACATAATAGTGTTTTTCTCCTAAAGAAGCTGTTTGGGAAGGTCCCCACATATCAGAGTGAATATAATCCAAAATACCCTTCGTATCATGGATTACAGTGCTGAGTTTCACTCTTGTCTACTTCTCTTTGACACAATGTTCACAGAAGGCTAATTTACAGGCTCAAACTCCTTTAAAAAATCCTTGATTTACTAATATCTTCAAGAATTTTTCACCTGCATGTTCCAAGCGCATATGTCACAACCTAGCTGCTTTTAGTTCTTGATCTTCATTAGAAGATACTGTTGTTGTTCCAGTAACTGTATTACCTTGGTAATAATATAGGTTATTGTTTCTTCGAATTCCTTTCATTACCACATATGCACCAAAGATGACTTTCATTACTCCATTTGTTACATTTACAATGTAGTCCTTTGATTATAAGACTCCCACAGAAACGAGAGTTTTCGTTAAACTTGGCACGTATCTAACATCTGTCAGAATCCCGGTTGTTCCGTCGTGATTCCTCAAGAAAATTGAACCAATCTCATTTGATGTGCATGGATTATCATTTGTCGTGTAGACAACTCCGCTTTCTAACTCTCTAAAATCAGAGAACCAATCCCGATTGGGACACATGTGACAACTACAGCCTAAATCGAGTATCCATGGACTGGAAGGGCTTATTGAGGATGTAACAACCAATGAAAGATCTGAGTCTACATCTTCACATTCAGCAACAATCGAATTTGCAATAGCCTTTTCCTTATCAAGTTTGTTTTTATTCTTCAGCTTTGGACAATCATTTTTCCAGAGCCTTTTTCCCGACAAAAGGCACATTCATTTTTACGCAATTTGAGCATCGAATTCGATCTCCCTTTCTTTCCTTTAGTCTGACTCTACGAACAACCTCTGACTACTAAAGCTTTCGTTGCTCCACTTATATGTTCTTTCTTTGTCTTTCTTCTCAATTCATGATTATACAAAGCAGTTGTAACTTCATTAAGAGATACAACAACCTTCCCATAAAGTAGAGTAGTTTCAAGAAACTTAAACTCTTCAGGAACAGATCCCAACAACATCAAAGTCAGATCTTCATCTTCAAATGTCACATCCAAATTCATTAAATCAGTAACTAACTCATTAAAACTGGTGATGTGATCATTTATAATGGTACACAGAACATAAGAGAAACAAAACAATCTTTTCTTCATATGGAGCTTATTCTGACTGCTTTTCTTCAGGAATTTCTCTTTCAATGCATTCCACAATTTAAATGCAGAAGTTTCTTTCGAAAAAGTATATTTTTGCTCTTTGGAAAGAAACGATCGAATTATACCACATGTCAAATGATTTATAGTCTTCCAATCTTTCTCCTCAATATCATCTGGTTTCTTTTCTTCATTGGCAATGTCAAGACCTTGCTGAAAAAGAGTGTCTTAAATCTCACTTTGCCACTTGCCGAAATAACCCATACCATTAAAAATCTCCATCGCAAATCTTGCATTTGTCACAGCATCTTTGTTAGAATAGACAAGATAGAAGTTGTCGACGTGGTTGGTGCAGTCGTATCTCTGATTTCTACCATCTCTACTACAATTACTATTCAATAGCTGTCAATGTGGAATGCCAATAGCCCAAGGAAAAATCTTTTCTAATGTGAAAGGTCAGACCATGCTGCAATCACAAAGCATATTAAGAAAAAACCTTGGCTCTAATACCAATTGCTGAGAAAATCGAGTTAATTTTTACTAATAATAACAAATTCACCTGGAGCACTATTGCCTAGGTAAATAGAGTGTGAACAATTATACTGAAAAATTACAACAGATAAATTCCCAGGAATCAGGAGTCACAAACAGTTCCACTTAAAACTCAACCTCCTAAGCAGAATTTTTCTAGACATGTAATTTAATAGCACAATAATTCACTATAAGTGAAATATTACAAAAAGGAGAGAAAGAATTTTGCCTTAAGGAAAGATAGGCAATTTTTGGGTGATCAAAAACTAAAAAGAGGAGGGTTGTTTTATAAGTAAAACAATGACCCACAAATCTATAATTTTCGAATGTGTGATATGCTATTATGGGATGAGCTACAATTGTTGACAATTTAACATATAACTTATATCATTGTTAAATATATGTTGAATTGGCTTACTATAAAACATTACAGATTACTTCAATCATTCAATTATAAAATATATGTTCTATTGTAATTAAAAATGACCTCAATCTCTTACCACACGCAAGAAACGTCGCTACCCCACTATTTACCAAGGAAAGCACAAATTGTATAACTGTGGAATAAGAATAAAAAAGGAAATTGAATTTAAAAATTCAGTCAATTTTAATTATAATACAAAAAGTTTAAAGTTTAAAATATTTATTATTACAAAACCGGCAAGAGATTGAATAATGTTAAAGAATTTAAAATATGATTAAAAGAGATTGTTCTAAAAATTTAAATTTAAATTAAAAAATATTATTAAATAAAAATTAATTAATTATTTATTATTTATAAAAATTATTAATTAACTAGTTAATTAATAAATTAATCAGTTTTTAACGATAAAAGTTATTAAAATAAATTGAACTAAAAAGTTAAAATTCAAACTAAAAAAATTAAACGATTCAAATGTACCATTGAATTTGTTGAATTTTTTAATAATTATAAAAATACATGATTATTATTCTAATATTAGTATTTAATTATCTAATCATTAATTCCGTATCATGCAATTAAAAATTTAAAACTGCGATTATCAACTTTATTAATAATTATAAGTTTAGTACTATAAGTTTAGTATTAATTATAACTTTATTAATAATTAAAAATTTTTGCTCTCCTCCATGGCTCCGATCCTGTCCGAGTCGAGCTCAACCGCCTCGAAAACGACCTCCGCGAGGAAATAACGAAAGCAGAGGAGAAGAGGGCGTACATGAGTACGAAACGGCATCTAGCTGAAGTTAACCGGAGGCGAGCATGGTTCGGGAAAGTGCGGTACAGTTTGCCATACCAGTCCATTAGGTAAGAGCTATACATAGATATTGTTGTGTCCTTTATTGTCTTAGAACTATATTCTTGGCACGAGGAAACGGCCGCCACTCACGACAACCAGCATTCCAGGTGCACAATTTTTTTTTGACCTTTTCTTGCCTTAATTTTCTATTAGCGTCTGTTGCCTGTGTCTTTGGTCTTTTGCACGTTAGTATACTGTTTACACTTTACAGCCATATCCATGAGGGGTAGTTGCATGTGTTTGCTTGCCTCCGAGTGTAGTCTCGTTTCGAGTATAGGTTTGTGAGGCCACGAGCACGTCCTCCTTTTTTTCTCTTTTTTTCTCTTCTTTCAGCTTTGGCATGTAGCACTTGACAGCTCAATCAAGCCAGTGTTTTTAGATGGAGAGGCTCGGGTTCAGATCCTCTGTTCAATTTTATGGTGTCTTATTGTGTCCAGTGAATCTCAGCCATTCATTTATGCGGGTTCCACGTTTATTTATATGGAGCCCACGCGGCCCACGCGGGACCCGCATAAATGAATGGCTAAGATTCACTGGACACAATAAGACACTATAAAACTGGACAGAGGATGTTGTCCTGAGAGGCTCAGCGCCATACACGGTTTTCGATATTCTATACGTCACTTTTAGGATAGTGTCTGCCACCCGTCCCTAGCCTCCTCGAGCCTCCTGACAAGTGAACCGTGACAAACCTAACGCCTCTGTTAATACACCCCTCGGCGCTTCAGTCCTTTCTCTGGCATGCCTCGCATGGTTTGAGTGTTTTGTCTGCTGCCTTGTAGACCGTCCTTGTCCTCTTTTGTCTCATTAGTTCCTTTGCAATTACGTTTTACCATTCTTCAATTACCATTTCTCACTAATAAATATTTTTATTTTTTAATTAAGACTTTAGTAGTTTTATTTATATATTTATATATTTAGTTATTTATGTATTTATTTATTATTATTTTCGTTTCCTATTATTGTTCGAAAATTATTTATTTATTTATTAATTTACTGTGCAAGTTTTTACTTTTTTCCCCCGTAATTTGCATCATTCATATCTTGTCTCATTTGCACGTGGGTCTACCAAAAACAACTGATTTGCATGTGGATCTATAAAAAATAACCTCTTTATTATATAAGAATAAGGCTGCATACCATAAGACCTTTCTGAACTCTGCTTAATTGCGATATTTTGAACTGAGTGATGACGCTGATAATAAGTTTAGTATTACAAATTCTAAGGATATCATTAAACATTGGATAAGAATTTTTTCACACCATAAAAATTTGTTTACAGACACTGTAGACCTCGTCAATCACATCAATTTATAGCCTTAACGATAGAAATAATTGCAGTCTATCCTCGTTCCTTTTTGGCCCTTGGTTTTCCTCGGTCATGGCTTCCGTCGACAATGAAGTTGCAGCAGACTACTTCCCTTTGGTTCGCATATACAAGGATGGTCGTATCGAGAGACTGAAGGGAACAGCGATTGTCCCACCTTCACTTGATTCTGAATCCGACGTTCTCTCAAAAGACGTTGTCTACTCACCGGAAGCAAATCTTTCGTCCAGACTTTACCTTCCAAAACTCATCGCTGGTACTAACCAAAAGCTTCCTCTCCTCGTCTACTTTCACGGTGGAGGCTTCGTGATAGAGACAGCCTTCTCTCCCACTTACCATAATTACCTTAACTCTTTCGTCTCAAAGGTTGATGTGATCGTGGTGTCTGTTGACTACAGGAGAGCTCCTGAGCATCCTCTCCCTATCGCTTTCGATGATTGTTGG
>JANKOD010000193.1:16342428-16356454 GCA_026284645.1 Erythroxylum acuminatum | reverse complement strand
AAGATTCGATCTTGGTAAACGGGCCGAGCGATCCAAGATTATTTTCTTAGCATCGCCTGGTTCCAAGATCCTGTCTTGGCAACCAAGTTGAGCGATGTGGAAGCCGAGCGATCCAAGATTATTTTCTTGGCATCGCCTGGTTCCAAGATCCTATTTCGGCAACCTGGCCGAGCGATGTCGAAGCCGAGCGAGCCAAGATTATTTTCTTGGCATCGCCTGGTTCCAAGATCCTGTCTTGGCAACCTGGCTGAGCGATGTCGAAGTCAAGCGATCTAAGATTATTTTCTTGGCATCGCCTATTTTCAAGATCCTTTCTTGGCAACTTGACCGAGCAATGTCGATGGCGATCAGTTGGTAGAACATTCTCCTCTTGCCCAATTTAATAAGATTTTTCTTGCCAAGAAATTTGAAACCCTTTATTGAAGATGATGAGGGTATGGGCTGTTAAAAAACCTGACTGGTAAGGCCAAGAAAAAGGTACCCACTAGCTACATGCATAAAAGCGTAAGCAGTAATAAAATACAAGACAAAGAAATAAATGAAGCAAAGCTTATCTATTGGTAAAACGTCTTCAGGTTTTGAGAACTCCAGGGCCTCGGTAGAATCTTGCCATTCGTGTCGCGTAGGATGTAGGAGCCGTATCCGGCTTGTTTGACCACTTGGTAGGGTCCTTCCCATGTCTGTCCAAGCTTTCCAGGATGTTTTCGAGCCGCCTCGGCCTTTCTTAGAACATGTTCGCCGATCTTTATATCGCTCGGCCTTACCCTTTTGTTGCAAAACCTTGGTGCTTTTTGTTTGATAGCTTCTGAGCGAGCGGCTGCCCTATCCCTATCTTCACTGAGAAGCACAAGTTCTGCCCTATGAGCTTCGCTATTCCGTTCTTCTTCGTAACTCAAAACTCTCTAGTTGTGCAGTACCACTTCTACTGGGACTAGGGCCTCTGCTCCAAAGGTCATTCTGAACGGTGTTTCTCCTGTGGCTCCATTTGGGGTAGTTCTGTATGCCCACAATACTTCATCTAATTCATCTACCCAAGTCTTACGTCCATCTTAACGCTTCTTGAGAGCATTCATTATCTTCGTGTTGGTGTTTTCCGCAAGACCGTTGCTTTGAGTATGAGCCACTGAAGTCAACTGGAGCCTTATCTTCAGTCGGTGACAGAAATCTTTAAATTTGTCATTGTCGAATTGCCGACCGTTGTCTGTAACCAAAACCATAGGCATCCCAAAACGACTCAGTATATTCCTACTTACAAAGTTTTAAATCTTCTGTTTAGTAATTGTGGCGACTGCTTCCGCTTCTACACACTTGGTGAAGTATTCAACCGCTACTATAAAAAAATTCTTCTGCCCAGGACCGAGAGGAAAAGGACCTAGTATGTCCATTCCCCATTGAGAAAAAGGTATGGGATGGCTCACAATTTTCAACCGCTCGGTCGGTTGGTGAGACAAGTTGTTGTTCCTCTGGCAAGCCTCACATCGATTAACTTTCTCTTGACAATCTTTCTTCATTGTCGGCCAATAATACCCCTGTCTGATCAATCTGTGAGCCAACATTCTGCCTCCTAAGTGATTTCCGCACATTCCTTCATGGACTTCAGCCATTGCTCGTTCTGCCTCTTCTTCACTCAAGCAACGTAATAGTGGCCAGTCATAAGATCGCTTATACAGGGTGTCATTAACAATCACATATTCGGCCGCCTTCACCTTTAGTTTCTTGGCCTCCAAGGCTTCTTCCGGCTGTGTTCCCTTAAGGAGGTACCGTCTGATTGGCTCCATCCAACTTGATCGTTCAACATCTGTTTCAAGAACTTCATTGACTTTCTAAATGCTAGGTCGGTCGAGCCGCTCGACCAAGATGTTGTTCCTGGCATTTTGATTGGAAGCTATCTTGGAAAGCGCGTTTGCCTGAGCGTTTTGCATCCTTTCTACCCTGCTGATCGAGCATTCTTCACAATTACTTAACTCTTATTTCGCCAATTCCAGATACCTAATCATGTTGTTCCCTTTGGCCTCATACTGCCCCGTAACTTGACCAACCACTATTTGGCTATCGCTGTACACCTTCAGATATTTTACCCCCATCTCTTTTGCCAACTGAAGGCCAGCTATTAGAGCTTTGTATTCTGTCTCGTTATTGGATGCTCCAAATTCTAACCGGAGAGCATACTCCATCTTTTCTTCCTGGAATGGGCTGATTAGAACCACACCTGCCCCACATCCTTCGGCGTTGGACGATCCGTCAACAAATAAACTCCAAGTAGGGCGTTGCTCATTCTGCAAGGTAGGTTGACTCATTTCTGCAATAAAATTCGCCAACACTTGGGCTTTGATCGTTGTCCGCTGCTTATAGTGTATATCGAACTCCCCCAGCTCTACCGCCCATTTTACTAACCACCTAGAGGTTTCGGGCTTTTGAAGGCACTGCCTGAGGGGTTGGTCGGTCCATACCTCGATTGTGTGACTCTGGAAGTAGGGCCTGAGTTTTCGCGCTGCGGTTATCAACGATAAGGCTAGCTTCTTAATGGGTGCATACCGTGCTTCTGGTCTGTTCAGCACCTTACTGACATAATAGACCGAGAATTATTCCTTGCCGTCTGATCGAACGAGAACAGTGCTGATCGCCCCCTCCGTAACTGCCAGATACACTATCAAATTCTCCCCCTCAACGGGGCTCTGTAAGACGGGCGGACTAGTCAGATATTGCTTTAAATGCTGGAATGCTCTTTCGCACTCATCCGGCAATTGGAACTGGGTCACTTCCGCCTTCCTTAGGATTTTGAAGAATGGAAGGCACTTGTCCCCCATCCTAGACACGAATCTGCTCAGAGATACTATCCGTCCTGTCAGTATTTGAACATCCTTTAAACATTGCGGCGAGGGCATCTGGATGATGGCTTCAATCTTTTATGGGTTCGCTTTAATCCCCCGCTGAGTAATC
The DNA here is from genome assembly GCA_026284645.1 of Erythroxylum acuminatum. Lineage (NCBI taxonomy): Eukaryota > Viridiplantae > Streptophyta > Magnoliopsida > Malpighiales > Erythroxylaceae > Erythroxylum > Erythroxylum acuminatum. Next base: position 16,353,514 of record JANKOD010000193.1, on the reverse strand, counting down.
ATAAATCCCAGGAATTTATCGGATGCCACACCAAAGACATATTTTTCAGGGTTCAGCTTCATCTGAAATTTATTGAGGGTCTGGAAGACTTCTTTAAGATTTTTCACATGTTCTGCGGTCGTCTCGCTTTTGATCACCATATCATCCACATAAGCTTCGACTGATCGACCAATCTGTTTCTTAAAAATTTCCATGACGAGTCGCTGATAAGTGGCTCCTGCATTCTTTAAACCGAACGGCATTACCTGGTTACAATACGTGCCCTGGTCGGTTATAAAAGTCGTCTTCTCTTCATCTTTGAGACTCATTTGAATCTGATGGTAACCTGAGAAAGCATCCAAAAAACTGAGGAGTTTGTGCCCTGATGTGGAGTCTACCAACTGATCGATTTTGGGCAGGGGGAAGCTGTCCTTTGGGCATGCTTTGTTCAAGTTAGTGAAATCGACGCACATTCTCCACTTTCCGTTTTTCTTCTTCACGAGTACCACGTTCGCCAACCACTCAGGGTACTTGACTTCCCGAATGAACCCAGCATCAAGCAGTTTTTCTATCTCTTTCCCGATCACTTCTTGCCTCTCTTTGCTTTGCCAACGCTTCTTCTGTCTAACTGGCTTGCAATCTTTTCGGATACCGAGAGAATGCGAGGTTACCGATTGAGAAATTCCAGGCATATTGCTTGGTACCCAGGCGAAGATCGATCTGTTCTCTATCAAGCAATCTGTGATTTCTTTGACTAGGCCTTTTTCAAGTTCGGAACCCAAATTTGTGAATTTGGATCGGTCTTCCTGATCCAATACAACCTGCTGTGTCCCTTCTATAAGGTTCATCTTTTCAATTTCTTCATCAGCTCTCACATCAAGAGAGCTTGTCAATACTACTGCTCCATCAAGTGTCCTTATTTTCGCCAAATAGCATTCCCTAGCGATTCTTTACTGACCCCTGACAATACCGATTCCATGTGGTGTTGGAAACTTCATTGCTTGATAGTAGGTTGAGACTACTGCTCTGAGGGCATTTTGGGTGGCTCTTCCAATTATTGCATTATATGCCCCTACAAACTTCACAACCAGAAATTCAACATCCCTCCCTATCTGGCATGGTTTTTGTCCAAATTTTACTTTCAAAAATACTCAGGCGAATGGGTAGGCTGACGCTCCTGTTACCCCTTTGATGGGTCCCTCTATCGGCAGTAGCCGTTCCTTCGGAATCTCCATCTGCTTAAAAGCATTGTAGTACAGTAGGTCGACCGAGCTGCCTATGTCAATCATTACTCGTTTCACCTCACTACCGTCCATATTCAAAGTGACCACGAGTAAGTCGTCATGAGGACAACTAACGCCAGCCAGATCAGATTCGTCAAACGAGATCACCTCATTAGTTTGTGGCTTTTTCGTTGCTGACTAGCCCTCAGCGATCTGCCTGGCATACCTCTTCCTTCCTCTGATGGTGGACCCTCCTGCTGCGCTACCACCAAAAATCATGTTTATGACCCTGACCGGTCGGTCATCCTGCTGTCCGGTACTTCTATCATCTCTAACCCTGGACTATCCTCTCGTGTCACGCCGGTCATCCATATTCCTGGTCTGCCTTCCGCCGTCATTCATGTTGTGTTGTCTCCAGGGTTTTCGCCAATTGTCAGACCGACCGCTCCTGCCCTCATTATCTCGATCGACATTTTTTTCGTACTTCAAAAATCTACCCAGCCTTCCCCTCTGGATAAGGAGTTCGATTTCTTTCTTTAAGTCCCAGCAATCCTCCGTGTCATGACCGACATCTCTATAGAAACGACAATATAAAGAAGAATCCCTTTTTTTGAGAGGAGTTTTCAATTTATTAGGTTCTCGGAGGGATTCCCCTTCTGCTCTTATGACCTCCAGTACTTCCGCATATCGCCTGTTGAGTGGAGTGAAGGATTCTCGCCGTTGGTCCTTTCGATCGATCAGCTTCCTTCAGCTAGACTGATCCTTCTGCCGTTTATGTGAATCATCAGCTCTACTACTCGACCAACGATCATCCGCTCTACGTTTTGTGTTTTTCAACACTTCCTCCAGCTGGATGTATTTATCCGCCCGATTTCTTATCTTTTGGATAGACCTGGGCTGATCAAGAACCAGCGACTTTTTGAACTCTTCATCCCTCGTATTGCTCATCAGGGCAGCCAACATGGACGAGCAAGTGAGGTCAGGGACTTCAACAGCTTCATTGTTGAACCGAGTGATGAACTCCCGCAAACTTTCGTTCCTTCCTTAGGTCAACTGCATCACTTCCAAGGCGGTCTTCTGTGGCCGTTTACTTGTAGCAAATTGGTTGAGGAATAGCAGCTTAAAATCCTCGAAACTGGTTATACAACGTGGGGGTAAGCTGTTGAACTATCTTCGGGCTCCTTCTTGAAAGGCTGTGCAGAAGGTCTTACATTGAATGGCGTCAGGGACGCAATGTAGCACCCCACTCCCGCAGGACCCGAACCCGATATCGTGGGTGATACCCGAGTCCGTGCCTCACGAGAGTGGTATGCTAGAGCAGTTGGAGATAGTCAAAAAGTCAGTATAAATTTTTGGTTTTGAACATGATCATATGCGTGGAAATTAGTAATCAATTTGGGCCCGCTTTAATCGCATTTCCAGTCATATTAAAACATGCAACAGTATTTAGCCATTTAATATACCACAACCCATAACCAAATTGGGCCCAATGTTATTCATAAACATTTTCAGCGAACGCTTTACAATCAACAGAATGTAAATAGCCCATTGGGGCCCATTAAAATACAAAGCACTAGCAATCCATAATCATGTTCAAAATACAACTATTTAGGTTTGGTATACAAGGCAATGAAATAGGAAAAGAGAATATAATGAAATCAGCTTAAAGCCTTGATTTGGAAAATCTAGAAAGATGGAGTTGATCTTAATATTTTCACTTTTGATCTTCTTATTTCTAATGTGTAGCCCTTTTTTAGTGTTTTTTTTCTTTTGTTCCCTACACCGACTTTGAAATCTACCTCTTTCGTTGTAGCCTTCATAATATCCTTTTATAACAAAAACTAGGTTCTTTGGATCATACACAGTCACTTACACGGCCACGTAGGTGACTATGTATCTCTATAAAGCCCTCAATCATGACTTTACATGGTCACAGAAGTGTACATAGGCAAATACACAGTTGTGTATGTCAACATACATGGGCGTCTATCTTCACACAGGTATAAACAGCGTCTTCGAACTCTACACATTTATAATGACTTACACAGTCACTATACACAGCCATGTAAGTCCAAGGTTGTTTCAATTCTTCCATTCTATGCCACATTTTCACACTAATTCTTCTCTTTTTGGCCTATGAAGGCAATTATTGTCTGAAAAAATACTTGAAGTAGAATAAGTACCACAAATACCACAATATTCTCAAATAATAAGCAAAACACACTAAATATGCATTTATAAATATAGTCAATTAATTGTTTATCAAACATCCCCACACTTAAATCTTTAATTGCCCCTAAACAAAACTAAAATCATAAAACAAACAAAACACACAAACAAATAAACACACAATCATACAACATCACAATAATGGTTCATCAGCATCAAATCTCATTGAATTAACTTAACCTCAAACATCAACCACTCAAGAAGTTCTAACACACTAACTTATTACATTCATGTTCAAGTTTTTTTATTTGTATACACATATCAATCAAATTATTGACACCCTATTCATGCACCTACGACACTTGTAAGTATGCACTCATTATTATTAATCAATTAAAGAGGTAAGCTATCACTAAGTATCCATTCATGAATTCTTGATATTTTAAAAGATCGGTAGCTTTAAATTTATTGCAAGAACCATATCTTTAGATTTTCTTCAACGATCACCTGGTCCTTTGATGGGAAGGTAAACACCTTGTCATGAATGTTCCCTAATTACTCAACTAAGTTATGCTTCTTTTTCTTCAATATTTAGCTTTACTGAAGTGTCATTCTAGCCTTTTGACTTGAAGAGAAACATTTTGTCGTGAATGCCCCTAGTTACTCAATTATGTCACAACTCTCAATTGGCTACCTATTCTATTCTTAACCCAATTTTCCTAAAAAAAAGCCAACAAAATAGGAATTTTATTAAACACCTTTTTTCTTAGCCTAACTAATGCCTTCTTAGTCAATCACTCCTATGAAAGGTTACTAATGATGCCTACCAATTTAAATGAATGTAATTATAAGTACATTCAAACAAATGTTATAAAGTCAAAGAAAAGGTGTAGTATCCTAATTAATATGCATATTCATCCCAAAGGCACTTAAAACACAAACTTCACAAGCTAATATGCCTTTACAATTTAAATGACCATATTCGAAGGTAAGCCAATTCCATTCAATTCATGCCATTAACCCATTCACACAATTCAACATTATGCATCAAAAATGTACAAAATGCTAACACAATAAAAAAATTAACACCATATAAATGCAAATCCACACACAAATGATATGCAAGTGCATATGTATCCACATAATTGAACAACACATTGTTCTCAATGTGAAAACCACATGAAAACATAACTAAAAATAACACAAATAACAAATATAAAAAAATAAAAAGAATAAAAAGGGCAAGAATACTTATGGGTATTATGGTGGTGATGGCGTTGAAGAAGGAACTTGGATACACTTTATGTCATAAAGATCCATTAGTCAACTTTCTACAAAATAAGCAAGAAACATGAAAAATAATAGAGTGCTTTCAAACAAAATTTATGAAAAACCTAACTACGTCATAGCACGTTAATTTTAAGGTCATTATCTTGACCATTTTACTGCAACTATTTTTCAACCAATTCTTCTTTTAAATATTAAAGTCCTATTCATAATCACATTAGGACACATGCTTCTTATATCCAAAATTTTTTGCCTTGTTACTCTCATTCCTTTTCTAATTGTCTCTACCATTCCTCTTTTTTTTAAATTCCCCTTTAGGTATCAACTATAGAATTTGTGGTTTCTCAAAGGAGGGTATTATTGGTGCTTCCGTTCTCACTAAGATCTCTTGCTTCAATTTAACACCCATCTCCTCTTTTTCTAGTTCTCTTTCATCACCAACTTCTTGAACACTCAATTATTCTTTATAACGTTCCTCTAACTCTTTATTGCATTCATCTACTATATCAATCTTCATGCAAAAGCTGCTTTCCTTTGGATTCATTAGTACTTTATTCATATTAAATTTAACTTACTCCTCATCAATCCAAAAAATAAGTTTCCCTTTATAAACTTCCACCAAACTCTTCCTATATTCATAATCATTCTACCAAGAAGTAATGGACAATTTCGATCCTCTTTAAAGTCAGCACTACAAAATCCACAGGAATAACAAACTTGTCTACTTTTATTGCACATCCCCCACTATGCCAAATGATTTCTTATGGTTTGATTTTCTAACTGAATAAGCATGAATTTGTCTTCACATCTCCTAGCCTTATTTTCCTGAAAATTGACAAATGCATAAGATTAACACTTGCATCTAAGTAATATAAACATTTAGTAAATTGTAAATTACCAACTACTCTAGGTATAGTGGAACTCCCTAGGTCCTTCAATTTTGAAGCCATATGGTTTGCTATTATAAAGCTATAGATTTCAGTCAAAGAGACCATTTGATTGTCCTTCCAAGTTTGCTTGTTTGTTAAGATATCCTTAAGGAACTTTGCGTATTTGAGCAAGTGTTCCAAAGCTTCCTTAAAAGACAAACTGACTTGTAATTTCTTTAACTTTTCTATAAACTTTGCAAATTGTGCATCCAATTTGTTCTTCTATAGCCTTTGCATGAATAGAATCCTTGGTCCATAAAGAAGAGAAGGATAAGGAGTTTCTTCTTTCTTCTCTTCGTCCTTGTCCTTTTGCTCTTGGTGTACATTGGTATGAGGTTTAACCTTCATCTTGATTGGTTCTTCTAACTCGCTTTCACTTATAACTTTGATGGCCTTTAATTGGTCCTTTTGATTAAACTTTATATTGCTTATGAGACTCCCCAGACTTTGTGTAGACATTGCATTAATTAATTGGCTTACTTGAAACTCCAAATTATAGATGGATGAAGCATGGTTCTTTGCAATTTGGTCAAATTTAACTTTCATCCTCTTTTGGACCTTATGATGGCTCATGAATTTAGAATTCAAAACATCCATCAATTTGCCCATCTTTGATTCCAAAGAATCGAGCCTATCTTGCTAAAATTCTAGTAGGTCTTAAGCTCTTATTTGATTTCCTGCATTGTTAAACAAAGAAAAATTTGAATGGTTCTTCCACCTAGGATTGTAAGTACTAGAGTAAGGATTATTACCTCCCCAACTATATTGTTCTCCCGTAAAGTTAAATTGTTATGTTTTATTTTCCACTAAGAAGCAACCAGCTAAGAAATGGCTCTCTTGTTTGCATAGTTCACATTCATGTTGAATTGACTTGAGTGGGCTAGAAGATGTGGCTTTCAAGTTGTTCAATTATCTAGCTAGGTATGTTACTTCAGCATGTAATGTTGTCATTGAATCTACAACCATCATCCTTTTTTATCTCTAAAAGTTAACTATTATATACTTCTTTCTAATTTCCATAGATAGTTGTTTTTTGCCATTTCTTCTAACAAATAGTGTGCTACTTTAATTGTTTTCTTTAATAAAGTGCCACTAGTTGTAGCATCTAACATGATTTAAGATTTCATATACCATCTCAACTTCTAGAATGGAACCTTAGGTCCACATCACAAGCAATCACAAACATACAATTCTCAGCATTTTGAAAACATCATTGAGGATCAAAGCCCTTGTAGTTCATTAAGGAAAAGATATTTACAATCCCACAAACATTTACAAGATCACACTTTTGAACCCTTTCCAAAATAAATTAAAACATATCACATGCATAGCAAAAATACACAACCACAACAGCACCTGACGATAAAACTAATCCTACGGTAAAGTCCCAATTACTGCAACACCTGTACCCATACCTAGGTTGCTTTATTAAAAATATAAAAATAACGGTGAGCTAAATGAGCTCAGTAAGTGTAATCAGTTTTCTGAGATCCTGCATCTGTTAGAGAGAGGAACGAAGTATGCTTTATAAGGGTGTGGATACCTCTCCCTTACAGACATGTTTTTCATGGCCTAATGCACCGGATCCTATCAGAATTCCTAAGTTAAATGTGCTTGGGTGAGAGTAGTTCTAGGATGGGTGACCTCCTGGGAAGGCCTCGGGAATGGCAAAACCGTGAGGACTTGGCTGGGCCAAGGCACAAAGTGGACAATATCTGTAAGCAGGCGATCTGGGATAATAGAAGTGGTATCAGAGCCGGTACCTGAACCGTTGTGCCAGCTAGGCTGGACCCCAAAGAGAACACGACCCTAAGGGGGTGGAGAGTGTGAGATTCCACATCAATCGGAAGGGGGAACGAAGTACGCCTTATAAGGGTATGGATACCTCTCCCTTATAGACGTGTTTTTTAGGGCCTAGTGCACCAAATCCCATCGGAACTCTGAGGTTAAATATGCTTGGGTAAGAGTAGTTCTAGGATGGGTGACTTCCCGGGAAGGCCTCGGAAAAAGCAAAACTGTGAGGGCTTGGCTGGGCCAAGGCCCAAAGTGGACAATATCTGTAAGCGGACGATCTGGGATGACAGAAGAGAGCCAGGTTTCCCATGACAAGTTTACTAAAAATTGAACTTTTCATAACAACATAACTGCAATATTCTCATACAATCATAAAGGTCATGGTAAAGTAATTGTCATAAACATTTCATTCGTGCATTATAACATTTAGTAACAATATAACATTTAGAAAAATACTATTTCAATTTTTCTGAAATACTATTTCAAAATGCTTTTCGACATTAAACTCGTAAATGGTTTTCTGAAATACTATTTCCTTTTTCCTTTTTCCTTAAATAATAAACATTGGTGGCAATAAGTTTTCTGAAAACTTATATACTGAAAATAAGCCAACTACTAGAATTGGTACTATATGTACCTCTCAAATTACTTTTAAAAATACTAGCATTATTATTTTCATGACTTTCCTAACTCAACATAACCTACCACTAGTTTCTTTACCATACAATATACTAGGCATAAAGTCACGGAGCTAGTTTTGCATTACTTACCCGCGACTAGTTAACCACTATTTATAGAGCTAGTTTTGCATCACTTACCCGTAATAGGTTAACTGTTATAAACCGATAATTACAGAGCTAGTTTTGCATCGCTTACCCATAACAAGTCACTGAGTTATATATCTTTTAGCCACAATAAGTTAACCACTATAAACTGGTATAATAGCATTTATAAAGCCTAAAAGTGTACCATAAGCAAAAGCAACTCTTACTTTTTCAATTCAGTTTATTATCGAAATCAATTATGGGAGAATTCATATTCATCCAATTTAATGCATAATTTCATTGTAGTTTTCCAATCATGCAAATATTAACTTTCAATTTACAACTCATATATTGCTAAAGCATAATCTTATGCTAATAGTATTCACTTGTAAAATATCATTCGCAGAAAACTCAACATAAATATTTATTTTATGATCAAATGAAATCCATTTGTATAAAAATCAATTTAAAGTACACTCACATGTCATCAATTCTTTTGTAAAGAATTTAGTCATATAAAACAATTAAAATACACTCATCACTTGCTAGTTTCCTTTTCACCACTTTGAAATCCTTCAATTGGTTTCGTTTTTTGATCCAAAAACCTAATACGAATACATTCAATTCCTTAATACATTTTTAAATCAAATACACCATAAACTATGTCAACTTCATTACTTTCCACATACACTCCATATAATAGTTTTTTTTCTCCAAATAATAGCACAACACTTCATTTAATAATTCTAATACCACAAATACCCTTAATGGTCATCCTTAATCACATTCATATGGTCATTACATCATAACCATACTTTTATACAAAAAATTCCCTTAGGACCCGTTTGATTGGCACGGATTGTTGACTACGAAAGTAATCTTTTTTCCAAAATTTAAATTATTACGTTTGGTTCGTTTTTTCAGTAATTAGGTATACTTTCCTAATTTAGGGAAAATAATAGCACTTTCCCTGGGTTCTGAATCCCAACACCCCCTTGGTATTTAGATTACTTTCCTCAGGAATTTAATCTAAAAATTATACTGGCTAATTTAACCCTTCTTCCTCTCCCAACTCTCAAGCAACTCTTTTATTAAAATACTATCTCCTCTTCTAATATTCTTATTCTACAACAACTCTTTTTTAAAAACACAACATTCTTCTTCTTCTGCCATCTTTTGATCGATTCTTCTTCTCTTCAAATATTCTTCTTCTTCTGCCATCTTTTGCTCGAGTCTTCTTCTCTTCAAATATTCTTCTTCTTCTTTCTAAAAACACGACCTTAGAGCTTAAGAGAGATACAATACCATGATTTGAGGACTGGTGTGTTTGCGTTGACTATGGAAGAAAATATCAGAAGTAAACAACCTACAGTAATTCAGAATTTCCACCACCAGTTTGAGCAAAATGTGGTTCCGCTTCCAATGCCACCAAACAAGTGGATCCATCAAGGTTAAAATAGAAATGTTGGGATGTACCTCAAACAAAAAAGTAGGTGAAACAGGTTTATCAGATGAAGACAAAGGTAGCCCAGGATATGTCTGATCCTACAGCTCAAATTCCTGATCTCAGCAAGCTATAAGCGTTGGCATGCTTTGTCGAGAAGGGTAGCCCAGGATACGTCTGTTGTCTTTCTTGAGATATATTAACATTGATTCCGAGATGAGTTATTACATGACGAGCATGATGAGATGATTTACAGGTTCTGGTTAGGCATATATGCTAAAAATGGGCATGTATAGTGCAGGAATGACATTTGAAGACAGTTCCAATATGGCAGTGGAGTTAGCAAATTATACAAGTACACACTTGGAGTTGATCCATGCCCATTAGGTGTTTCTATTCACTAGTAGAGGAAAATGTACAACACCCCTATTCTAATGCTATCATTTTTGTGAAAGATAGGGAATGAAACTAGTGGAGTAGTAGCACCTGTAACATATTTCTTTTTAAGGATTATACTCGGAAAATTTTGCGTGTTTGTGTTGTATAGGATTGCTGATTCAATCCATTGAAGTTGCAGTTTGTATGTTTTGAACACTTTGTATGAATAAATTTTAGCCATGAGAGCTTATTCCTTGTGCTTGTAATCATGGAGTACTTGACATTGAGTACGAGCTTCATACTTTAGTTAGCTTAAATGTTTCCATTCCACCTCCATAAAACAAAAAATTTAGAATATAGAAGTAAGAAAAAAGCATTGATCACCTGATCTTTGACCTTGAGTACGAGTTCTATAGCTTAGCAATAACTCGTAGGCAAGATTGCAATTTTTACAGGTTCAGATAATGGCTTTTATGCACTTGTGTGATTGATTCATTATAAAGCCTTCAATTTCCCTCAGAATGAGTTTGGACATATTACATAAAATGGGGCATGAAAAATCGACGTTCCCAATATGAATTTGCTATTTCATATTTTGCACACTTGACGACATCTTCAAGTTTAGGTACCCAACACTGTCTGTTGGACCCCAAACCTTTCTGTAAGCTAGGACTATTAAACAAGAAACTACTGGCAATTAGCTATGTGTAAATAAGAGAAGAATTTATGAATTTGAAATGAAATAGAAAAGATGGTTTAGATACAAGATGGATTATATAGGAAATATTGGAAGTTAAAAGCTGGAAAATGAATATGTTCATTGAGCATGCCCCGATGTTTTAGTCATAAATTGATCTCTAGTTATCAAAATGAGATGATTTTTGATTTGGATTAAACTAGAGAGATAAGGCTACAAATTGTTTGATGAAATTGAGTTTTGATTCAGTCCCTAAGAGTATCAATTCTCATATGGAAGTCAAGCGTAGGATAATGTTTTAGTATAAGAACAGTCCAAAAATGTTTGGTGTATAAATTTCGAACCATGAAACCAAATTGAATGATTTTTGATGTCATTAGAAGATTAAGACAATGAAGAACAGTTTTCTAGAAGGAAGTGTT
>JANKOD010000193.1:16313439-16330325 GCA_026284645.1 Erythroxylum acuminatum | reverse complement strand
CACCCCCTTTGGAGGGTTTAGTGGATTCCCAAATTTAATGGAATGAATCCATTCCCTTGGAATTGAAAACCCCAAAACAAACACTACTTTTTGCAATTATTCCATTTTTTTATTTCCAAACCCTCAAACTAAACGCCCCTTAGTTTCTTTCGACTGGTTTTGTACTCTGTTTTTTCTCCCCCTTACTAAAAAAAAAAAAAATCTCGGGACATAGGAAGCTTGCAATTTTGAGCTCCAGATAGTCCACAAACTCTAACTTTTAGCTTAACACGTGGACGCAGAGTTCAGATTGTTTCCCTCATCTGCACACGTAGAGTGTAGGGGAGAGCAGAATAGCTGCAATTTGCATTGTATATCACAAAATTTTGAAGACGACTAACTATATCATCATCCTCGTAGGTTCATCCTTTTCTTGTTCACAATAGCTTCAGAAACTGTATTCTTTAAATCACTGTATATCCCTGCGATGTAGAGGCATTTTTTTTTTCCAGAATGATGATTATAAATTCGATTCTTTCTCTTTTCAAGTCCATATCCATGAAACGGTAGGGAATGCTTGAGTTTAGAGCGAGTGAAGAAGAAGAAGTTTGATATAGGTAGGCTCTTTGAGCTTGTTGCTTTGTCGGTTCGGCCCGAAGTTAAGTCTACGAACCCGTGATTTGATTCATAATAAAACCCGACCCATTGTAGTCGTATCACATATGTATGTTTACCTGGCAACCCGGAAGTTTTAAAATATTTACCAACTTCCGGCGCCTACGCTGGGACCAATTAATTTACCAAGTTTTAGTGTTACTGTATTCAGTGTCTAGGGTTTCAAAATCACTGCAAAACCCCCTCGGAAGTCAGAACTGAATCTGTATCTCCCGGTCTCTCTCGCTTAGGTGACTCCACGCTCAGTCTTGCTTCTCTTCGCAATTCCATGCATTTTGCTTTCCTTTTTCATCTTCCACTTGCCATTTCCTCGTTCATTCTTAGCTAAGCACATTTCTACTTTATGGTCTTGTCGTTCCTCAGTTTTAGTTTGTTGGTGTAGTTATGTTTGTATCTGCGTGCGAAGATGAAATGGGCTTCTTGGGTTACTCATGAAATTTTCAAGTTATTTCTTTTTTTCTATTTAGTATGTTTTATTACTGGAGTGGACTACACTACTCAATTTGATGACGGTGGTTGTGAATTTTGTACCATCTGAATGCATTGATGATGTGTTATTTGAGCTTGCTCTCTGTTATGCTTCTTTTTTCCTTTTAGTTTACTGATATTCTGGTTTTATTGGATGGTGAGTATTTTCTTGGTTTAAGCGAATTTCTAGTTCTCTGCTTTCTGTTTGCTGCGTACCTGTTGCCTAACATTCCAATGTGAGGTTTTGTCGACATTTCAGTTGGGTGAATAATGATATCTGCATTTTAGTATTTGGAAATTATTATAACTTTTTGTTTTTGGCATGTCTGTTTGGAAACGTTTTTTGCATCAATTCGAAGTCCGAAAAGACCCAGAATCCGTATAGTGTTATCTGCTCAATCCTTCCATACGATTCCTTCCCAGCCATTGAAAATCTGCATTATTTTGATTGATTATGGCTAAGTTATTGACACTTTCTTGTTTTAATAAGAACTGTTCTATGTCTGTGGTTGTAACTATTGAATTTTGGCGTTGGAACATGTAGGTATATTAACTAAAAGGTGGTGGAAGTTTTCAGCATCATGCATGCTATAAAAGGTGGTTGGGTTGGTCAAACATTTGCCTTAGCTAAGTGCAATGAATCTGGGGGCAGGAAGTCTCGCATTCGTCGCTCAAAGGAGGAGAGAAAAGAAATGGTTGAATCCTTCATCAAAAAGTAATATGATGATGATTACCTTTGGAGAAATTGCTGCTGTTATTCTTTTGATTCCTCACCCTTTTTCCTTATAAAGAATAGGAACATATCAAATTGATTTTTTTGTACTGATGCTTGTTCCTGCATGATTATAGAGAGTAAGAGAATGCTTTGAGCTTTGAAATCCAACTCTGACAATCTGGAAGAGGAAGTACACAATTTTCAGGGAACTGGGTTCTTGGTAGATTATGGGTAGTTCAGCTTTCCATGACTTACATATAACACCAAATGATATCCATAAGTTAGATCATTGCTATTATGACCGAATTTAAGGAGGAAACTTCTTCTACTTTTATCACTCTCAAATATCCATTTGGTTGTTACTTTATCAAGTTATTAGAAAGTATATGCAACCTGGATTACCACTCATACGATTGACTTGCATGCAGGTACCAGAGTTTGAACAGTGGGAACTTCCCATCTCTTAACCTCACGCACAAGGAAGTTGGTGGATCCTTCTACACTGTTAGGGAGATTGTTCGAGAGATCATCCAGGAAAATAGAGTGTTGGGTCCTGGCAAGTCATTGCTTGGGCTACAAAATGCAGATCAGTTATTGGAGCAGCATCCTCTGGGTACAATTTCTACAGAACCACGAACCCCTCACTCAATATCACCAAATGGAACTGCTTTTGTTTCAGATCATGGTCAGCGTATAAGTGAAGAATCTGAGATAATTTCTATTGGAACATGCACTGAGCCTCAACAGCTGGGGTTCGAAAGTGAGCAAATGATTAATGGTAGTCGTGTAACTATAGAGAATGAAGAATCTGATAAACGAAAAGTTGAGGTAATTCAATTAAATGAAGTGCTGGAAACAGAGGAAACTGGCAGCGAAGTGCCATCATCTAGGGCTAACGTAATCCAAGAGGAGGATGTACTAGCGCCTCAACAGCTGGGGTTTGATAGTAACAAAATGCTTAACGGTGGTCATGTAACTAAAGAGAATGAAAAATCTGATGAACCAAAAGTTGAGGTAATTCAATTAAATGATGTGCCGGAAGCAGAGGAAACTTCCAAAGAAGTTGAAGCATCTAGGGCTAAAGTAACTCAATTGGAGGATGTAATAGTAGAAACATTTCCACTGCGACCTTTTCCGGAATCAGCTGAGAAATCTGATGAAAGTTCTACTGAAGTTAAACCATTTGACCAAACTTTCAAAGAAATGGATATGGAAAGAGTGCAGCTGGAATCAGGGAAGAACATTTATTTTACTGATGAGATAACTGGCTCAACAAGTTCCTCTTTGGTTGCTTATGAAGAAGTGGAAGTCTTGGTAAGTCCTTATTTGGAAGGAAACTCTGGTTTGGGAACTGAAAAGGCTTTGAGAGATCCAGTATTGGAAAGCTCAAGTTCATCTTCCACCAGACAAGGCATTGCTAATGATACTCATGAAATACTTGTTGAAGCCAAATTGTCTCAACCTGATGAGGCAGTTGCAGAAACTAATGTGAGTTTATTTATTCAGTCATTTGTTAATTTATATATTCTGTAATTGTGGGCATGGTTTACTTTTAAATTTTTTCTAATATGTTTGTGGCATTCATAAATACTGACAAAGTAGATGAACGTGCATGTAGCCTGAACATGGTGGTGTAATATGATGTAATTCAAATTAAATTGCTATCTGGAATGTGGTTTGGTACGTAATGCATGTCAAATTTAGGCTAATTTTCTTTTCTTAAAATTCTATTCTAAAAATAGGTAAAGCTAGCTGAAAGTGACTATCAGCAAACTCGCTGAAAGTAATTACCTTGCACATGTTAACGGAAGCTCAATTGCATCTCAAATTCAGACATTATAGTGGGACTGTGGTAGTGATTATAACTGAGTTCTAGTGGTCTATGGCTGCTGTCTGCTACTTCTTTTGATCCACTTTCACGTTAATTTTCTTGACGAAACGTATTAATCACATAGGAGTTGATCTTACAAAAGTTTTACCTTTTTAGCAGACTGTGATTTGTGTAGAAACTAAGTTGCGTTTTTACTTTTCTTGATGCCCTGTTGTACCAAAAGATACATTTCTTACTGAAAATTGTTTGGTGTTTACCTGCTTCGAGCTGTTGCTGACGACCCTTTGCAGGATTTGAATGCTCAAATTGTTGGCCAAACAAAGTCTTCGGATGGAGCTAGCACTAGGACTAGTAGTGGCAAGTTGGTTACCCAAGAAGTAGACACAGAAAGTAAAGCTGATGTCCAACATAGGTGCAACTTGCCGAAAGGAAACAACCCGCAGTTAGATAGAATTAATCTGTAAGTATACCCAAGAATTTTAACTTCACAACTTGCTACATGTGTTTCCAAATTGCAATCCCAATGATCTAAAGTTAATGTTTATGTTGAATGATAAAGATTCTCCTTGGTTTATGTTCCCAGCGACTCATGGGATGGCGCATCCAAAAGTCCTGTAGAATCAGAAACTAACCCACTTTGGGCTATCTTTAAAGGGTTTGTAACTGCTTTCATGAAATTTTGGTCTGAATAAAGTCTCTTAACAGTATGATTTGTAAACAGTTTCAAGGGGATGAGTTCTGCTGTGTCAGAATAATACCTAAACTTTCCTGAGTAATGTTGGTGCTAAATAGTATATATTAGTATGATGTTTAGTCTTATTGGAATCAAATTATTGGCTGTAGATGAAACAGTTTTTGAGATGGTGCTTGTTATGTGAATGGGTTTTCATGGAGTTTTGTTCCATTTAAATGGTTATTGATAAAGTATAAGAATATTTGAGAATCACTTCTAATGATTTAAAATGTTATGCCTCGCTTTTAGCTCATGTAATTAGGCATTTTAAAATGTTTGTAATTACTCTCCTGATTTTTATAAATATTCTCATAGTTGATATATATATGAATAGCTCTACAATGTAATGCTATTCATCAATTCAAATTCTACTCTTTTGTTCCTACATCTTATCATGGTATTAGAGGCTCATTAATAGGATGTTTTTTTATTCCAGTTTTCCTTTTTCACCCTACGATACTGTTCTCTTCCTTTCCAAGCAAACTTAACACCACCCATCATAACTATTACAAATCTCATCGTTCTACCTTTGGACATTATGAATTATCTTTTATCCATGGAGAAAACAATTGAAATTCATCCCATTAACCTGTGATCTCATATCCCAACCCCTGTCAAGGCCTTTGATTCTTCTGTCAACTCTTCAGTATCTTTCTTATCTTCGGTGGCAAAAGATGGACCAATTTGTGTTCTATTGTCTCCGTGCAATCCTCTTCTCTGCCATGTCTTCAATCATTTTCTGGTGTGAAACTCTAAGGGACTAAGAGATTTATGGACCACCTCAAAAGTCATTTCCCACAGCAAACCTCCGTTCACAAATCTCTACTCAGACGTACGACTGAAAAAAACAACTCTTTTGTAGCTGATTATCTCTCCATATTGCCTCCACTGCAGAAGACCTTGTAGTTATATGTGCCCTCGTATCTTCAGAAGATTTGGTGCTTTTTATTCTTAATGGCTTGATCATCTGATCTTAAGTAATTCATCACTGTGATTGAAAATCGTGAAACCCCACCGACCTCTGAACTCCACTCCAAATTGCTCCTTCATAAGCAAAGACTGCTGATGTTTCATCAATCTTCACCCAGACCTTTAGAGAGGCGTTCGCAGTAGCAAAATTAACAGTGGCAGTGTGAAATGAGTTCAAGTTATCCCATTATTCTATTCCTATTTTATTTCATGAACATCTATCCATTTATTTTCTATGAGTCTTATTTATTTGATGAATAAATGCTTGTTTCAATAATAATATGTCACAGACACGAGACAGCGTTCCACGATTTTCAGAATTCATGTGCAATCTAAGAAGCAGCCCAAGCCCATTTCTATCTCCCTTCTTGGCCCAACACTTCTAATGCACCAAATTAATAGCCCAAACCCAACCTTTTCTTATCATACCCCACGTACCTTTTTATAATAACTTATTTACTACACATGGAGCCATTTTTACTGTTAATTTATTTCACCGGACTCTCTCCAAAATGCCTAATTTGCAAAAAGATTGGTCATATAACTATCACTAGTCATTTTTGGTATAAAAATGGCTCCTTATTACCTCGACATAACCCTTCTATGCCTCAAACCGTATTCTATGCCTTTAACCTCACACACCCTCCCTTTGTTTATTTCAAGTGACATTGCTGAGTGGCTTCCAAATACAAATGCTTATGCGCATATGACTGCTAATTTGCAAGTAGTAAAATACGGACAATTGTATTAAGGTACCAATAAAGTGATCGTCGATAATGGTAATACTTTTCCTATATCTTCTACTGGTTTATTAATACTACCAATTCACTTTTGCTCTCTTCACTGTAAAGACATCTCGATTGTACTTAACTCACTATAAAATCTTTTTTGTATTTCTAATTTTGTTAAAGACAACTCTTGTCTTATTGAATTTAATTTTGTCACATTCACAATATTCCTTATCTTATGAAGATTCCTTACTACTTTCACTAATCCAATTGCTCTCGCTACTTTTCAAGCTCTGTTTCAAGTTTGGCATCAATATCTTAGCTATTCATGTCATAAATAATGTCTAAGTTGTCTCCTTTTCTTTCTTCACAAAATTCAAGAGTCAATAATTATTTAACTTCTTACTTTTAAAGAAAAAGTAGTTGTTTGCCTTCCACTTTATCTTCAAGACAAGCATCATAATCTTCTTAACTTATCCATTGTGACATTTAGGGTACCTCACCCTCACTTTCCTTATCTAGATCTTGTTACTTTCTTATATTTGAAGATGATTTGAGTCGATACATCTAGCTTTATCCTATAACTTATAAATCTCAAATTGTTTATCTCTTCCAAACCTTTAATTCTCAAGTTAAAAACCTCTTCTCCTCCAAAATCTAAATGTTTTAATAAGATTAAGCACTTAAACTCATCAAAGGTCCATTTGCAAATTTTTTCTCACTTCTCAAAGCATTTCATAATGCGCGTCCTATCCTAACATGTTACAACAAAGTGTGGTTGTTGAACATAAAATTTTTCAAATTATCAAAACTAGTCTCACCCTCATGCATACATCTCAATCTTACTTTTTTTTTTTACAGCTGTGTATCTTTTAAACCTCCTTTCGTCACAAACCTTTCATCATAAATCTTTATATGAGATCTTTTTTTAGAAAATCTGCCAACCTTGATCATCTTTCGTTTTGGGGGTATATATGCTTCCCTATCTTGGCTACATTATGTTTGATAAACTCCCTCAAAAAGAAAATTTCTATGTTTTTATAGATTATTCTATTAGCATAAAGGTTATTGTTATCTTGACCCTTTCATCGACAAAATATATATCTCTTAGTAATGTTAGATTCTTTGAAACTGACTTCTTTTTTACCAAACCCTCCAACTGACATCATACCACCTTTCATATCTCCTCCACCTTACCCTTCAAGCTGTCACCCATCATTGGCTACATCACCGCCACCACCAACGCCTACTCCACCATCTTTGCATCCCAAGGTCACTCGCACCAGTGATCATAATCATAAGCTCAAATCTTTTCATGATCACACAACCTACATCACCATTACCTCAAGCTCCAATTAAGCTTCATCATACCTTGTTTACTTAGGTAAACAAATTCTCATATTTACAACAAGTTATACTATAAGAGTTTAACACCCTCCATCATAATAACACTTGGAATTTGGTTCGTCCACCTCCCCTCTCTAACATTCTCAGCGATAAATAGGCCTTTTATACCAAACACCAAACTTGATGGTACCGTTAATCGTTACAAGACTTGTCTTATTGCTAAAGGCTTTCACCAGTTTCTTAGTCTTGATTATGTTGATATATTTAGTCATGTTGTCAAACCCATAATCATTTGTATCATTCTCATTTTTGTCTTTTCTTAAAATTGGTCAATTCATCAACTTAATGTTAACAATATCTTCTTACATAGTAACCTTCAAGAATTAATGTTCATATATCAACCACCAGGTTTTACTTATCTTTGACATCTTTTCTATATGTGTCACTTGAAAATAATTCTTTATGGTCTTAAACAAGCCCTTAGGACCTGGATTCATAAATTGAGTGAAAAATTTTATATCCTTGGTTTCATTCTTTTTTTTTTCAAGTCTAACACCTCTCTTTTTATTCATACATCTTCCTCCCACACCATCTTTTTACTAGTTTATATGGAAGATATCTTGATTTTAGGTTCTTCACAATCATTCACTGATCAAATCCTTATTCATGACCTTTATATCACCTTCACCATTAGAGACTTTGCCCATTTTCATTATTTCCTTGGTATTGAAGTTACAACCACTGAACTCCTTCTGACACAAAATAAATACGCTCGTAATCTCCTTCTTTGAACTCACTTTGATAAATCAAAACATGCTCCTACACATTTTACCTCCACTTTACCTATGTTGAAGAACCATAGTCTCTCACTTTCTGACCCTATTAAATGTTGCAGCACTGTTGGAGCGCTTCAGTAAGTTTGTTTAACCATATCAAACATTCAGTTTATAGTGAACCAAGTATCTCAGTTTCTCCATTGCCCTACCAACATTCACTAGACTGTAATTAAATGGATTCTATAATATTTGAAAGTTATTTTGTCTTATGATATTGAAACCAAATCCACCCATTCCTTCATACATTTTTTGATATTTGTTAGGCAGGCTGTCCTGATGGTTATCGCTTCACCTCAAATTAGTGTATTTCTCTTAGAACTAACCTTATTTTTTGGAGTACTAAGAAACAATCTATTATTACTTGATCTAGTACTGAAGTTAAATATACAGGTATTTCTTTTATTGTTGTTAAGCTTTGTTGGATTACTTCTTTACTCGATTAAATTGGATCTCATCTCTCACTCTCCCACCTTATAATGTGACAACCCTGATACTACATTCATTATTGTTGATGTTGCCTCACATTCTTGCTCAAAGTCCATCAAAATTGATACTCATTTTATTTGGGACTTAATTGCTAAAAAGGCAGTTTTTATTCCTTGCATCTTTACTACGGATCCAATGGTAGATTTAATAATGAAAGCACTAAGAACTTCTTTTTATCAATTTTAAGATAAGTTTATTGTAATCTCACCCGTGATCTTAATGGGAGCTGATAAGAAGAGATTCTTCAGTATTCTTCCTTTCATTTAGTTTCCTAGAATCATATAATTAGACATTCTAGAATATCTATAATTACTCTCGTGATATTTCCTAAATATTTCCCTTTTATTTTTAGGATAATCTCTCTCTCTCTCTCTTTTTCTTTTCATGTGAGTCATTTGAAAACAATCTCTCTATTAGCTAGGGATTAGGCTGCATATTATTAGACCTCCCTAAATTCGACCTCCCTAAATTCTGTATATTAGTGAGATTTATACTGAGTGTTGTTGTTGTTACTATTTTAGGATAATTGATACAAATATAAAGAGCTCTATAATGTAACACTAATCATCAATGCAAATTCATCATTCTACTCTTCTGTTATCATATCCTATTAGTTACTTTATTTCATTTGTGTTTGTCTTCTTATTTAATACTATTTAATTGCATTGTATTTCTGAAATAGGAGATATTTGAATTTTCAAAATTTGGCATTTTACGTTATCAAGAAAGTCCAACCCAAGCAAATAATGAATCTTCTTATTTCATAGCAAATTGGCATCAACTTGAGAAAAGAAGAAAATTCATTTTAATCAACTGTATGGGTTCTCATAGGATCCTTAATCCCAAGTCAAAATTTTTTTGTTTGTGTATGTCAACGATGTTTTGCACATTTTCACTCCTTCAGCCATTAGACCTAATTCTTTAGGTAATGAGAGAGGAAATTTCTCACCAAACTACCACTTGGAAGAACAGTTTGTACTCTTTACGTCTCCTTCGCCTCCCCTAACGTTAATGTACACAGTTGGACCTCACGATAGTTAGAGAGGAAACATATAAGGGTTATCAGAGATTAATGGTCTGTGTTCTTTTCTTAGCAAATTATTAAGAATACTTACATTTTCTTTCTTTTTTTAATTATCTCTCTTTAATCATTCCATTTCAGCATTATCAATTACATGTTACAATCTCATTTTCATTAACCTCAAACACACGAGTTGTCATAGTAACTTGAGTTCTACTGTCCGTAAAATTTGATGTACCTTTTTCTTTTCTTTTTTCACATAAAAAAACAATTTTAAATATTTGTATCAACCTTGACTTCATCTAGTGAAGCATCGTCTCAATATAATACGGTGATTGCCCCCATTTAACTGAATGTTATGTAGCAATTAAATAATCATTAAAAACAAATCCATGGATTCATCCTCCCCCTTTTAGTGACTTGGTGTTTTCCGTATATTAGTAAACAAAACCTTAGTACAGGGCTTGTGTTGAGCTCTTCTCCCAAGGAAACTGAACAGCATTAGGGGAACTAAAAGAAGGGTAAGATTAGAAAAACAAAAGGTAAGAAAAGGGCAACTTCTTCTCTTCTTAATTAAGCAGCCTTGACATGAGGAATAAAGTCGGGGGTTAACAAGGTAAGATTGTTGCCTGCTTGCCACACAAAACCTGCATAAAGGTCATTACAATTTACAATACTACACCAAAGTTGCCAGTTTTTCTTTTTTTCTTTTAATTTTTTTAACGTACAATACATATTCAGGAAGGTTGTCGCGAGAAAAATACCATAAACTCAGGTTTGAGGTTTAAATCTAAGAGTTGGCATTGGAATGTGTGTTTGATCTTTCGAAAATGCGTTATGAAGGTATAAATATCTAATGATTGTTAGGTGATAATATCTGGCAGAGGCACAGGCACAGCTATTAAGAAGTTAACATATGGGTAAATGATCATGTACGATTTTATCTCTATTGACAAC
This sequence comes from Erythroxylum acuminatum, assembly GCA_026284645.1. Taxonomy (NCBI): domain Eukaryota; kingdom Viridiplantae; phylum Streptophyta; class Magnoliopsida; order Malpighiales; family Erythroxylaceae; genus Erythroxylum; species Erythroxylum acuminatum. Next base: position 16,319,580 of record JANKOD010000193.1, on the reverse strand, counting down.
ATAAGTAAAATTGGTTGATGAAATAGAAGCATAGGATGCATTTGACGAAAGAGGGAGAGAAGTGGAGTTGTAAAGGAAAAGACAAGGGGAACACTTCACGTGGGAAGATTCATTGACATAATGGGTTTGGTTTGGAATTTGGTATTTGGTAAACCCAATCTAAAAATAAAAATAATTTGTTATTATTATTAGTAAGAAGAAGAAGAAGAAGATCCTTCCCAGTACGTGATGGTAGATGGGTGTATTCAACACCACGATATGTGGCATCCTATGCAAATAGAATATGGACAAGACAACTACATATGTAAACCCATCGTATTTATGCCCACGCGCATTTAATACTTGAATTATCCATTACATAGACATCTTAAATTACTTCCTCATTTTGAAATCATATTCTATTTATCAAATGCCATAAAGTTTATGTTAAAAAATCCTATTTTTTTATATGTTAAATGGCAACAAAAACAATCCAAGTTGAAAAAATAAATTTCAAATCATGAGAATTTTATGAAAGATAATTTCACGATTGTATGCAAAAACTTTAAAGCGAGTGGCCACGCATGGCGGTTAGCGCGTGGAGCAGTTAATTTAGTTGGGGAGGTTTTGGGTTCAACGTAAATGTCGTGTTCCGCTTCCACACGTCAAGTCCAGGAAAAAGAGAAGGGCATAAAAATAAAATCAGAAAACCCGATCAGTTTCAGTTGCATACAACTTTTTATCCTATGGAATGACCATGCCAGAACTGACACGTGGCGTAATGAACAGCAAGCTTTCCACTTGTTTGCTTTTATTTCATCTCCGGATTCCAAATCTTCTGTCCAATTTTATTCTGTCTCATAAAATCTTAACCATTTATTTTGTAAGATCTATACAAGACCGACATAAATAAATAACTAAGATTTATTGAACACAATAAAACACCATAATATTAGACAGAAAATGCAGAGTACTCATTTTGTGGCTTCACTCAAAATAAACTGTTATTCTTATTGCATTAAATTAGGAAAATGAGACATTTGTAAAAATAAGTTAACTGGAGCTTAAAAGGCAAGGAGGAGGACAAGGTAAAACGCACACACTATTCATCATTACTATTCTACGCCATTCCCATTCTCTCTTATTTGTCATCTTCTTCCTCGCCATCACCATCCAACCCAACCAGCTATCACTCATAAATACCATTTTTTTATATACGTAAAATCAATATACACTCCAACCACTCTCTCTGCCCTTTTTCCTCTTTCTCTATTTCTCCTACCTTGCCATACACGCCTTCATGTTCTTTTCTCTAACGCAACCTCCTTATATATAATCTCTTCACTGCCGTCTCACAACTTCAAAGCACTCTCATTGATTAATTACCATGTCTACCCACCTCCAACTCCTCCAAGATTTCCCGCAAATTCGACTCTCTCCCCTCAAGATTGAATCTTTACCCTCTCGCAGCCACACGCTCGATGACGATAACACCGCCACTCAACGACAAAACAGCGCCTCCGCTGATGTCTGCCGCACGCCCACATCCGAGGAACACAGGATTCCAACCATCCTTAGCTGTCCACCGGCTCCCAGGAAGCCAAAGAGGCCCTCCATTTCTTGTAAGCGGAAGTTGTCGGAGCTTGAATTCTTCGAGATCGTGAACCGCGAAGAGGTTGAGTCTTTTTTCAGATCAAGTTTTGAGGTTGTCTCTAAGAGGAGATGCGGTGTTTCCACGTAAATGAACAAACATCTCTTCTTTGTGCCATTCAACTATATATTTTTTTTTAATTTTACTGTCTATTCAAATGAAGTTACAGTAGTAATTACGATCTGTATTCATATCTGTGTATGTAGCATTGCATTACACTCTCATCTGCTACCCAGAATATCCAATTATATTCATGTGGCTACGGATCCATCTGTAATTGCCCTTTTTTCTTTGTTTCCGGTCTGGATCTGAATCTCTTTCTTCCTTTTTTTTTCCCGTTAGAACCTTGTTGTCAGTTCAAGTTCATAATGTTTACGTTATTGGTTCTAACCCAAGACTTGTGGTTCAATTATCATTCGGAGTTGACGAAATTTTCGATTTGGAATGGCGGCCAGCTTGATCAGTGGTGCAACTAAATACTAATAACTCTAGTTTATAATGGATAAAAGACATAAAAATTATGGATCAATACAAGCTGAAGATGAAGAGCATAGGGTAGATGAGTTTGGTGTTTCTTTCCTTGGGATTTGTGTAAACCCTTAATTAGATATTGTTCTCTGAGGTATTTTGAGTGATGTACACGACTTCGGGATTGATAAACATCTTTTCTCCCTTTGATTCATGAATGTGAATGTGTGTACGTTTGTTGCTTTTTTTCTAAATTAGTTTTGTAGTTTTCAGTGTTTACAAAATTAGGCAATGTGACATGTGATATGCAACCAACCTTGAATATGATATTATCATTATTCTAAATCGCAATTTAAGACACTGTTTTTGTCTAATATTGGAAGTGATAATTTCATTAATATGGGGCATGGTTCATTTGGTTGAAAGGATGCCCATGTGCCAAGAAAGGTTGGCTGCTTAAGCATCATGTATATATATATATACAAACAAACGTTAAAAAGAAAAGAAAAGAAAAGGTCTGCTCTTGGGGCGTTACGCAAGCGTAATATGGAAGCATATTTCAATGACCCTTTTTGGTGGCTAGTTAGCTTCATCTTTACGTGTTATCATGTCACTCTGGAAAAGGGTGTGGAACGTGAAAGTCAGGTTTAGCTTAAAATGAGGCACTTGACATTAATTCTTCATCTTTTCTTTCTTTTCTCTTGTGTGTAAAAAAGAAGGCAAATGTGCATGTGAAAGGACTGATGATGATCAAACACCATAACAAGGAAGCAACTGTTCTTCCGTCTCATGTTCTCTTTTCGTTTTACTGAATAAAGAACAACTCTGAATTTTCTGGTGTAGGATTTAGGACTTAATTAGGATAATCATATTAAAGAAAGTGAGGAAGAAGGATGTATCTGAAGTGGGCACCTACACCACATTTTCCATCTTTGATCTTATTATGCAATTAATTAAAAATACAAGGTCTATCTATCGTCCAAAAACGTAAGGTTAAAGCTGTTTTAAGTACGCAGATTACCAGCTTTAATTTGCTTCAATAAGCAGACAGTATCATATTCTCGTCTCCATCACGTATTGGGAAAGGGACAGTGATAAAGGAAAAGAAAGTGAAAGAAAATCCGGGAAAAAGTGAAAGAAAAGTGGCCTTGAAGCTCCATTTTTGTGCCTGAACTCCAACCCTTTTGTCTTGTGAGATAAGACAGCTGCGTTTCTGTGGGAAAAAGTGTTCCTACTTCAGAACGTTCGTAGCTGGGCCTGGAATCCCATGTCACTGAAATCAAGGTCGTAGATTTTGTACTTTATTACATCAGAATTTGGGAAAAAAAACCGAATTTAGTAATTGGGTTTTGGCATTTTTCTACTATACGCTCAAAAAAAAAGTATTATTTGGTCCAAGACATGTCAGATAGGGCCCAACCAAGTATTCCAATATATCGGCGTTCTAGCATACACACATAATTGGATAAAATGATGTCACTGCTAACACTCAAACTTTACTGAATTGATGTGACTTGTGGACTTTGCAACCTGAATTGTTCCTCTCCTCGTGTGTTCTTAATAAAACATGACCAATCGTCTAGGTGTTTCGCATCACCCACTCCTAGAAATTGTTTTGACTATTTTATTCAATAATTTATGTAAAAATGACGGTGGAAGCTGAAAATTGTGTAACCATAAATTTTAGTTTGTATTAATTAAAATGTAAATAAAATATCTTACTATAATTCTATTTTAGTATTGAAATTGTCGCAAGTCTCGGATAAAGTAAAAAAAAAGTTTCTATTTTACCGATTTTTGTTTTTTATAAATGTCAAGAGTGAATTTTTATAAAGGATAAAATAAAATAAAATAGGAACAAAAGTGACCCTATACAGGTACCCTTCCTGTCCTTGTCCTTGCCTAAAGTCGGGTCTGCCGTGCTCTTATAATTATATTTTTTGTTATTCAATAACTGTCAACATATAATTGACTTATAATCCTTAACCTGCTGACTTATTTGTATTGATGCCACACGTGAAGTTAGAAACAATAGTTTTGTTCTCTCTTTTCTTTTTCATATGGGTAGGTGACTGATAAACCTAAAGTAAGAATTAGATGGAGGATCTCGTGCCTTGTACAACCAGTTATTGACACGCAGTTAACAGTCATGAAAAGTGGTGTCTGAACAAAGACTACATGGCATGGAGAGAGGTTGAAGAATGTCAGCTTTGCGAAAGTGAAACTGGTTCTTAACTTATGGGCAACTTTTGCATGGGCTCACAGGCTCTTGTTTCATAGGCTCAAATCTGGTTTGAATTCTTATGGATAAGGAGAGCTCTGCTTACTCATTTGGGCTGGAAATCTCAAACATGTCAAAATGGGAAAAGGTCTAGTTATCACCTAACTGTAATTAATTGTTGCTTAAACGATTACAATCAGTTGTATTGTAGTTATATAGATTGTTTAATGTATAAATAATAACTGTTTTGTATGGCATTAAAAGAGTTGGCTTGTGTACCACTATGTATTATATATAACACCTTCTAAATTCTACGGTGTAGATGAAAAGGTCTGTATGTATATGGCAGATAGTAGAAGAATTCGAGACAATAGATCATATATACTTTTTAATTCTTTTATTTTGTACATTGGTTTTGATTCTTTTGTACAAGAAGGTATACCCTCTTTCTTATGATGTTTTATAGTATTCACCTTTTCTAAAAAACAAAAACTTGGTAGTTATTAGCAATGTTTTAAAAATCAGACCGGATATTAAACCCGTCAAAGAAAAAATTTAATGTTTAAAGGTTTAACCGGTATCACTACAAGAAATATGCTGCTTACCGACGAAAAAAACCGTCAATAAACGGCAGCATTATTATCGACGGAATAAAACGACTGACAAAGGCATTGTTAATACGGTTGTAGGTAAATTTAACGATGAAAATTATGTCATTCCGTCAGTAAAATATACCGACGGACAGATGTAATCGTCGTTAAGATAATTGCAATAGTTTCACTATTACCGACGAAAAAAGAGGAACGGTTGGTAAATACAACAGACAATTCCCGACGGTTTATGGTATTCCGTCGATAATTATATGCATTTTTTGCGACGATCTATATTCCGTCAGAAATTGAAAGTAAGAATTTAAAAAAAAAATCCCTACATAAATTTTTATTTGATGATCTCATGAAAAATGCGTAATTTCAACAATTATGAATTATCTGTACATAATAAATTTATTTGTTTATATATTTAATTTGTTTATGCAGAAAGTTGATTGATGATATAAAGTTAAAATTTTCTTAATTGATAATAAAAACATTACAGTATAAATAATAAGCCTTTGTAATTGAAAACAAAGGACTATAACATTCCTAATGTGCTAGTGATCGCGCATCGCGGGTGCTCTGAGCTGCTACCCTACCCGTTCAACTACACCATCTCCTGTCTCAGCTGAACCATCTGCTCCATCAATGCCTGCATACATGTCCGAAGCTCAGTGACTTCACTGGTTTGCGCTGGTCTATTAGACGTTGCTGTGCTGGATATGGAGGATTGTGAATAACATGTGTTCGCAAATAAACCTAGCTCGAATATCCGTCCACGGCAATCTCTACCACCGACAACATCAAGATACGTATGAGTCTCATCAATAGGTTGTTCCTCTTGAGACTGTCGCTAAATGATTTATTGTATTTGATCCTATTAGGAAGCAATGCTTACATTAGTAAGGGATTATTATTAAGAAATAATAATAATGCATTAATTTCACAAACATTCAGTTCTCTACATCGGCTATTGCCGAATGTCACACTGTCATGCTTTTTCGTGTGAGTGTGCAAAAACAGCTGAGTAGGTGTAGGAAGAATGTCCAAAGACTTTTCTTGCATATTTAACCTAAATTGTTAGATGTGAACTACATTTTATAAAAATTTCAGCAAGTTTCCTCTATTTTTATGATATTTCCCCCTGTTGATCAAATAAAAAAACTCAACACAACCATATATGGCACCAAACATTTATACCATTACCATTATCTATAATACAACAAAGT
>JANKOD010000193.1:16298708-16313339 GCA_026284645.1 Erythroxylum acuminatum | reverse complement strand
CCATTAGGTTCCCAAATATGTTGGCAATGATTATAAATTATAATTCTAATTCATAATTAGAATTAGATAAATTAAAATTCCTTTTAATTTATCTTTAATTCTTCAATTAAACAATTTATAATCATAGATCAAGATTAGCATCTAGCAGTGCATCATGACCGCCCAAATATTTAGGAATGTCAAAGTGATTTTTACTAATCTTTCTGTGCATAATTTTCCATATAATTTAATCCTTTTATCATATAATGTTTCGATTAGATATAGAGCATGAAATTAATGTCTACTCTATTTTAAGTCCAATCATATTAGTTCTCTTCCATTAGCTATCGAAACAATTAATGACATTTGTAAACTATTTACAAAACATTGTTCCACCTTGGCCAAGGATTTTCGGAATAATACTAATCGAGAATAACAGAACATTCTCCCTAATTACTTAGGATGATGAATTCTATCTTGATCACATAATTACCTCAATATAGTTCATGCTACATCCAATGACTACCGATTGAACGACCCATGATTAAATAGGTTATAAGTAGTATCAAAACATAGTAGTCCCTAGATAAGATAATTTTGATGACTTTAAATCAAAGGATCACTTATACAATCATCAGAATGAGAATTTTCATAGGCATACAAATAATATTCTAAATAGATTTCTCATGTCAGGTCAGTTCAGTGAATTATTCTCCAACAAACACCCACATGTTTGTTTAAGTATATCCATATTTTAGTCTGTAAGATCGACTACTTACTTCATAAGCAAAAAAATGTGTGCTAGCCTTTTTACGCTCTATTAATGTCTGATCTTAATAGAACAATGACTAGAAACATTTAGGGATAATACATAAATGCAATATGAATCTCATAATTATAATCTTATTGTAATTTCATTTGCAATGTATAATTATCTTATAGACTTTATCCTGTACATTTAAACATGTACAAAATAAAGAATGTCTTTAAATTATATTGCCCCTAAACTACAGCCAAAATGATTGACTGTAGGGCATAAACCAATAGTTAATTATGACCACTTTTCTAACTAGTTAAAGGGATAAATATAGCCAAAATGTATATTTCGAATTAGATGTTAATTCTCGGTGAATAGCCATGTTATATTTTAAACTAGTCAGTATATCTAATATCATAAATAAATCAATTTACAAACACGTTCTTCTTCTTCTTCTTCGACTAACTTCTTCCAATTACTTTTACAATGTCTAACAAAGAATGAGGATGCTTCTTAGCCATCAAATCATATTCTTTACCAATTAAATTATAAATTAAATATTATATTCAATTACAAATAAATTAGTTGACGAACATTTTCTTCTTTTTGAGCAAACTTCCTTTTATTACCCTCATAAAGCCTAACTAAGGACGTGGGTGTTTCTTAATCATCAAATTATAATTTCTTCCAATTAATCATATTATGTCTCTAATTTTTTTGCAATCAATCTTAAAATATAATTATGTATATATTTGTGATCTCAACTTAAAGTAATTAGAGAGTTCCCAAATACAATACCAAAAAAATAAAGTTAAATATTTAATTTAAACCACATAAAATACACCAATTAAACAAAGTATTAGTTAACACATAAAACCTAAGAAAAAATGAGATTCACCGCGCACACTTAAATATTTCATTGTTCTTATTGTTAACAAAATATGATAATAAAAGCAAGTGTGAGAGATATATAACGTAGAGAACACTCTCTTAAGTCAATGTATTGGTGAGGCAAAATCCAATATAATTCAACAAAGAACTTGCAAAAGAAATTAAATGGACATTAGTAGAAATCTAGAACTAATGAACTAAAATAAAAGAAAAGAAAAGTTAGAATGTTATGTTGCCTCCCAATAAGCGCTTCTTTATAAGTCATTTCTCTTAACTTTCATTTAAACTCTTTACTCACCAAAGATCTCCATTTGGATGAACTCATTTCCGTCCTTCACAGAACACCAAGATGGAGAGAAATTATTTGGATACATCTTATTATCTTCAAATTTAGTTCAAGTGCTTTCTTGGTAGAAGTTAAAGGCTTAGAATGTCATTTTAATCTAGAAACGCCATTAGTAGTGGCTTTTCCTTTAAGTCCTAATGATGTGCACTTAACTAATGCATAATAGGTTTTATAATGCTCATCCTATAACAGTCATCATTTAGGACAAGAGGTCTTTTCGAGGTCTTATATATGGTGGACTAGTATAATGATTATATATAACTTAATTCCTTTATTCTATAGATTGTTCTAGGTATCAAATTCAGTATGCCTTATAAACATAAGCATTTGCATCAATATATCAATAAAACATTAAGTCTATATAACATCATAGAAATTCCCAATTCATAAACATCCATATCCAATTCACATCACATAAAACCTGATAGAATTGAATTATCTTACAGTTTCTTATATATTTTCGTATGATTTCAATCTTATTTTCAAGATAAAATGATTAATTTGTGTTCAATTTGTGTTTATTGCTAGGTTGGATATTTTGATATATATTTGAGACCAAAAAGACAAATTACAAACCAAAAAGGCCTTGTATAGAGAGTACGGCAACATCACTTGGTAGGTGGAGAGCTTTCTCCGTAAGAAGACAAAATTCTTAAAAGCATCAAGAGAGCTTGCAAAAATGACATTAATGACCAACGTTTTCGAGGAGAAGCGTAGCGTGAGGGAGCGCAAGTTAGGCGAGAAGTGTACAGGGTGCATGGACCGAAAACCACAAAAAGCAAATTTGAAAAATTCATAAGACGGAGTGCGGCATTGTGGCGTGGAAGAGCAGCGTAGGAGAGGACAGCTTTGGGGAGAGGTTTGCATTTAACGCAGACAGCTACGTTAAACGTAGACGAGGAGCAAACGTGGGCATAAAGAAGCGTCGGTGGCTTGGTGAAGCTAGTGCGGTATTAGAGTACAGTGAACCGTAGGCTGGGACAAAAACCGTATTCGTCCCATCAATGAATAGTGCATGAGGCTACAGTGAAAAAAGAGGACTGCCAGTGAAGGGGTCTTGAGAACTAAAGCATTTTTTCGAGAAAGAACCATGAAGGGCTAGACATCTTGATGCCAATTCGGAGGCGACATCGACGCCGACGACCAGAGTTAAGTATTTTTTTAAAATTATTTTCTTGTTTCTTTCTCTCATTAGAAATTGATTGTATTATCATATGTTAATTGATTTGGGTTTTGTGGATAGATAATCGGATTTTCATTATTGTTCAGTTATTTGTGTATGAACTCATTGGGTATTATAAGATGATGATTTTAATGTATTCATTGAATCATTAGTTGCAAACCCATTGCTAAAATTTCGATATAATCCGTAATTGTTATGTTGAAATTCATATGTAGCGACTAATGATTTGTAATCATTAGGTATGTTATTCATAATCATTAGGGATAACATAACCTAGGTTAAATGACACATCGTATGTAGTTGTTGCCTTAATTAATCGGTTTCCTAATTCGTAATGCTACTGCCTAATTAAATCTAGAGATCGTATCCTAGGTTATTCGGTGGTTAGGTTTAATTAACGATTGTATCTCGATTAAACAAAACCTATGGGAAAACTCCGGTTAATTATTAACCCATGATTAATAATTGCTAGAAGAGGTTAAAGAACAACAAATTAATGAAATATGCTTAATTAGGGTGTAGGCCGAGATAAAGAACCGGGTCCCTACCGCATTCTCCACTTTTATCGTTTTTTGCATATTTTCTTTAATTTGTTTTTATTAGTTAGTTTCATTTTATTTTCTTATTCCACAAATCCAAACCCCCCCTTCAAACCTAAACACCGGTTAATTTCATTCCATAAACTTTACACACACTTTGTGAGATCGACCTAGACTCACCACTGCTATAGTAGTAATCTAGTTATTTTATTTTGACTAGCGTAACGATGCGCGGTCAAATTTTGGTGCCGTTACTGGGGAGTGCAGTGTTTTAGTTTTTGTTTGTGGTTTAATTGGTGTTTTGTATATATTTGTTCGTAAGTGATTTCTTTTCTATTATTTTTTATCTTTTCATTTTTTTATTTTGTGTTTATTTTTTTTATATGGACGGAAGTAATTTCTTTTATAGCTCATATTCTTAATCCTATAACAATGTTTGGACTGATCAACCTAACTTTTGCTATGGATGGGATAATCATCAGACCAGAAGCTTCCTATCATGACTCCGGTCCATCTCTGGAAGAGTTGAGTAATATTGTGCAAAAATTGCAGGAGAATATTCTACAATTTCAGAAGGATAGAGGGCAATTTCCAAAAAACACATGGTCTAGCGCCCAAGATCTGGAGAGCCAGCATGGTTCAGGTGCATCTGTAGAAGAAATTGTTAACAAACTTGTTGCTAACAATTTGCAATTTCAACAGGATACAAAAGCAAGGCAACAGAGGATGGAACACCTAATGGGTCAGATGGCAATAAGTCTTAATCACCTAGAATCGCAAAGCGAAGAGGAGCAGCCGTATCAACCTGAGGTGTACCCAATTGATGTTTGTGCAGAAAATTTGCAAAGTGATGAGGAGCTTGAGAGGGCAACCCTTAATGAATTGCTTGTGTCAAAGAAGTGGAGAAGGAGCTTAAAGCCGCAAAGGACATATCTTTTAGCTTGGAGGTAAGTACTGAGTCCATAATTATTTTTTAAACTAACTCTTTACCTTTACATAACAAATTGGATGAGTTAAATTATAAATAAAAAGGTGAAGAGACGTTCAAAATATCTCTAGAGTGTATGGACTCGATCGAGATTAAGAAGTTGAGGATAGGGAAGATGCTGAAGGAGGATGATGATCAACTAAGGCCCTATTCGGAACTGCCTCACGTAGAGGAGCGCATGTGATACATGAAGATCACAATTTTTTCACGTTAGGTGAAAAAGTAGTCGAGCCAGTAACCCTAAACAAAGGCGCTTCTTGGGAGGCAACTCAAAGGAAGTAAATTTCTTTTCCTTTACATTTTCACATTACTTTTTATATGCATGTGTGTCTTTAATTTGTTCATTTTACTTGTTTTTAAGTTTTCAATTGAAAAAAGAGAAAGAATTAAACAAATTAAACAAACATTTTCTCGTTTTCTATTGCTTCTGGGATTATATAATCAAGATTAGAATGTGTTTTGACTAAAGAATTTCATAGCAACTTTAGCGTGTACTTTTGCTCTTGTGATTGGTCGATATGCATTATCTTTAGAAGAGTAGTGACTAATGGTAGACAAAGTCAGTAAGATTTTATGTCTTATTTGACTGACACATCCATATCAGTCTCATTTCCTTTTGATAATGTGTGACCTTCATGACATATATGGCCCGATTTTGCATTGATTTTCTATTCGAGACCACATTTTTATCACATGCATTAACATGGATATGATTAGGCATTCCTTGTTTTTCATAAACTACATTAGCCAAATAACCTATCCTATTGACATGATTTTTTCCTTGATAAACCCCTTTGAGCTTTAGCTTTTCTTTTTGTGTTAACCATATTACATGCTTTATACTTAACCAAATATCCTACCCAAGCCATAAAGCTAGTGAAACATTTGTGATTGGTGAGTTTGTGGATGTACAAAAGTGTAAGTGTGAGGGGGTACATATGTGTGGGTTGGTTAATGTTGGGATGTTTTGTTATGTCTTATCATCAAAATTCCCATGTTGATGTAATTTATTTTAATTTTTATAAGGAAAAGAAAGAAAGAAAAGAGAAAAGAAAAAAAATGAAATGAAAAGAAAATGAAAATGAAAGAAAGAAGAAAAAAATTGTATAAAATAAATGTTTCAAGGAGGAATTGCATATGTGTTGAAAAGTTATTTATGGTTAATGCATCTTCCTAAAGTTGTAATGAATTTGTTATTTGAATATGTTGAATATGAGGTAGATGTTGGCTTGGAAGGTTCACTCTTGTGATTTCAATGTATTGTTGGTATGAAATGTATGAGTGATTCCTTCATATTGATATATGTTTCATATGGTTTGTGTGTGAGAGCTAAATGAGGTTGTGAAATATAAATGTTGCATTCATCATAGCTGACGGTACCTAGTATTTAATGAGTGTTGCTTTGTTTCACTAGCTTTGATGACTTTCTTGCTATTTGACCCAAATACATCTTACCTTACCTTTGCCCACATTACAACCCTAAAAGGTCCTTTGATTCGTGATTCTGCATGTGAATATTCATGGTAGAGAAATGAAATCATATGTAAAGTTATAGATTGTCATGATTATGAATGGTGTTGAGTGTACCCATGGATATATCTTGTTTAAACACCTTCTGTCCAAGTCTACCTCTAAATTACTCAATTTCTAAGGATAATGAACATTGATAGATCATGAGTAGACGCTTTGAATGTTGAGTTTTTGCGTAGGTTTTGAAATTCAGTCACTTTTACTTATGGTTATCTATTCTTAAGAAATGTGGAAAATGAGTTAAAGTTTTGATTTTTGATTTTGATTTTGACGATTTGCCCGAGGACGGTCAAAGGCTGAGTGTGGGGGAACTTGATATATGTTTAAATTGTGACTCATGTGGTATCCTACACTTAGTGATTAATGTCTTAGAAATGCTTAAGATACTCACTTTAACTCATTTGTGATTTTAGGTATAATTTGGAAGTAAAGGAATTAAAATGAGTCAAAAGCACTACATTTGGGTCGTTTTCTGAAGAATCACAATGTTTTGTCATCATAGAGCAAGAATGATAAATATTGGAGCAAGTAATTAATGCCAAGAAAAATGAGACATATGTTAAAAATATAAAGATGATTAAAGATGAAACAAGCTAAGTGAAGAATCAGCCAAAACAACAGCGTCACGAGCAACAGAAGGACATGCGTTAAACGCATGCAGGCTAGGCATGAAACGCATGCGTTGGGCGTTAAATGAAGACGTACGCTGCGTTAAATGCAGCATTCCAGAGTAGTGAAGAGGAAGGTTTTAAGGTGAGGAAGGTTTATCTGTCGCATCAAGGGAACAATGCGGCGCAGGCGATAGATGGGAGCAGGTGTGAAGAGAGTGATGGTTGTGGCTTGGTGGCTGGAGAAATTGGAGAAGAGCTGCTGCAGAAGAGAGTGTTAAATGGACCATCATCTTTAATTGTCCCATCCTGAACAGTGAAGAGTAGAGACGACTGTGTAATAAGGCAATGAGAGGAGAGGGCGGCAGAAGCATATGGAAAAAATAACCCACAGTTGAAGCATGAAAATAAAGATGGAAGGCTAGTTTTTCGACGCTGATTCAACGGGATTATCAATGCCAAGTCATGGTTAAGCTAATTTTTATCATTTTAAAGTTGTAATTTTTTTTGGGATTATTGTGTTGTTGGTATTGACTTGATTGGTTTTGGGATGAATGATCTTAATATGTTATTTTGATTGTTTTATTTCGAACCTATTGCTAAAACATTGATTTTAATCCGTAATCGTTACTTTTGATGTTTGTGAGTAGCATCTAATGATCGTTAATCATTAGGAACAACATAACTTAGGTTAGATAACCTGAACGTCTGAGGTTACTGCCTATATTGATCGTTTTTCAATTCATAATGCTACTGCCAAATTGAATCTATAGATTGTATCTTAAGTTATTCGGTAGTTAGGTTTAATTAATGATCGTATCTTGATTAAATACAACCTAAGGGAAAACCGAGATTTGTAGAGCGTTCTATTAGTTTTAGATCAATGGTTCGAAAAGAGTTGTAAAAATGTTAGAATGATGGAATATGCTTGATCGTGTTTAGGCCAAGATTGATCCTAGAATCAGACTTATACTCGACACTTTTCTCATTTTCAATTGTTTGTTTTAATTTGTTTTTGATAGTTTACTTTTACTTTAAATTCTAAATTGGTTAAAATCCAAAATCCCCCCATATACTTTCCTTACTTCAATTAATTTCGTTACAAAAATTAATCGAACATTCCTTGTGGATTCGATCCCGACTCACCATAACTACAAATTTTAGTATGCAAAGTCAGGTAAATTTTGCAGTACACTCGACACGCGCTGTCAGACTAGTTATGAAACACATTAAGCAAAGTTTTGGAAATGGTTTGCTTGTTTAAACTTTTGTTTAATAGTTTTACTTATGTTTGTTAGTCTGAATAATGAAGGCAAAAAAGGCAATAGTTATACCTTAAAGCCTTACCTGGAAATGGTTTGATGTACTAGAACAATGTGTAAATGTTCTTCACCTAACTTGATATTGGAAAGTACAAAGTATTAGATGTTTCAACATTTGCTATATTACTAATTTGATGTTCTAACCTAAACAGGTTTGACGTTTTATGTACTAGCCTAAAGATGTTTGATGTTTCAACATTTAGTAAGAAAAATTAGTGACAAAATAGGATCTTTAATCAATGGAGATAGAGTATTGGTTAGTAGTCAAATGGAGTTAAAAGAGGCAGCAATTGACTACTCTAAAAAAATGTCATACACTTTACCTCCAATGATTAACACAACTGTTAAGTTGTTTTATAAGTTATCAAATTATTGATGAGGAGACAAAGATGTTTAATAGACCTATAATTCTAATTCTTTGTATTAATAATGTACATGTTCTATCATTCATGAACTTCAACGAAAATGAAATTACCTAAAAGAAATGCAATTCACACTGATTGGAAAATAAAGGAAACCAACACTTTACTATAAAAAGATGATAATCTCTTTCCATCCACAGACTTTAAGCTTTCCCTGAAAAATACAAAACATTGTGAAGAATTTGACAATTCCAACTAAGCTTCCATCAACCTCAGTAACCCATTCATGAACTTCGACAAAAAGGAAAAAACGTAAAATAAATGCAATTCAAACTGAAATTGGTAGTCATTGTATTCATTGCTTAATAACATTAATCCCAACAAGATCCTTACAATCTATTGTTGTTCAAGTCATAAATATCACAAAATTGTTTAGTTCACTAATAATTAAATGTTAAGTTTACATTTTGTCCTTTCCCTTTGAAGATGCAGTTTGACTTTGTTGGCTTGGATTCATATGCGCAGTAACAACTTCCTTCCTCTTTATTGATTTTTTCCCAAGGTTTAGTAGTCTCTGACTTCTCCTTCCAGGCTATAGATAAAATGCAAATGTTTGTTAAGCTGTATGAATTAATTCATGTTTAGTAAGAATGTAAATATTTAACACTTACATTTAACATCTGCAACCTTGTGGTTTCATTTGTGTATTCCCCCATCCCTTCCATCCGTTTTTTGATCTTCCTATTTGCTTCTTATTGAAGAGAAGAGTATGTGACAGGACCTTTTTCTGTAATTTTTGCTTAAGAATCTGGATTACATCTTCCAACATCAAACATCATCAAGTTGCTTTCGTCATCTGCAACACCATAACCAGGCCCTCTTCTCCTTTTGGTTTGGTTCTTAGTGGTGGCCCTTGAAGAAGTACATATATTTGTGTCTTCTGAAGCACCTCCAAGTGTTGGGAGAACAACTGAGGCTATTTCATTTGCACTTCCACATACATAAGCAGTAGCAGTTGTGGCACCAGTAGATACAGACACAGTAGCAGAGGCAGAAGCAAAGGTTTTTTCTCTTCTTTTACCTTTCATTCCCCTTTTAGTGTTGGATGTAGATTTAGAAGCACTTATTGGGTTGTCAGTGTTGGTTTCAACTGTGGATATGCTTTTGGGGATTGACTGTGAGTTCGTTATGTTTTCCCCACATGGAAATCAGTTGACTGGTCTGGGTTCAGATTTTGAAACTGGGCTGGAACCTACTATTGATAACAGTGATAATAGAACATAAAAACCTAAAAGGTTGCCACTACTATGGAAAAGAATCTTAGTTGTACCATAAAAAAAGACAAAATAGCTTAGAAATTACCTCTCGACCCTTCCAAGGACAACCTCTTTTATTGTGTCTTTCTATATAGCAGCGGCTACATATAATGATCATGCCCCTCTTAGACACGTGGTTAACATTTTGCTTTTTGTTTATTTTTGTATTCTTTTAAGGTTCATTAATGTTTGAGTCCTGGTGGCCTAATAATTTCTTCATTCTAATGGGTCAGTCCTTCATACTAGGCATCGGTTGGATGGCCTTCCCATATGCTTTGACATATTCTGTCTTCCATAACCAACTAGAAGTGTACTCTTCAATATTAACCTACTATCTCTAATAGAACATATGGCATGTGCACAAGGAATGTCAGAGAGGGTATATCTCCTACAAGAACATATTTTGTTCTGAAGCCTCACCACATATTTGTTTTGTCCATGCATAACCTCCTTCTCCATTATGATGCACTGAATAATGTTGAGCAATCATGACTCTTCTCAACTGCTTCCTATATTCTTGGCCCTAAATTACCTTTCCACTTGGCAGCCTCTTTCCTTTTTTTCACAATTTTTTTCATCAATTCTCTTATAATATGCTCAAACAACCCTAAAACTGACATTTTTCTTGCATCAACCAAAGTCTTATTGAAGGCTTCTCATAAGTTATTATCAACCAAATCAATCATAGAATCTTCCCTCTAGAAAGCCCAACATTATTACTGAACTAGTGCATAACTCTCAATATCTTCTGCTGCCCTTTACTTCTTGGCTCTGAGCTTATCCAAATTTTCTTCATATTCCCTTACTGTGAAGGATTTTACAATTTTCCAAAAATGCTCCTTCATCTCTCCCCTTTATGTCCTCTTCCATGGCAACTCACATAAACATGTCTAGCACAAAACCTATGCTCAACCTCTGGACACAAATCGACAATGGCTCTATCAAGTCCTTGCAAGGGAAAACATAACTATTTGAATAGGCATGTGGATGCAACTCTACATATTTCGTAATAATTACACTCTCAATGAAAGTAAAAACAAGATCGATGTGAAACTTTTACCTTTTGTCGGTCAGTCATTATAGTCCAACCAATTTTGGAGCCTAAGTGAGGTAAATCTTCTTTCAGCCTTTCAATGAACCACTTCCATATGACTGTTGACTCAACTTTAGCCATAGCCCAAGCAACAGGAAACATTTGATTGTTTCCATCTCTTCCCACAACACATAGAAGGTTACCTTTAGTTTTGGTTTTCAACCAACATCCACTTAGGCCAAGAAAATGCCTGCATCCATGCCTAAACCCATGTTTAGTAGCTTATAAGCATATGTAAATTCTTTCAAATATAGGTGGAGATGTTGGAATTGGTCGAGACACTGTCAATGTAATAGTGCTTCCTAGGTTGGTCTGCCTAATCACTTCAACATAAGACCAAAGCTTCCTAAACTCCTCTTTAATGTTGATCACAACACTGTCTACTATTTTTTCTTTGTTCTTCTCACTATACTCATGGACACTTCAACACCTAAACAATCCTTAACGTAAAATTTGTTGTCATCATTCTTCAAACATGGCTCCCATTTAAGCTTATCCTTTAACAAGTCAGATAAGATGATGGTGTTCATCATAGGATTTATATATACCCTATTACAGTCATGATTATTCCTAAATTTCCTAACTAGAAATGACTGCAGCTTCCTATCAAATGCTCTATATATACACCAAGGGCAGTTCTCTGTCCTATATTTTCCTTGGACAAGGTTGGGCTTATTTTTGGTAAACATGACAACCCTCTTTGTTTTGATGGACAACAAACTCACTGCACGCTTAAATTGAAAATGATTAAGAAAAATCATCCCTACTTTAATGTAAGGCTCAGATGCATTTTCATCATAAACAGGGTATTTCCTTTTCCTCCTAGTAGTATCATCTATTATATCATCTACATCACTAACAAGTTCTCCATATTCATCACTGTTATAATATTCAGACAAAACTACCTCATCTTCATCACCTGCATCATCTGAATCAACTTCATGTGGTCCATTATCTTCATCATCACCATTACCTTCATCTGCTTGCTTTAAATCCTCTTTAATATCTTCATCAAGCCATTACCTTCATCTCCTTGCTTTAAATCCTCTTAACATCTTCATCAGGACCATTACCTTTATCTCCTTGCTTTAAATCCTCTTCAATATCTTCATCCAAACCATTACCTTCATCTCCTTGCTCTAAATCCTCTTCATCCTCTTTAACCTCCATATTTGTATCATCTTCATTCTCCATATCTGCATCATTTTCATCCTCGACATTTGAAACATTGTCTAAATTACCTACATTACCTCTGAACCCTTTATTATTAACATCCTCACCATTATATTCAATTACATTACCATGATTAACCTCATTACATTCATCCTCAATCACTTCAACGAGGGTATCCATACCATGTTCAATATAAATATCAATACCACTTGTAACCATCATCTGACTAACCATATCTAACAGACTAGCATCATCTTGTACAACCCTCAAACCATTACATAGTTCAAAACTAGGCATAAGATAAAATGTCTTTTTCACATTGTTATACCCACTTCTCTTACAGACATCAGCTAGTTCAAAATAGCTCAATAAGTTAGGATCAAATTCAATTTCATCCACAAAACCACCCTTATACATAACATTATCACCCACATTAACAAAACATCTCGAATAGTGAAATCTCAAAGTTACTTCATCAAATGTCATTCTGCTAAACCAAAAAAACCAACTCCAGGAAAACGAAGAGACTCAGTCAAAATATTGAAAGGAAACACTAAAGTGAAACTGAGAAATTCAAGGCTAGGACACCACATGATGCTTAACATATTCATAACAATACCATCAACCAACTAATTAAGAATGGTGAAAGGTGATAAGAAACACACACATACACAAACGCAAAGATATAACTCTTCTAAGAGCTTACTAAGTTCTATTAATTAAAGTATTACATCAACTTTAAGTTACTAGTAATTAGAGTCTTTCAGATTTAAGTTACTACTAGAATGTCAAATCAAAACTTTATGTTATCATCAATGATATTCATAATACTACAAACAACAATATAAAACAATACATCATTTGTAATTAAAAAAATACACCCTCATACCACAAATACTCTCACTAGTAAAGCAAAACATGTTGGACATAATAGTTAGACGACTTACCTGGATGGACGGACAACAGCGATCTACAAAGAAGGAGGACGTCGAAATATTATTGATGCTCTTCAACACAAAACACAACCTGCAAACAACAGAAACAAACAAATGATCTAAGATATTAAATCAAGTGAACGAGAGCTTTCCTATACTAACTTGTGGTTAAGTTCTGAATGATACTTAGATAATGATCTAAAAAGAGAGGGCTACTAAGGATTGTTTTCTTTGTACAAATTCATCTAAAAAGTCATCAGTGGCCAAAATCCATCTACATTTTTTCTTATATGCCAATTTTCAATTTTTTAATTCCTCCAATTTTATTTTTAATTGGACTTATAAAAGAAGTAGGATAAAACTTAGTCCTCTCTTGAAGCAAGTTTATTGAGAGATGAATAATTAAATCTATAGACAAAATGTTTGAGGCTTTAATTATATTTGGATTATAGGCAATGACTATACATCCATATCATTTGTATATATACGCAAGGATGTAAGAGTAACTCTAAAATGGATTGTTTCTCTATATGATCACATTTCAAGTCCTTCTTAATTGATGTTTTCTTATTTCTTTTTCCCTAACGATGTTTCTTCCCTTAATAAAACCCTCAATTGAAATAAAGGACTACATGTTAGACTTATGCCCAAATAATGTTGGAAATTAATTAGTAAGTCACCCCTAAAAAGTTAACATTTTGTTTCTTTAAAATGAATATTTTATTTCTAATTTTTAGTAATCAAACTATAGTTGCAAGTTTCACATGTCAACTTTTCCTTTAATAGAACAACCACTTAACATTTAAAGAAAAAAGGATGTAGGAGGGCAACAGAATTAAAAGCATCAGATTAAGATTTTGTTAGGACCAACTACTTTTATATTGTGCTCTGATTGGTAGGGAAGATGAATTTTTCTACTTTAGCAAGTACATCTTCTTTTACCCCAGTTAAGTATTTTATAAACCAATACAAGTTAGAGTGACACTATAGTGGGCTTTAGTTCACCTATTCTAAGCCACTTAAAAAGAGATAAAGTCACTAGATTAACACTAATAGGCATAAATAATTAATAACATTAGAAGCACTCAAATGGCATGGAATCATAAAACTCCCAAGATCCTTTATCTTTACTAGTAATTGGTCATGCAAGTTACTCAAAGGAACCATAGCATAATCCTCAAGTTTATTTTTTTTAAGAGATAATCTTCTTTAAACTTACTTAATATGTTGGGTCCCGAAACCCAACTACTTAAACAAAACAGAGTCGAAAACGAAGACTGCTGGGCCCGAGTCCCGACCCTCAAGGCTGAACCTAGGGTGATTAGTCGAGACAAACAAAGAAGGAAACCGCGGAAGCCAAACATTCATTTAAAGCAGCATTATCCACAATATAATTTTAAGTCAATCTACACAGCAACTAACTTCATTTACAACAAATCCATGAATATATGGTCATACAATCCATGCTGAAAGCAAAATACATCAGGATGCTCAATAATGAGATGCTCAATGAACTATCCAAAATAGCACTGACTTAGTACAAAAAGCCTCTAACTATTGAGGAGCGCTCGATGCCTTGCAAAAGATCAACTGTCGTCTTGAGATGCAC
>JANKOD010000193.1:16240370-16259296 GCA_026284645.1 Erythroxylum acuminatum | reverse complement strand
TTATCCATTTTATACTATAATCATATTATAATATAATCTAAGCATATCATATTATACTATAATCTAAGCATAATGCACTACAAAAATATCAATGTAAGTTATATCATATTTTAAGTAAAAGAATTGAAATTATGAAATTCATACTAAAAAAGAACTGAAATCATTTTTTCAAAGAATAAACATTTCATCAAACACCTTACATGCATCAGAAATTTATCCCAACATCACAACTAAAATCACTTCTTGTCCCTTTTATTACTAACATTTATACCTTAAAGTTGTTTTCCAATCACAAAATACACAAATAAACGAAAGTAATCAAATACCAAAATTAAATTTCATCCAATAAACGAAAAAAATACATGACAGTAGTTGCAAAAATACCTTCACAAAAGGACACGATGACAATGGTTGGAGAAGACAATGCCGACGAGTAGAAAAGGAGTCCACAACAGAGAGACCAGAGAGAAGAAAACCGAAGAGGAGACGCAGGAAGAAGGAAGAAGAAGACGTAGGTAGGGGGAAAATGTCGGGTGAGTTTAAATTTTAAAAAAAATTACCGACGGAAATTTCCGTAGGTAAACTTAAAATATTTTTATTCCGCCAATAATTTCCGCCTTTTTACCAACGGATATCTTATACCGTTGCTAAATCCTTTACCGACGGAATCTTATACCATCGCTAAAGTCCATCACAAAATTTGTTGGGATGATTTCTCTCCATATTTAGCGACAGATATTGGTACTGTCGCTAAATGAAAATTTTCCGTCAATTTTACCGATGGAAGTGGATTTTCCTTCGATATGTTGCAACGATATATTTTCTGTCTGTAATTTTCCGTCGCTAAATTTTGCTTTTCTTGTAGTGCTATTTTCAGACATAAGAGGTTAGCCTCATGTTCATAGTATTCAATCACATCAAAATCGCTCTTTATCATCTGGGAACGTATTTGAAGTCGTTGAGAATGGTAGTATGATTCTTTCAAACTATATAGAGAGTTATTGTTAAATACATTGTTGCTTTACATAAGAAGATGAAGCGCCTTTTAGACTTCAAAGATAAGGAGGACTTGAGTTTTTCATATAAGATGGATGTTGATTTATGACAGAGGATTAAAGGCTTAATACTTTCTTTAGTGATGGCATTATCATCTAATGACCAGGTCGACATTCTTATAAAATAAATAAAAATTGATTAGATTAGATCCTCTAACCTAAATGAAGCATTTGAGGTTTTGTGTTATAAAAGAAAGTCAACAAAAAGAAGATTGGAAGTTGGACTAAGTGAAAAAAAAGGTCAGTCTTTAATTTGTTAAACTTCATATTTTTATAAGTTGTAACAATCATTTAATTTTGTTTGAATTAAGCGTAACAATTTAATTCATATGTTTTTCCAAGTTGATGGAGGTGGCAAATTAGTCAAGGGGTTAAGGAGGTGAAAAAGTAAAAATAGTCATAGGTGGACGAGGTGGAGTGGATCCTTTATTTCAATAAGTCTATTCCAACTCCATTCCGTCACAATACGATGATGTTTTAATAAAACCCAACTTTTACATTTAAACATAGTGTTGGCTTGGCTCTCGCCTAAGCCAAGCCGATGCATTCTCTTTCCTTTGTTTTTTTGTTTCCAACCTTTACTTCCCCTTCTCTACCCTTAATTTTCTTCGATCTTGCGCTAAAGAGAAACATGAAGAAAAGAAAGGTGGGTTATTTTAAGTTCCTCCCCAAGTCTTTCTAAAAATATCAAATCATTCTCCATGTTATTCTTTTTCTTTGTTCTGATCTTCTCTTCTTCTTTTTTAAATTCTCTTGGGTTTTTCTTCATCAAAGAAAACGAATGGGATTAAAAGACGAAAAAAACATAAAATATTAGATTTTTTGAACAAAGATTGGAGTTTTTGGTGAGAGGAAATGGAGATTTGCATCATATGGGGTTGACGATGAAGCAATTTATAAAAGATCTATGTCCTAGTGTCTTGGTATCTTGTAAATAAAGATGAAGGAATTTAGCTGCTTAAATTTCACGACCTTTTATCATGTTTAATTTTTGTTGATATTTTGCAGGGCTTATTTAGGGAAGTCTGTGTCCCTTTCATCGTAAGTTTGTACATTTTGCTTTATTTTTCTTTCATTCCATGATTTCGAAGTTGCGATTAATTTTAGATGCTAGTTTGGGAAGTTAGTTTTGCAAATTATATATAAAAATTAAAATTTGGTAGAATCTTGAAGCAGTAGTTTGAGGATTTAAAAGTGATATTGATTGGTGAGTAGTCATGTTATGTACCTACAACCTCTCCTTCCTTTGATGTTTTTATTTTTCAAAAAAATAAAAAAATAGATTTTTGCTTCACTCCCTCCTTTTGATTATGAGAAGATTGCTCGATGTCATTATCTGAAGTGAAGGTGTGGACACTGTGAAGCCATTTTGGTGCCCAAAAATACCCAAATTAGAGATGGGCACAAGAATTCAATAAATTCCTCTATAGTTTCCACAATTTCTTACCCCTGATTACTCCAACTACAAGCCCATGAGCTAGAAATGCAAATATGGAGACCTCATTTTCAAGCAGTGATCATTTCTTTTCTTTTTGTCTTCTATTTTTCTTCAAAAATTCTAGCTAGTTCTTGGAAATCATGTGCCTAAATGAATAGTTTCAGTTTTTATAACCATCTCTGGCCCTGCTTCTTATTCTTCTGATTTAATCAATTTCAGATGGTACTAGGACGTTTTGTTCAAGGGATTCTTACAATATAGTATTTCTACACAATCTCATAGTAAAAACTATTATGATGGTGAAATTTTTGGCCTTTGCTTGAGTATGCGTATCTAATGTATCTTCCCTGTTAAACAAGATGAGACTTGTATGAATTTTCTAAGTGTATGTTGGCACATTAATTTTTTATTTTTTACCTGAAAAAACAATGCCAAATTGTCCTGTGTAGTTTTAAGATATTGACTTTTTCCATTTATTTGATATTTGGGAATGAAACAATAATATGAGCTTAAGAAACAAGAATTGTGTCTTCACATAATATTGCTTTTCTTGCATGAGTTGAAGTCCAGTTGATCAAGATAAAGGTATGCATATAGACTTGTGTTTTGCTATAATCTAAGATATGCATAACTTTTTGGATGCTAAAAACATGTGATTGTTTAATGCATAGGAGGTAAAACTTTCTTGATGGGTTTTGCTCAAGAAGAGTAATTTCGTATTCATGTTGTTTGTTTTTCTGCCTAATCTCATTTTTCCAGATGCAACTGGTTTAACTTCTTGCTCCTCTTTTCTCTCTTTGACGCGTATTCAAGGAAAGCTGGAGTTAAAGCCAGTACTTGTATTAGAATTGTTTACCTTATGAATCCAAAGATCCTTTGCGACGATTATACTTATAGACTGTGATTTATTATCAAAACTGTCTCGTGTTGAATTGTTTTCAAAAATGATACTTTCAAGATTGTAAACTATGAAGACACATTTGTATACAAGTTGGTTTTTTTTCCATTCCACCATGAGTTTCTCACGACTTCATTTACATTTTCTCTTTTGCTAATATTTTCCGCCACAATGTCATCCCTGAAAAAATTAGAAGTTAAATGTTCATTTTTTTGTCTATATCATTGTTAGAAGTTTCATGACAATCTCAAGAATTAAACATTTCGCACTTTGACACAAAAATATTTTTTATCATAAGGATTCGTCATTTATAGACAATACATAATAATGAGTATATAAAAAATTACATAATAATGAGAGTATAAGAAAGAAATTGCCAATTTTCAGTAAAAAACAAAACATGCACCTCATCGATAAAGATGCATAAATTAACTTAAACACTCAACTTTCTTTTCAATTTATATTCACAAAACATGCCTCATGGACATGGAAGTAGACAATCACATGTCTCAACAAAACCACCTATATCTACACTATCATAATTAACATTATTGTTTTGTTGTGAGTTATTTATTATCACTTCGCTTACACCATATGGTTGTTATGCCTATAAGAATCATAAAAAATAGTATCATTAGTAAATTGTGAATAAGTTACTAAACCGAATGTCATTATTAATATTATTATAGAAAAAGATAAATACCAATTAGAGTTGATCATGTCCATAGAAAATGGAACACCTTCAACAAAATTTGTTTAACTTGAATTGGCAGAGACAAGCTATCATAAAAAAAGTTAAAGCGTATATAACCAAAATAATTAGACTAATTGTTAAAACATTGAATCTTTTTAATTAGAAAGTAAACATGTACCTGGAGAAATTGTTTACACAAATAATATGGTTGGTGAATTTGAACCATGTTTAAGTTATCAATACAAATCTCACTTCCTTGCATTTGATTTGCATATTGAAAAACACAAAGAAAATATTAATGAGAAATTAAATAACACATGACTAATGTAGTTTAAAATACTATTCAAACCTCATCTTGATTGTTTCGTTGATAGGGAATTGTATATTGATTCTATGTAGTTTGAAAGTTTTCTCTCATACTTTGTCTCACCCAAAAAAAAGGGGGAAAATAACATTATATAAGGGACATAAAAATTCAAGAATATAAACATTCTTTCAATAAAACCTCAAGATTAAATGATAATGTTGGTGCTGAGGCTGTGATATTTGTTGGAGCAATTTGTACGTTTTCTGTTGTACCCTATCTCACCTATAAAATAGAAAAAAATTAATATCATTATATAAAGGACATGGAATTCAAGAATTAAAAAATTTACAAATAAAACCTCAAGATTAAATGGGTGCCACAATTGTAAGATTTGCTGGAGTCTTAACCTTTTTTAGTAGATGTGCTTTTTTTCAAAGCCTTCTCCAAGCCAGCCCTTAATCTCTTACCTGAAATAGTTTTCTTCTTGATTTTGATTCCTTTAATTCCAATACCGTCATTTTCACGAATTTCAATCTCATTTTGGTCTATTATAACACTTGAATATTGAACAATCCCTTCAGGTAATCTAGCATTGGAGTTCGCATTCGAGTGTTGGACAATTGATCCATTACCTTATAGTCTAGCATCCATGATTTCCAACATCTTCAAAATGAAATCTTTAACAATTTTGTAAGTCCCTTCACTCTCAGATACTTTTGTAACCAATTGAACATATAACCAACAATTTTTTATACCGCATACTTTGACATATCTTAGAATCCAAATTGCTTATGTTGGTTCCTGAATTTTCAGCTCCCATGAATCCAAGTTTTTCTTTACATGTCCACCTTTTCAATAGGCACTAAATTGGGATCTCCACAATATTTTTCACAGCAAAACTTTCAAAACATGAGAACATAAAATTCTATCAAACTTGAATTTTCTACAGCTACAATCAGTTTTTTCATTTGATGAATCATAAGTAACTGTATGGTAATAGCTACTCTTATGAGGAGTAAGTTGGTACTTTACGATTGATCCAAACTCCCTAAAACTTTCAATGCAAGAAACATGAGACTTACACCACTTATTTTGAAAGCACTTCAACACCTTAGAAGTATAAACACTTGCATGTTTCAAAATTTCAATTGGATACAATAATAAGGGAATACTTGATTTAAAATCAATAAAAGAGTCTTTCAAACTGATGAAAAAACTCTAAGAATTTGTGTTGATAAGTGACATATCTCGTTACAACACTATTCATGCTCTCACTTCTTTGTGTCGTCGTCATACCTACATAAAACATTTGTCTTCCATACACTAAAGCCCATTTTTCCTTTGTCCCAAACATGTGCCTCAACCAATCATTGTCTTCAATTCTGTATTTGCGCAACATCTCATTCCGTGCATTACAAAATCTTCTTCTTCTTCAAAATCATATATGCATAAGCTAAAATCTCTAGCAAAATCTTTGATTGAGAGAAAACACTATTTAAATGAATGGTGACATTTTGATAAATGTGTCAAATACATAAGCGATGATGGGTTTCAGGCCATCTTAGTGCTAGAGCCTTTGTTGTTGCTGCATCTTGATCTGTAAGAATAATTTTAGGTCTTTTATCACACATAGCTTTTGAAAAAGTATCAAATATCTATTCAAACATGAGGGATTTCTCATCATATAACAATGCAACACCAAAAAGTGTAGTCTGCTTATGATGATTTGCACCTACAAATAATGCAAGTGGATGACCTTTATTATTCTTCCTGTAAGTTGTGTCAAAGCAAACCACATCACCAAAATTTGAGTAATCTGCTCTCATCTGTGCATTTGACCAAAAAATATTAGTTATTAAATCATGTTCATCAACTTGGATAACATATATTGGTTATTTAGTATTCAGATTCATCACGATAAATCTCAAATTTTATTACATCCCATATATTGAGTATGTATTGCAAAAGTTTAATATAAAGGATTGAAAACTTTCTGCATCATTGATTTCTTATATATAGAGATTACTTTGTCACAACATCCAAATAATAAGATGGAAAGAGAGACCATGAAGAATACTCTTTATTTTAATGTAGTTGGCACTCATGTCTATACTAGACCATTAAAATACAATCAAGCAGGTTTTAGGATATTTTTCAAAGAACAAAGGATTATATACTAGCATATAGGAAGGTTGAGAAACTAGATATGATTGGATACACAAATTCTAATATTGCTATATATCCAAAGGACAAAAAGTCCACATCAAGTTATATTTTTTATTACCAGATAGTGCCATTTCATAAAAGAGTGTCAAGTAGACACTTGTGACCTCTTTGCCTAAGCATGTAGAGTTTATTGTATGCTACAAGATTGCTTCATAGGTAGTTTAGTTAAGAAATTTGATTTATAAGCTATCTGTGGTTGATTCAATTGCTAAACCTATTCAATTGACTATGATAATCTTTCTATAGTGATATTCAATAACAATAATAAGAATATCATAAGGTCTAAGCATTTGAAGGTTAAATATTTGACCATAAAGAAACTTGTAGAAAAGGGTGACATCATAATAGAGGACATTTTAACTGAAAATATTTTGGTTGATCTTCTACCTAAAGGTCTTTGTCTAACCATTTTATAGAGACATGATTACAACATGGGTGTTGTGAATTCTTTTAATAGTATTAGCTAAATATCATTGTGTATTTGCTCTTGATATAGTTATGTTTTCATATGTTACGATTGAATTGATTATATATATTGATGATCATCATTTTATCCTCAATCATACCTATTGGTTTGTAATGTTATAATTCAAGTAAAAGTCTTGAATTGATTATACATATTGATGATCATCATTTTATCCTCAATCCTACATATTGGTTTGTAATGTTAATTCAAGTAAAAATCTTCAGATTTGTATCAATAATAAACATATTACAAGTTATTAGGCATATATACAATTTGACTTTGATCTTATGTCTTTTGACACATTCAAGTGTATTGAGATATTGACGAGTTTATAAAATATATGAGTTTTTAATCCTATAAGGGTTTTTTTTAATGTAGTTTAGCATGTCTTAAAAAAATATATTTTTCTAATGCATTTTAGTATAAAATTTTGAGAAATTGAGACTGACAAATGAAACGTGGTATATTATAGATCATGTACGTGTTATTGTTTTTGGTCATATTCTATTTTCTCATTCATGTTAATAAGATTATTATATATGCATGATGGTGTTAGTTATATGCCACGCATGATACAATTTTTTGATACCTTCACTATTGAAAGCCTTACATGATTAAATAATATATTTCTTTTAACTTTTGAATCAAATATTTTATAAGGGTCAACAAATTTAGCGTTGTTCGCCTTTATTGTTTATCCTTATTACAAATGCAGTGATTAATATTTGTTTAAAGGAAGTATGTTGGACTTTTATTTCTATTGAACATTTAATAATTATCTTTTTAAAATATTAATGCTAAAAATATTAAAGTTTCAACGAGCACAAAAATAGTCTTGGGCAATTAATTTCAGTGAACCTCAGTTTTAAAGCACCGGGTTTGCCTTGAAACTAGTCTTGCTATCCAGAGGCTTGAACATGGGAGATTTTGCTATCTTCTCTGTTGAAAGGCCTCATCTTTGTTATTAGCATAGTCTATAGAAGAAATGAATGCGACCCAAGCAAGGCATCTTTGAATACCTTCGTAGGCCTACTATTTCACGCCGAAGACTTTGTCTAGGCCACGTCTTTTCCGAAGAAGTGAAGACCGCTAAGAGTTGGATCGTATGTGAACTAAACTTGTGCCCGAATTTGTAGACTAGTAGTTTTACCACATTTCTGTTTGTAAAGTGTTTTCATCCTTTTATTGCAATAAATAAATAAAAAATAAAAGGTCAAGAAAGCATTGGCGCAGGGAACAAGGAAGGGAAGAAGGTAACAGAAGAAATGTTGCCTAGTTTTTCTGCCGTTTCAAGTTAAAAAGTGCAAGTGAAACAAATTGTAGTAGTTTATTTTGAGAAGGCACGTAGGAGGAGTAAGGCTATCAAAAGTTGGTAAGCAACAAAAGTCTGAGTAGACGATTAGCACCCCCTACCCCCTTGACAACTGCTGGACAGTCACACATATTTGGGATTTATATTGACGACAAGCAGAAGCAAAATCATTTCCTTTGTCCATTGTTTTGACAGGTGAAATGAAAGGCAGAATATTATATCTTAGAATCTGAAAAGAAACCAAGCACATGGACGTCACATCCTTTTGAATGATAACGGAAGTTACTGCCAACTTGGTAGATTAGGAGAAAGTTGATCTGACATGAATCGCCAACTTTGAGTATCAAAATTTACTTCAACCACCATCAAACCAGATAAAAGAAAATTACATAATGTTAGAGATCGATGTATTAACAGGTCTAAATGTCATTATAGAGTTTTAAAATATACACGTTAAAAGGGAATAATAGAGATATAAGATAAAAAAAAATTTAAGTAACAACGTAAAATATAAATTCTAAAAGGTGGAGGAGTTTTCTTTTCTTAAAAAAAAATCTTGAATTGTATGTTTGAACTTTGAAATGGTTATCTGATTGAACAAACAGGCAACCAAGTTGGCGAGTTCTCGCTAAGTCCACGCTGAAAAGCTGCCGGATTTTTATACTGCCCTACGTTGGAGATCTAAACGGTCACAATTGCTCTTCTACTTTCAGTTTATTAATATTGCATAAAAGGTTAGAATAAAATTATTTTATTAATTAATTGTTAAAATTAAATTATCTTAATTTTTATATAGTATTTAATTATTATCAACGACAATAATATCATACTTTAATGTTAATAATTTTATTTAAAATTAAATAGAAAATTAAATAAGACAAAATTTAAAAATAAAACAAAACGGTACGCTAGAATTATGTTTCTTGTGGCTTACCTCAACTACGTAATTTTGGAAATGTTAAGTTGAAATATATAATATAGCTCTGTAACTTACGTGTGTGTTTTTTAAAAATTTTGAAACAAGAGGCCTAGCTACTTTATGATAGTTTACCAAGTCATCCGTGTGCGATCTTATGACCGTTTGGACTGGAGATTACGTTTGGATGACAGAGATTTGCCAAAAAGAAGAATTACCATATACTAGTTTGTGGTGAATATAAAAATGTGAAAAGGGATAAAGAGAATTCCTTCATGTGAAATAGAACAGATATGGAATCTTCATTGCGTGATTTAGTTTAAAAAGACATGAGAAAAAATGATTCACTTGACCAAATTTAGTAGGAACTAGGAATTAGGGGCTTTGGTTTGGATAAGCTACAACGGTTGATAGATTTTTGGATCCAATTCCTTGGACAAATGTTCAACTCTTTTCCATTAAACAACATGAGAAGTATCTTTGGCCGCCAAAAGGTTAATTGGCCTTACTTTCTGTGTGTACTTATTACCATTTTTCCTTTCCATCACAAGCTCGTCTTCAAGGCAGTTTACAAACGATTAATACAACCTTTTTTTAAAAAAAAAATTGATAAAACATTCTTCAATCATTTTTTTTTTTACTTTTTTAAAAAGAATCCAAACAGTAAGTTGTTGTCCCCCAAGATTCCATGTTTTCTTCTTTTCTACACAAGTAAGTTGGGCACTCCTACGGGATGGGATAAAGTAGGTGGCCAGAGCTGTTCTACGGCACAAGAAAAATGGTTGATGATATTAGTAAAATCTGGCATTGAAATATTGGATAGGTAAGTGTTTCAATTTTTAAACCTCCAAGGTATGGTCATTCTTTGCCTACATGAAAATGACAATGACTTTGTAGGAAAGTAAAGAGGGAAGAAAAGAAAAGGAAATGCTACCGAATGATACCATGAAAAAAAAAGTAAATAGGAGGAGACGGAATCTCTAGAGTTCAACGGAGTTTTCTTTTCTGACTTTTACGTGTCAGTAAATGTGTCTCGCGGAGTATAATTATCGGAAAATCCACAGGAAAAAGTCATAGCGAGTCAGTGAGGTGAGGTCAGCTGAGCTGAGGTGGGATTTATAAAATATCTTAGGTAAAACGGCGGGAGTATAGGAGAAATTATTTCAAAGAACGGGGGAGGAGAATAAATACCACGAAAATCAGGGATACAAACGACAAATTCAAACAAATAAATGAAACCGCTGCCCCTGCAAACAAACGAACGCTACTATTCTCAGTCTCTCTCTCTTGTCTGCTATGCCAAACACCAACCAATGAAGTGTGGATCGAAACGAAACTGAAAGAACACAAAGAATTGATATAGAAGAAGAAGAAGAAATGTTCAGGTTGAGCAAGCACAAACCAAAGCTCGGAGAGAAATTTGATTTCCATTTCTCTAACTTGCAAGCTCTTCAGGTCTCACCTTCCTCGACACGCATGCCTCAACACATGTACTTATTATGTCTGTATAGGTTGTAGACATTTTGATTATTATAAATTCTTCATATTCGATTTCTTGAATTCACTATAACGCTTCTGAATCTGCAGTTTAAATTTGTCTTGCAGTATTATATTATTCTGTATTTCTGCCGACTTTTCTTTTTTGCTTGCTCCTTCTGTTTAGTCGAATTGTAATGTGATTATGTACGTGTATTACGATGCTGCATTTTCATCTCTCCGTGCTTTTCACTTTGGAGACAAGTGAAGTGATGATAAACTGCGTCGGATTATTAGTTCCTTTCGAACTCCTCATGATTCGATCCGAAATTGTGCGGTAGTAGACCTGTTATTTGACATATTTATTTTATAAATGTTAAATGGGAAGAGGTGGAGCTTTTTATAAACGTTTTCACTAGATTTTTGCGACGAGAAATGTAATTAGATATTAAATTGAACATTGTGAATCATTTATGTTCATTGCTCTTTGGTAACTGCAGGTACCGAAAGGATGGGACAAGCTCTTTGTATCTATAATTTCTGTGGAAACCGGGAAGGCCCTCGTCAAGTCGGGGAAAGCGACAGTGAAGAATGGAAGTTGTCGATGGACTGAAACTTTGTCAGAGTCTATATGGATGCCCCAACATGATGCTCCCAAAGAGAATGAAGAACACCTCCAAAAGCTTGTTGTTGCCATGGTATAGATCGCGTATTCGTTTAATTGTTGTTGTTTCAGATCTAATTAACTTGGAATGATATTATTGATGTAGGGATCAGCTAAATCTGGCGCCCTTGGAGAAGCTATAGTCAATTTAGCAAGCTACAAGGCATCAAAAACTGCTCTTCCTGTTTCATTGCCATTGAAGAAGTGCTCTCATGGGACCATCTTAAAAGTAAGAATGTAGTCATTTCTATAATCCAACACAATTTCCACCTGTTCAAGTGTGTAGCTATTATAGTGACCACAGACTCCCAATGAGTTAAACGTTATTCCTCGTCAAACCTGCTTTGGCATAAAACATCTTAACTATACCTCTGTTTTTCAGCTTAAAATTCAGTGCCTATCACCAACAGATGATTGCCCAACTGAAGCAGAACTCAGGTTTGCAATTCAATGCAAGACCTTAAACTGTTGTGGAACTATTTCATTTTGTGTTCTTAGAGATTTTGGAATATATTTTGAAGGGAGGAACAGTCTGAAGACAAAGCTTCCAGTATTGAGGATCAAAACATTGGGGATGGTGAGACAGAAAGTAAATCTGAAGCTTCTAATAGTTCATCCAAAAGAAGCTTTGGATCCTCATCTAGTATCCCTCTCCATAGTACATCTTTTACAGGAGACCTACAAAGGGTATGTTTAAATTGAAATCAAAATTTTATGATTTATGTTTGGATTTCTGTCATATGAACTCCATTTGCATCAGAGGTCTGCTTAGTAACCAGCTACCATTGTACCTCTGTTATTAGAGATTTACAAGGGTCTGCCCATGTAGAAATGAGCTTTTTACAAGTTATGTTTTGATTTCAGTCATATGAACTCCATTTGCATCAGAAGGTTCTGCCTAGTAATCAGATGTCTATATGTCACTCCACATTATAGTCCCATTTAAGATTTTTGTGATTTCATTTTATAAACACTATAACGGTGCTATTGGACACTATACGTTCGAATTAAGATGAGATATTTCTTTATCTAGTTGGTAGCACTTAAAATTTCTACACTTTTATTGTTCTATGTTCCTAATGCAGTTAACAAAGAACTTACTTCTTGATACAGGACTTGTTTGTATCAGCATCCCCTTTTAGCTTTGACTCGACGGATGGTTCTTTGAGCAGAGAAACCTGTTCCCCGCGTAATGACTTCAACAACATCATTACTAAGACTCATATTGCAAGACAAGATTCAACTGGCTCCAACTCCCAAGATAGTACTGTTGCAGGATCTTATTCTTTCGATGGCTCTTCTAGGTCAAATCTCTCATCTTTTAATTCAAAATTTTCAATCGCTCGAAGCAATCTTCGGAATCAGAAAGATGACATCAATTGGGTATCACGTACTGTTGCTTCATCACCCTTGCAGAATTCTAATTCATATAAAGATTTGGAAGCAGCAGAAGTTACAATAGAGGAGCTACGGGCAGAAGCTAGTATGTGGGAACAAAATGCTCAAAAGCTGATGATTGATCTGGAAAGGTTGAAGAAGGATTTATCAGACCAATCAGAGCGTCAGACAAGTCTTGAAATGAAGCTTTCAGAGTCATGCTTAGAATGTGATCATCTGAAGCTAGAAAATAAGCGACTGAATGTCTTGTTGGAAGGTGTAGCAGGGAAGCGATCAGCCACAGAAGATAAGAAGGTCCAAGAGAAAGAAATGGATAATCTTCTAAAGGAAATGGAAAGTGAATTAAAGTTTCAGAAAGAGTGCAACGCAAACTTGGATTTACAGCTTCAGAGAACCCAGGAGTCAAACATTGAACTTGTTTCCATCCTTCAAGAACTTGAAGATACCATAGAGAAACAGAAAAAGGAAATTGCTGATTTGTTAAACATGCATGCTGGAAATAAAGGCCATCGAATTGAAAATAATGAGGAGACAATACTAAACAAGGAAGTATTCGGAGATAATCTCACAAGTGCCACTTGTGATCCAAACATAGAGAACACCCCTGTTGAGCATCTAGAAAAAGAATCATCCTTATACTTTGAACCAGAGGAGATGCAATTAGAAGAATTACAAAATGATTCTGAGTATCGGATGAAGGTTCTGGAAAAATCTCTTCAGGATAAAATTTTTGAGTTGGAAGTTGATCGAAACTTGAAAGCTCAGACTCTAATGAAGTTGGAATCAGAATGGAAAAATAAGTTAATAGCAAAAGAAGAAGAAATTATCAATTTGGAAGCAAAATTGTCCGCAGGTCTTAATGCCTCTGTAGAAAGTGGAGCTTGTAATCCAATTAAAGATATTGAAGTCTTGAAGCAGAAGATAGAGGAGCTTGAAAGAGAATGCAACGAGCTAACAGAAGAGAATCTGCAGCTTCTTGTTAAGCTCAAAGAATCAACGTTGAATCTTCCATCATGTAACTCTTCTGAATCTTCAATCAATGAGATTCGGAGGATTGGTTCTCTTTCTACTGCTGAATCTGACGTGAGCAAACTGACATCCCAAATTTGCATGCTTGAAAATGATCTGAACCAAAAGAAAATCCTGATTGAGGATCTTTCTGCTGATCATTTGCAGATTAAATGCATTGATCTGGAGAAAAGGTGTACTGATCTGGAGCTTCTGTTGCAGGCATCCAAGGAAGAAGCAAGTTACCTTGACAGTGAACTCTGTCAATATCGCATCCTAACAAAGCAACCAGAAATGGAGATTGCACTGAAGCAAGTAGAACGCTTCCAAGTAAAGGAAACTAAGGCTGACAACGACCATGAAGGAACCTGCAACAAACCCAAAATTTCTGAATCAAATGCATTTGTTGGGATGACTGAACTGTTATCGAATTTAGATGAGCAGATACAGTTATGCATAGCCTGTGTAAAGATGCAACAATACAGTGGTTGTTTGCCTACAGATGCTGAAAATAAGTATAGTTTAAGCAAGTCACAGATTGCTTTGCTTGGTCAGAGAGAGCAAGGTGAGGCTATTTTGGACAGCGTTCTTCAACTAAAGGATTTGCTTGAAGTGAAAAATACTGCATACGCTGACGAGCTTGATCAAAGTGCAGAAATCAGGGAAGTAGTGTCAAAGACCGAAACTAACCTCAGGAAACTTGAGGATTATGATTTAAAGGAGAAATCTCTCAGCACTTCTTATCCTGAATTAGAAAATCAGCAAACAGAATCAAAACCTGAAGCTTCATGTTTCGGTCACGAGCCAGTGGAAATTATTTACGAGACAGACAAGCATAGATCTGATATTCTTTTGAAGGAAGAAGAGGAGGATTGCCATAGGATGTTGAAGACTCATGTTTCCAGTCTTCAGAATGAGATGAAGTTGGAGGAAAAGATGGAGGCCATGGCAATAGAAAGCAAAATGGCCTTTAAATGCTTGGATGATTTTCACAGTGAAATGATGGTACTCAATAGCAGCTTGGATTCCCATGTTTCATCCAAAAATAATCTTATAAGGAAGTCGTCAGAGTTGGAACATAGTGAAAAGGAGGTTGAGAATCACCTCTCTGAACTAGAGAAGGAAAATGTACAGTTGGCGGAGCGAATATGTGGCTTGGAATCACAATTAAGATATTTAACTGATGTGAAGGAGTCAAGCCGTTTGGACTTAGAGAATTCAGAATCTTGTGTTGCAAGTTTCAAGGAGGACGTAATGAGACTGGAGGGTGAGTTGGAGGCTCAGAAGGCTGATATGAAGTACAAGTTGCAGGAGATGCAAATGCGATGCCTAGAAGCTCAAGAAGAGTGCGAGTATCTGAAGATCGCAAATGCCAAATTACAATCTACAGCTGCAAGTTTAATTGAAGAGTGTAGTTTGCTTCAAAAGTCAAACATAGAGTTCAAAAATCAAAATGTTGAGCTATATGAACATTGCACTGTCTTGGAAGCTGAACTGAAAGAATCAGAGAAGGTCTTTTCTAATATGGTAAAGGGAGTTGAAGCTTTAGAAGAAAAATACACCACAATGCTGGAAGAAGTTGCATCAAAAGAGAAAGCCCTTAACATAGAATTAGACACACTTCTTGATGAGAACAGGCGATACAAGGAGAAAATGGTTACAGAGGAGAACCTATTGAATCAGATGTACTTGGAGAAGACGGTTGAAGTTGAGAAACTTCAAAGACAGATTGCAGATCTCACTGAACAGATCTCTGCCAGCCATGATGAAGAGAGAAGAACAACTTCAGATGCTGTACTAGAAATGTCCAGTTTATGTGCAGAAAAAGCTTTGCTTGAAGCTTCGCTGCATGAAGTCCGAGGAAAACTTAAGGTATCTGAGATCAACTTCAGTACCATTGAAATCGAATCAGAAGCAAAGCTGAAAGCACTTGGAGATGAGCTGGCAGTTTCCAAACAAAATCAAGAAGTTCTCATGGCTGACCATGAAAAGCTATTGGAATTGTTGGAAGATGTGAAATCCAGCGAGGAGAAGTATAAAGGCATCGTTAGGGTGCTCAAATTAAAACTTAAAACTTCTGAATATCAGAGGCTAAAACTAACAGACGAAATATCCAACCTTAAGCTGCAGTTGGAGAAAACAGTGGTTCTTCAAGATGAAATTTTGGCTCTCAAGGGATCACTTAGTGAGGCCAAATTTGAAAATAAAAAACTTGAAGGTTCACTCCAGAGTTTATCAGGAGACTATGAAGCCCAAAAAACTCAGAAATTTCAGTTAGAACTGAAGCTTATCGACATGCAGAAGGCTTTGTCTGAGTTAGAGGACTGCAAACGTAGTAAAGTTGTGCTTGAGGAAAAGGTTTTGCGGCTGGAAGGAGATCTAACTGTAAGAGAAGCATTAGGTGCTGCAGATGCTGAACTGAAAAATGAGCTTGCACGTGTCAAAAGAGCAAATAATGAACTCCAAAGGAGGATAAGACACCTGGAGGAGGAGAAGCAAGAGAGTCGGAAGAGAGCTCAAGCTTTTGCAGAGGAACCAACCGATAGGAAAGAAGTGAAACAAGATCAGAATAGGACCACTGTTTCAAGCTTTTCTATTTGCTTTGAAACTAATTCCATGAGTACGCCTACCTCTGGTGATTCAAATCAGGTCAATATCCACAGTTCTATCTTGCAATTTAGCGTAGTCTGCCTTTACTTCAATAACTTGTTTTCTTGTCTTCACTAATTAATGATGGGGAGATTAAGTTTCAAACAAAAAAGAATGAAATCAAGTAACATTTTCGGAAATGGTTCTTTTTCTGATACATAACAACAGTGGTAAGTGGGATTTATTCTGCTTTTTATTTTTGTGTGTTTCAGGTTGATTCCAGATCTAATCATTGTGCTGGGAGCTCGCTAGCTAGCGGAACTGAGCCCTTGTCAAAGATCCAGCAACTTGAAATTGAACTTGCCGAGGCATTGGAGGCAAATGATCTGTATAAAACTCAGCTTAAAAGGTGGGTACAAGTACATTGTTCTGTGACCAATAGATATCTGTTTCTTCACTAAAACAGTTTTAACATTTTTCACCACGATTTCATGTATAAATACCTCATCCAATACTTTTCATGTGTGTTGGTTTCCTAAAACCGCTTTTTACTTATCTAACATAAGCATCAGTATAACTAGTACGTGGAAAGGTGTTAGTAATGCTAAAATGTTATGTTTCAGCTTGTTGTCTGAGGGAGGCAGTCAGTCAACTGATCTCAAAGTGTTGTCGACCGAAGATGGATTGCAAAGAGATGGTTATCACGGCGACATATCATCACTTCAGCTAGAGTTGAAGGATATTCGTGAGCGCTATTTCCACATGAGCCTTAAATACGCAGAAGTTGAAGCTGAACGCGAGCAACTGGTCCTCAAGCTGAAGTCCACTAGTAATGGAAGAAGGTGGTTTCGTTAATCGGGATCCCAAATTTTTGCGAGTCCTTTAACTAGTACTCAAAAGACAAAGGCGTGAAGCAGACAATGTATGTGTTTTGTAACATAAAAAGAAAATTAAAATAACTGCCTCTGCCTATGTCTCTGCCTCTGCCTCTACCAAATTTATTGTACGTACTCAACTACAAGTAGAAAGTAGAAACTTGCATCTTTTTCTTTTGTTTCATTTTCATGTTAGAGGATCCACGGTGTGTCCAATGACCCCACTGAGACAAAATAAACTATAATAAATGCTTACAAGAGGCTGGTAATTTCAAATGCCACTGGATCAAGAAATTAGATGTATTATATGTAAGGTGTGTTGGAACAAATAAATTTCAATTCTTTGGCTCATGCATGAGATCAGAGGATTTCGAATTGAATTTTAGATTTTTAATTTTTATATAGCTCCTATACACTTGATAATTTATATACCTTTTTTATCCACCCCAGATTCTTATTTATCAATAATTCAATTGAACTAAAGATTTTTAAACATGATAGTAAATCCAATTTGTTTCCAAATTGACCGCATGTGAACAAATATTAGTGTGATACATTAGGAAAGAAAAGTATCATCTACATCTACGAATGCAGATGCCACAATGTTGCAGTTTAAAGACAAACGAATTGGCAGTTGATATTGTCATGTAAAATGGAAGTTGTTTTATCTGTCTGTCTTTTTTTTTGTTGTTGAGGTTTTTAGTAAGTGTTTCTATTTCAAGTAGCTTCTTCCACTATAAGAAAATTGTAAATTACCGATGAAATTTTTTTTGTAGTAAATTAGCGACGGAAACTGCTTTCCGTAGGTAAAGTTGTCTGGAAAAAAAGTAATTTGTGACGGAAAAAAAATCCGTCGATAAAGGAGGAGACGAAACTTTGCCAACGAAAATTAGCGATGGATTAGTGAAAGTCGTTATAAAAATAGGCGCCAATGATTCTCGACAACAAATGCCTACAAAATTTATCGATTGAAATGAATTTTGTTCATAATATATCGACGGAACTTTGTTCCGTCGGTAAATTCAACGATGTCGGGTTGTTCTTTTAATTGAAAGTAAAACGATGTCGTTTGTTCAACCACAAATGGCAAACGATGCCGTTTCCTTATCACGTTTAAGCAAGGGTGTCGAACCCTTATCCCCATCTGTCGAAGGTGTCTAAAAATGTTTTGATTTTTTTCCCTCTAACCTCATCATTGTCGTCTTCTGTCATTCTCCAGTTATACACCGTTGTCTTCATCTTTGTCTTCTGTTAGTCATCCATCATGGTTAGTTATTCCTCCTTTCCATTTGGTTTTTTATTTTTCTGCTTGTTGTTATTAGTGAAGCTTTTGTTTGGGTCGGTTTTGGTTGATGTCTTTTGTGTTTTTTGCGTTTATTTTAGCTGTTAGTGGTTCATCATGCATCTGAATGTGTTCTTATTGGTGAAGAATGTCAGGTACACTACAACAAAAATGATATACAGTAACACTAGACAGTAACACTTTTGACAATATGTTATAAAATACCTATCTATGGTAACATTATGTCTTAAAATGTTATGATTCTTAATTTGATAAGTAACACTTTATGATTTTATAACATATAATTTATCATTGATAACAA
>JANKOD010000193.1:16181160-16198030 GCA_026284645.1 Erythroxylum acuminatum | reverse complement strand
ACTAGGATTCCTAGCTAAGTAAGGATTCAGAATCCTTAATAGAATATGACATAACTGGAATAACAAAAATCAGACTTGTGTTTTTCGTTGTTCATATTTTTGACCCACGAATGCATCTGTAACACCTGTCCGTAACAAGGTCTCGTCCTCCAAGCAGTATTTCTCCAATAATTTGTCTGATACTTTATTCATAAATAACATAGCCTTATATAGAAGCTGATTACATCAGTTTATTAGGATAAGACTTCTAACAAGAATAGACCTACTAGTTTATTTAGGATCAAACTTCTAACAAGAATAGACCTAATAGTTATAATACTAAATATTTAAATTGACTTTTTCTAAGGTAGGATCTACTATTTTAAAGCGATGTTATAAATCTCCTATCATTACTCCCCTCCTCGACAAGGAGCTTGTCCTCAAGCTCGAAGCGATTCATCTTCCTCCTTCGGGCCTGCCACTTCAAGCCAAATCAGTCGCTTACACTTGTGCTCGCTAGAGTATAGTTCATCACAATTAAAACAAAGCCCCTTTGCTCGTTTTTCAGCCATCTCCTCCCTTGACAAACGCTTGAAAAACGAGGTTGGGTTACTTCCCATACTAAAGATTGATGTTGGAGAACCTCCTAGGGGTTTGTTGTCTCGGTTATTAGCAGCCGCAATGTTGGTCCGAGAGCTTTTGGCTATTGCCCAAGCTGAGGCGTTGCTTATGGCTACTGCCCAGATAGAAGTACGCATAGCTCCCCCTCCCTGATCCACCAACTACTTCCTTTCAAAAACCCTTGCCATGTTCATGGTTGTCCCTAGCGTGTTCGGCCCCTGCAGCTCCACATTTGTCCGTATCCTGTCAACTAATCCAACTGTAAAGAGGCCCACCTGTTCTTCGAGTTGGAGACCAGTGGTACGTGCTAATTAGGTTTGAAATTAACGTTGGTACTCCTCAATAGTACTCGTCTGTTTAAGATTGGCTAATTCTCCTAACGGCTCAGTGCCAAAGCTTGTGTTACATTGTGACTTGAAGTCCTCCCACGACATTTCTGGTATCTCCAGTTCTACATGGTAGTACCAGAGTTGGCCTCCCCTGTCAAGTGAAATGCAGCCAAACCTACTCGGTCTTCCTCTATCGTTCGTTGGCTCTGAAAAAACTTATCGCAGCGATGCAACCAAACCAGAGGATCCTCTGAACCTTGTAGTTGGGGAATTCAAACTAACGCGGCACCATCCGGGCCTCAGGATACCCTTCGTTTGGCCTCTCCCCTCGACTAGTGGAAGCATGGCTACTGCTTGCCCCCACGATTCGGTTCCTTTCCTAGCTCCCTCAACTGGCGATTCATCTCTTCGAATTGGGCAGTAGAGTTCCTCTGCTAGAGCTCCTCCACCTGCTGGAAACGTTGCTCGACCCTTTGCATAAACTCCCTCAGCTCATTCTAGATATTCCCTGAGTTGTCCATCGTGTTTGGCTCTGAAACCAAATTGATATGGTCTCGAGCATAGGATCTAGTCACGGTACGATCCACCAGGGAATCCTCTTGATTTTCCTTATTGGAATTCTTCCCTTTTTAGAAGACCCTATGTTTCTACGCAAGAGGGAGACCTGTTCGTGACGTCGTCTCGTCCTCCAAGTAATATTTCTCTGATAATTTGTCTGATACTTTATCCATAAATAACGTAACCTTACATAGAGGCTAGTTACATCAGTTTATTAGGATAAGACTTCTAACAAGAATAAACCTACTAGTATATTTAGGATAAGACTTCTAACAAGAATAGATCAACTAGTTATTACACTAAATATTTAAATAGACTCCTTCTAAGGTAAGATCTACTATTTTAAAGGGAAGTTGTAAATCTCCTATCACTCAACACTAAAACTCCTTGACAAGGAGTCAACCACTACATTCGTCTTACCACTCCTACATAACACCTTAAAATCATATCAAAAACAACTAAGGTAGCCAAGTTTTCAAGAAGGGTATTGTCACATTCTATTCCAGTAAGTGGTAATTTCAAGAGGGAGAGCCTTGGAGCAACTGGTAAAAGTTGCTCTTTTGTGACCATAAGGTCACAAGTTAGAATCAAGAAAACAAACTTGTTGCAAGTTTTTCTTCCTTTTAGGCTCTAAATTAGTTTATTATTTCCTTGTAAATTATGCCCAAAATAGGTGTGTAAACAGCTGTCAATTATGTTGTACATCAGTCTCTTATTTTTACGATACTTACCATATTTAGCTTTTTTGTACAGCTTTAAATTGTAACAATTCTGATCAATGTAATTCATTCAGTCAATTTACGTCAATATGGTATCAAAGCAGAAATATTTTTTCTGGTAAACCTACGCATCTTATACCTCTTCTATAATCCGAAAGGAAAAAAAACACCCTAGCCACCCTAACCGAACCTCTTTTCATCTTTTCCTAACTCACCAAATCATGTCAGACATCTCCAAAACTATGAGTGCTGCTGAGAATATTCCTACAGGCCTGCCTACACCTGCTGCTACTCACCCTTAAATTCCCGCCGCTACAGCCCCTTCTTCAAAGTCTCATTCCATTCAAATCACGAATATAAAGCTAAATGGAGAGAACTTCCTGTGCTGGTCTCAGTCTGTGTGCATGTACATCCGAGGCAAAGGCAAAATCGGCTATTTAATAGGAGAAAAGAAGGGGCCTGCAACAAATGATGTTGCTTATTCAACTTGGGATGCAGAGAACTCAATGGTAATGACTTGGTTCATGAATTCGATGGAGGAGGACATCGATTCTAACTACATGTGCTACCACAGAGCGAAGGAGCTTTGGGACAACGTCAACCAAATGTACTCGGACTTGGGAAATCAATCTCAGGTATATGAGTTGACTCTGAAACTCGAAGAAATTCACCAAAGTGAGGATAGTGTCACTAAGTATGTTAATTCTTTGAAGAGTCTTTGGCAAGACCTTGATCTTTTTAATGATTATGAGTGGAAGTGTTCTGGTGATTGTAATCACTATAAGAAAAATTTGGAGGATAACCGTATATTTAAATTTCTTGTTGGCCTTAATGTTGAGTTTGATGAGGTTAGAAGCAGGATTATTAGTAGGCAGCCACTTCCATCACTTGGAGAAGTTTTTTCTGAAGTCCACCGTGAAGAGAGCCATCGTATAGTCATGCTGGGAAAAAAGGGGCTCACGAATCCTGTTGAAAACTCAGCCCTAGCTGCTGGTTTGGGTTCTTGTGAGGTATGGGAAGGAAACCGGGTGACAAAGACCGTGTCTGGTGTGACTATTGTAACAAGCCACGCCATACTCGTGAGACATGCTAGAAAATACATGGAAAACCAGAAAATTGGAAGGGCTCTCATGAAGGAAAATTTAAGAAAACCCCCACTACACATGAGGCTAGTTCGGTCCCCTTCAACAACGAGCAGATTGATCAACTCCGAAAACTATTAAAGTCTAGTTCGGGTCCATCTGGTGCTCCTACTACTTCCATGGCACAAGCCAGTAGTGATTTTAAGGTTCTATCGTGTCATTCATTTAATCATTCCACTCCTTAGACGATAGATTCGGGAGCTTCTGATCATATGACTAGTTTATCTAGTTTGTTTCATTCTTATTACCCTTGTTCTGGCCATG
The DNA here is from genome assembly GCA_026284645.1 of Erythroxylum acuminatum. Lineage (NCBI taxonomy): Eukaryota > Viridiplantae > Streptophyta > Magnoliopsida > Malpighiales > Erythroxylaceae > Erythroxylum > Erythroxylum acuminatum. The sequence continues at coordinate 16,194,418 of JANKOD010000193.1, read as the reverse complement.
AAAAAATTTGTATAGCAGATGGATCCTATTCATCGATAGCCAGAAAAGGTGCGGTTAATCTTTCACAAAATGTTTCCTTACAAAATGTCTTTACATGTTCCTAAATTGACCTATAATATGCTATCAGTCAGCAAATTATCCAGAGATTCTAATTGTCGTATCACTTTCTTTGATTTCTAATGTGTCTTTCAGGATCTGAATTCCAGGAAGACGATTGGCAATGCTAAGCTAATCAATGGCCTCTATTTCTTTGAAGATCAAGAATCTAAGAAATAAAGAAGCTCGTGATTTAAGTAGTATGTGTTCTTCCTCTGTTAGAGATAAAATTATGCCTTGGCATTATAGACTTGGTCATCCTAGTTTTCCTTATCTTAAAAAACTATTTCCTACTTTATTTAATTGGATTGTTCTAAGTTTTATCGTGAAAATTGCATTTTTTTCGAAGAGTCATAGAACTTCTTATCCTCCTAAAGGGTATCAATCCTCAAGGCCTTTTTACTTAATTCATAGCGATATTTGGGGTCCATCAAGGATTAATTTGCTTTCGAATAAAAAATGGTTTGTAACTTTTATCGACGATCATACTAGTTTATATTGGGATTTATTTAGTGTCTAAAAAATCCGAGGTTGAAAAATTATTTAAAAATGTTTTACTTTATGGTTGAAAACCTTTTTGGAACCAAAATTGGAATTCTCCACTCTAACAACGGAACAGAATATTTCAAAGGTGTTCATAATTTTTTCACTGAAAAAGGAATTCACCATCAAACTTCCTGTGTTCATACACCACAACAAAATGGCATTGCTGAATGAAAAAGTAAGCATCTTCTGGAAGTTGCTCGTGTAAGCATGTTTTCTATGAATGTCCCTAAATACTTATGGGGAGAAGCGGTTTTAACTGCATCATATCTTGTTAATAGGATGCCTACACATGTTTTAAATTATATAACTCCTCTTGATTGCCTTAAAAAAAATTCCTAAGACACGTATTCCATCCAACCTTTCGCTTAAAATATTTGGTTGTACTAAGTATGTCCATATTGATAAAGGGAGATCAAAACTTGATCCTAGAGCAGAAAAATGTGTTTTTATTGGCTATGCCCCAAATAAAAAATGGTATAAGTGTTTTAATCATCAAACAAAAAGGGTTCTTGTTTCTATGGATGTTACATTCCTTGAGAATCAACCTTTCTTTCAAAAAATTTCACTTCAGGGGGAGAATGAAAAAAACGAAGGAAACTTTTGAGATACTCTTACTTTACCCAAATTTGTTGATCCTAATGATTTTATAACTAATGGAACTGTTACTAATTCCATAACTGGTGATGAACTCTTAAATAAAAATCTTGAGTCAGAGTCTATTTTGCCAAACGTACCTGAGTCTTCTGCAGGGGGAGAAATACTACCGAAAGTTCATACTGAACATGAAGAGCTTCTCACTTATTCAAGGAGGAAAGCTCATCAAAGAAATAAGACAGCCATGATTTCCTTAGAACAAGCTAAATCGCCTACTTCGATGACAAAACTTGATTTTGCCCCAAGTATTGATTTTAGCCTTCCTACCAATTCACCGCATTCCCTTGATGATTCCAATATTGATTCCATTCCTAATTCTGTACCTAATAATGAACCCAATGACTTGGATATTCCTATAGCTATTAAAAAACCAAAGCGTTCATGCACTTCTCATCCCATATCTCATTACCTGACCTATGGAAACCTATCAAAGACACATAATGCCTTTATATCTAAAATATCTAACTTGTTTGTTCCGAGAAACATATAAGAAGCACTAGGTGAACCTAATTGGAAGTCAGCAGTCATGGAGGAGATAAATGCTCTAAAGAGAAGTGGGACCTGGGAAGTTGTTGACTTGCCTAGGGGTCAGAAGATAGTTGGCTATAAATGGGTGTTCACAGTAAAATGTAAGGCAGATGGGAGTGTTGAAAGATACAAGGCGAGATTAATAGCTAAAGGATTCACCCAAACATACGAAATTGATTATCAGGAAACTTTTGCTCTTGCTGCAAAAATCAACTCCATACTTGTACTATTATCATTAGTTGCTAATTATGACTGGCCATTACACCAGTTAGACGTCAATAATGCGTTTCTGAATGGGGGATCTAGAGGAAGAAGTGTTCATGAATCTACCTCCTGGATTTGAGGAGAGAATGGGAAAAGATAAGGTCTGTAAACTCAAGAAATCCCTGTATGGTCTTAAACAATCTCTGAGAGCTTGGTTTGAACGCTTTGGAAAAGTTGTGAAAAGTCATGGTCATCATCAAAGCCAGGTTGATCACACAATGTTTCTTAAGCGAACAGATCTTAATGTCTATGTAGATGATATAATCTTGACAAGTGATGATCTTAAAGAAATACCACATTTGAAGAAGTTGGCACAGGACTTTGAAATCAAAGATCTAGGATTGTTAAAATATTTTCTAGGTATGGAATTTGCTAGGTCAAAGAAGGGTATCTTTGTGAACCAAAGGAAGTACACTCTTGATCTCCTTTGTGAGACAGCACTACGAGGTTGTAAAGCTGCCGATACTCCACTGGATGCCAACCTGAAGCTTGACCTTGCCAAAGCTGAAGAGGTGATTGACAAGGGGAAATTTCAAAGGCTAGTGGGAAAATTAATCTATCTGTCACACTCGTGCTGATATCGCCTTTGAAGTGAGCAGGATAAGCCAGTATATGCACTCACCAGGGCGAGAACATTTTGATGCAACTTATAGAATATTAAGGTACCTTAAAGGAACTCCTAGAAAGGGCCTTATGTTTTGAAAGAATAACAACCTACAGATAGAAGTCTACACAGATGCAGACTGGCCAGGTTGTACTGCTGACAAACGGCTATTTATGGCTATTGCACTTTTGTTGGAGGTAATCTAGTTACATAGAGAAGCAAGAAGCAAAGTGTTATGGCTCGGAGTAGTGCTAAGGCCAAGTTTATTGCTCACAACCCAGTGTTACACGACAGAACGAAGCGCATTGAGGTAGACAGGCATTTCATTAAAGAAAAGATCGAGAGTGGGTTAATCTGCCTTTCCTATGTTCCAACCACGAACCAGTTAGCTGACATTCTCACCAAAGGACTTCACAAGGGTCAGTTTGAACTTTTAGTTAGCAAGCTAGCTATAGAAGACATTTTCAATCCAGCTTGAGGGGGAGTGTTGCAAGTTTTTCTTCTTTTTAGGCTATAAATTAGTTTATTATTTCCTTGTAAATTATGCCCAAAATAGGTGTGTAAACAGCTATCAATTAAGCTGTAAATCAGTCTCTTATTTTTAGGATACTTACCATATTTAGCTTTTTTGTACAACTTTAAATTGTAACAATTCTGATCAATGTAATTCATTCAGTCAATTTATGTCAATAAGCCTCTTCGTAAAAATTACAAAGGGAAGGTTGCATACATTTATAACCCTCCTCTGACCTTAGCAAAGCGGAGAACCTTGTGCACGGAATACGTTGACTCCTTCACGTGGGTCATTTGGAAATAGCCTATCTACGAGTTAGGAATAAAGTTACGTACTACTAGACCTCCCCAAACAAAGGTTGCGTACTATTAGACCTCCCCAGACCCCGTGCCTCAGCAAAATTTTTAGTGGGTCTTGTTGTTGTTGTTATTCTAGTAAGTATTTTGGACTCTTATGATCATTTCTTACCTAAAATTGCCTCTCACTCAAATAATGATGCAAGTGTTTAATTGCCTTGATAATAGTTTAAACATCTTTCTCATAATTGGACAATCCCAAAGCCTTACTGAAAAATGTAATGGGATAGTTTTGTTAAAGTATTGCTCCAATTCCAACCTTATTGGCATCTACTTCAAATGTTAACGTTTCTGTGAAGTTAGGTGAAGCCAACACATGTGCAACTATGATTTCTCTTTTCTTGTTGCTCCATTTTATGCCACTCCCAATTTCGTGAAGCATTTTTCTTTGGTAGTTTAGTTTAGGGTTAGTAGTTCCTCCATAATGCTTAAAGGATCTTCTGTAGTACCCAATAAGACCAAGGAACCCTCTTAATCCTTTCTTGATTTAGGTGTTGGCACTCCTAGTCTTGAAACGGAGACCCACTTGTCTTGCTCCAAAAAATGCACTTACTCCCCTCCACCAATAACCGATTCTCCTCAACTACAGAGTATTTAGGAGATGTTCCAAATTTTGTTAGAAGGAAGCATTGTATATAAGAATATCAACAAAGGATACACTAATGAATTCCCTAAGAAAGAGCTTAAAGATTTCATTCATGATACTTTAAAAGGTTGAGGGAGCATTAGTTAAGCCAAAAGGCATAACTAAAAAATCATAATGGCCCTCATAAGTATTAATTCGGGAGGGAAACAAAATTGTTTTTTGTTATTGGATGCTCAAGTAGTTACAAAGACTACTTATAACAAACATAAGTTGGTTGCCAATGATCTCTAGCCATGTATAGAGTCTATTTAAAAAGGAAAATGCCACAATGCTCCGCATCTCATTTCTTCCTATGACATCGCTCTAGTTTTTATTTTGCTTTTACTGTTAATTTCTCTACTTCTCACTCTTCTGCAACAATTAACAAATCCATAAATTTAAAGTGATTGAAATAAGAACGCTTTTGACTAGTCATAGCAACACAAGATCCATCAAGAAGTGAATTGAATGCTCATCTCAGGCATATTAAGAGACTGAATCCCATCATCATGCCCAAATTAGCATGAGGATGTTTTTATGCTGACATTCAAATATAGATAAAACTCTTAAGGAATTTTGACGTTAAGATTGGACCTTAGTAGAAGAATTGGCTATGCAACTGCCAAAAATGGCTAGAATGCAAGACTCGATTGAACAAGGAAATAAGCACTAAAATGAATTGATTTTTCTAATCAATATAAGATAAAAGAGAAGTGTATCTTTCAAGATTACTCTCTAAATACTACCAAAGACTTATGCTATCAAAATCCCCCTTCTGCCCACTTTCGTATATCATCTTTTGTTTTTCAAATTATAGCAGTTAATTAAGAAAGCCTCTTTAACATTTTCTTATTGCAATTCTTTTCAAAGTGGAGAGCCACCATATGAATCTCATAAAATTTCCTAGACACTCTTTAAAAAGGGGGGCCTTTTAAACAATAAGGATGCAAAAAATGCAAAAGGAAAAAGGTAAATTGTAAGTGACAATAAGAAATAATAAAATGAGATTAGAGTATGGGAGAATCTACTCCTAAACATGCAAAAAGCAATATTCAACAAAGAATAACATGTCTATATTTGGAAAAACAAATGAAGTGTTTGATTCTAAAAGTATAAGTGGATGTAGGAGCTAGTTGCTAACAACAAGAATAGAAAACTGGTAACTTATATGTAAGATATGATTACAACTGGACAAGATATGGTCCATGCGGATAAAAAAAAACCAAAGTTGCATATTTGATTTGTTCCAACACAAAGATCTCCACTAACCTGGGCCATAAAGCGGGGAAGCATAAGGCCAAGTATTTGTTCGAGTATTCGAGTCCCAGTTGATTCTATTGCTTCAACTGGAATGGGTCGAAATGCAAAAGGAACATCAATGCTAACCTGGTTTCATATAGAAAAATGAAAATTAATGCAAAGATAGTGGGTCATTTTAAACAATAATTATGTGATGATTGTTGGTTAAATGACATCAACAGAATCTAGCAAGTACTTCAATGATTGCATCTGAGGTAAGTTGTTGAACTGATGAGTTCACTTGGTTGCCACTGCAAGATATTCGATTTACCATAGAAGCTGCATTTCCATACAAATTCAGTGTCAAAGCATGACGCATAGCATCTGGCATACTAAAATACCAAATTCAATACCTCACATATTTCATGACAGGAAGTACTTGATTTCATCCTTTTCATCACAAATAAGCAGTTCTGTACGCAACTCTAACATTTTTGTTTCCACAAGATCCAAGCCAAGCTCAAGTATTATGGCATGTGTTGTGAGGAAGTGAAATCAACATGCCATAAAACAAAAGCACTTGAAGTCCTAAACTCCTATATACAAGTATATAAATTGATATATCCTAATATACGGACTATAGAAACCAAACAATCCCAAAAGTATAGTGCAAAATATGAAGATTTATTACAGAACCTAGTAAGGACCTTACCATCAAATTTGTCATTCTGTGCCGAAACAATTGGCGAACCCTCAAGCTGCCAGGTGCCCACAGTCAACAAAATGGAACAGATAATCTTTAAAGGTAAGTTTGCCTAGATGGAAATTACCTTGCAAGACAAGAGCTTAATGCAACAACCATTGGGTTGCTCTTCAACTTTAACAAGCAAAACGGGGCAAACCTCGAAGGCAAAGAACTTGAACCTGTACACATAACACCTAAACAAGTTTTCGTCCACTCTCTCTATCCTTTCCGCATCTAACACAGAGTATTGGCTGGCTGGCAAGCTCATGTACTCAACTACAACCAAAACACCCTATAAAAATCCCAAAACGCCAACCCCACACAATAATTTCTTTAAAAAACTATAGAAAAAAAAAGCAACTTTATATTGCTAACATTACTTAGAGGGCGTCCGAGTTGCCTGACGGAAACAGTCTCCTGACGACGCGCCACGAATCGCGCTTTGGGAGGCGACGCCGCGGAAGCTCGAAGCGATGGCTTTCGCGTTGGAGATTGATAGGAGGCAGATTGGAGGCCAAGCGTATTGAAGCATCCTATAGTATTAGAAGTAGAGCAGTTGAATAGCATTTTACCGGCGATAATAAAAGAAATCTAAGCACCGCTGTTGATCGCGTCCTCCAAGATAATAGATAAGAGGGAAATTGGACTCGTTTCTAAGCGGTGGGCCCGTCTCAGGGCTCTAAGGCGCATTTTAGACTTCAGATATATTAAATGAATTAAGTACACTCGTAAAGACACTGCAAAACAAGTGAAAATACTTTCCTACATGTAAAATTTGATTTCATAAGTAGCTTACACTACGGGTCCATACATCGCGCTTAGGCTTAGCAACACCAAACATCGGAAAACAAAGAATGGAAATTCCAAATTTAACCCACATCTGTGTCTACACCCCCCATAAGTTCTCCTAGTCCACCAGCCAACCCACCTAAAGAACAAACACGATCACAAACCCCAACTCTAAGAACTCGTAAACTTCGTAACCGCCTTTGTACCCTCGGAGACAGCGTGCTTAGCAAGCTCCCCGGGCAGCACAAGCCTAACCGCGGTCTGAATCTCCCTGGAGGTGATGGTGGGCTTCTTGTTGTACCTGGCAAGTCTAGAAGATTCCTGAGCGAGCTTCTCAAAGATGTCGTTGATGAAGCTGTTCATGATCCCCATGGCTTTGCTGGAAATGCCAATGTCAGGGTGCACCTGCTTCAATACCTTGAATATGTATATCTTGTACGTCTCCACGCTCTTCTTCGCCTTCTTCTTCTTCTTATCCACGCCGCCTTCTTTAGGGAGCTTCTTCTCCGCCCGCGGCTTCTTTTCCGCTGGAGCCTTTTCCGCCGCTGCTGGCTTCTTCTCCGCTGGCTTCTTCTCCGCTGGCTTTGGCGCCATAGGGATTTTTTTCTGACAAGGAGAGCGCAAGATTTAGAATGCGCCAAACGTTTAGCAGTAAGGCTCTTATTGGAGGAATAGGCTTTGATTTGTTTATATGGACTACAGGCGTGATAGGTGATTGGCCAATTCAGAGTGGCGCGGATCGATGACTTGGACGGTTAGATGTGCGATGATGGAATGGACGGCGTGGTGTGAGTGTTTTTTGGGCCCATTTACCATTTTGGTTGAGTTTAGTAGCGACAGTGGGTCGACTCTTCGACCTCTTACAGACCTGGGCCCAATGACAGATATATTCAGTCCTATTGTTTTCACTTTCACTTTCAAAGCCCAAGTCCATCCGTTTTCAATACAAAACCATGTCTTTTTGTAAAATATGTCTATTGTAATTCCAAGGATTATATTAAAATCTCCTGATTTAAAAATCTTGTCGTGTTTAAAACTTTTGTTAGATCCACTTCATTTTATAAAAATCAAATAATATCATTGACATAATAAAACTCATTTTATTAATATCTCAAAAATATCTTTATTAATACCACCAATCAATTTTACCACCACCTCTGATGCAAACTTGATTCACCATTTGTGAATTTATCAATATTTTCATCATTTTTATATGTTAAATTGAAGAAATTCTATCTCTTACTAGTTACTAACTCTTTCATCGTGTTGATAAACAAAAATAATGAAAAACAGTTGTATATATGTAACAGAATGAGAAAGAAAGAATGGGGATAGGAAGAGAAAGATAGAAGGAGGAGAAGAAATTGAGAGAATATTGTTTAATCCATTCATGCCCTTTTTCCATGCAAGAAACAAAATTAGAGGGGAATACAAATTCTCTCTCCTACTCATTAAATAACAAAAATAACAAACTTGACAAATATCAAGATATTCCTTGATAATTACTAAGTAAGTCCCTCTGTTTATTATCGGTTACAATGCCCCACCCATCAAAAACACCTTGTCCTTAAGGTGGAAGAAAAAAATCAGGAAATTGTTGGGCGATGAAAACACGATCCTCCCAATTAGCCTCTTCAAGATCTCCGACTTTCCATTTAATCAAGACTTGAGGGATCGAATTTCCTTTAAGATGAAGAATTTTGGTGTCCAGCCATTGCTTAGGTTCTATAACTCGACTACCAATACTAGTAAAATCTGGAAATTGAGAAACTGGAAATTGAGAAACTGGAAAATTAACCTCTCCTTTTGCAAGCTTGAGGTGGGACACATGAAATATTGGGTGAATCTTAGCAGTAGAAGTTTATAACTATTGAGCAAATCCTTTTTGTAATTTGGAAAGGGTCGTAGAATTGTCACAGTCAATTGCTTGTAAGGCTGTAGTTTTAGATAAACCATGTCACCAACGAAGAATTCACGTTTGGAACATTGTTTATCAACCTAATGTTTCATTTTATTGTGATCTTTAACTAGTTGCTCTTGAAGAGTCATAACCATGTGCTGCTTGTCTCAGAGATAAGTTTCCACTGCCGCAACTGGAGAATTTCGCTCAGTAGCCTATGAATTTATGCTGGTGTGTAGCCATATATGGCTTTAGAGGGTGTGAGTTGTAAAGATGAGTGAAAATTGATGTTATACCACTACTTTGCTAAAGATAACCAAGAACTCCAAGACTTTGGGCTGTCATGAGCTATACAACGCAGATATGTCTCTAAACACTTGCTTAATCGTTTCGTTTGACCATCAGATTGTGGATGGTAAGTGGTGCTCATGTGTAAATGACTCCTAGGGTAGTGAACAATTCTTGACAGAATAAACTAGTAAAAATATTATCGCAATCCATGATAATAGCGGAAGGTAGACTATACAGTTTATAAACGTTGTCTAAAAAATCCTGAGCAATTTATTTTGCTTTGTATGGATGAGCCAATGAAATAAAGTATAGTGAACTTGTCCATCACCACAACTATGGAGTCCTTTCCTTCTAATTTAGGTAGCTCATCTATAAAATCCATATTGATCTAATCCCACGCCTACATTGGAATTTCAATGGGTTGAAGTAGTACAAGATAAGGAATTTGTTCATTCTTGCATTGTTGGCGGACATTGCATCACGTTACTCATTCAATAACATGTTCCTTCATTCCTACCCAATAAAAAAACAACCTTCATGCATTGATAAGTGCTCTCTGACCCTGGATGTCCTCCCAACGCAGAACCATGCATGAATTCTATCAGTCGCGATCTGAAATCTTCTACAGTGCCTACAAAAATTCTACCTTTGAATATAATTAACCCTTGTCGTAGAGTATAATCTCCCTGGTTTAAGGAGCTTGTCAGTGCCATATTGGGAAGAAACTCTTGTGCCCAACTATCATTTCTGTAGCTACGAATTAAATCTTCAATCCAAGATGGAACAATATGAGAAATACCATAATAGTACAAATGAGTTGGCTTAAGAGATAAAGCATCTGCAACTTTGTTTTCGACACCCTAATGATAAATAATTGAGTAATCCAGTCCCAAATAGCTTAGAGAGTCCCTTCTTTTGGAGATGAGTTTAGAGTTTTATTGTAGAAGGAAACGAAGGTTGCCATGATCTGTTTTAATCATGAAAGAGCTCCCTTCTAGGTAATGTCTCCAATGATCCACGGCCAATAATACTGCTAAGAGCTCTTTGTCATAAATTGAGAGTCATTGGTTCCGGAGACTTAGAGCTTTGTTGAGATATGCAATAGGGTCACGATCCTGCATCAATATCGTGCTAATACCTCTGTCACTAGCATCTGTTTCAAGCACAAACAATTTGGAAAAATCAAGTAATGCAAGTACATGAGTAGAACACATTGTAAGTTTTAGAGTCTCAAATGCTTGTTGGGTAGTAGGGGACCATAGAAATGCATCCTTCTTTAATAACCTGGCCCATGGTCAACAGGTTTAGCCCGATCAAACTGGCTCAAAGGCCCGCTAGGTTTAGCCATAGCCACTTTAAAGAGGGCCACGAGCCAAGGTGGTAGGGTCGGGCCTATGCCCTAATCAAGCAGCCCGCCCCATAGCTCACCCAAGGTCACCAAACAAAATGACATTGTTTTATTTGTAGCAAAATGATGTTGTTTTGTTACATGTTTAAAATAACTTCCACCATAAAAACGATGTTGTTTAAGTTACATAAAACATAACTTAAAATAGAAGACAAAAAGACGTCGTTTTGTTGAAAGCAAAAACGACATCATTTAAGTAAGTATAAGTTTAAAAAACTATAAACAAAATGACATCGTTTTGCTTCTCATTAAATGAAATGCAACAGGTCTCTTCCCCTCACCCAGCGTGGCCACTACATCGGCCAGTCGCTCTTACTCACACACGCACACCTCTGGTTTTTTACTCCTTTATTCTTCATCCATTCTTCTTCTTCGTGTCTCATTCTTCCTTCATTCTTCTTCTTCATGTCATATGTCCTTTATCGTCAGCCGTGTGAACTGTGAAGTCACCAACGCTCAAATCAAACAATGGTCCAATATACTTAATAAGGTAATCTCTCATTCTCTCATCTCAAATTTGGTTTTTTTATTTATATTTGATTGTGTTTGAGAATTGATTTGGCTAATTTGAGAACTTTGTATGTTAATAATGAGAATATGAGATAATGCATGTATAGTGTTTGATGAAATGTCGCACTCTTGATTGTTAGTCATTTTGCTTCTTTATTAGATCATATGGTAATAGGCGTTGGATGTGATGGTAGTGAGAGAGCAACAGACGATTGCATATTGCCTGTTGATGCGTTACTGAAATGAGAATCAGAAAGAAGAGAAATATGAGGACTTTGGGACAGTGCCTTTGTGCTTATAGTTATAGAGAAGTGGGGTTTGATTTTTGGCTTTGAGAAGTCCGTTGGGAGTTAAAAGAAGGAGTGGGGTTAACAAAGTGAGGTTGGACATATGCTTGGACAAAAATGAGAAATGGAGTTAAGGTGGTTGCTCTCAATGGTACAAATAGTCTCTGCTTTATTCTAGAAGAGATAGCTGGACATTTGGAAATAAACCTAGTAAGAACATGAATTTTCACCGTAGATTTTTTTTCATCTTGCATAACCCGAAACTGTTGGAACTATGTATAAACTTGGATGGTTTTGGAAGTAAAAGAAAGAAGTTGATCAGGTAACAAGGTTGGTTAGATACAATGGAGATACAGACTAGCTCAATCACATCAAGGAATTCAATCCCAAGAATGGTTCATGATCATGAGAGCCGAAACTTTGCTACTTTGTATCTGTAAAGACTAAAGACAAAGTAGGACACATTCCATGAAGAATTTGACAAGATTTGATGAAGATATAATTTGCCAAGGTAGCTGGACTTTTGTGAGTGGCAGGGCGCTAAAGGTGGATATAGTGCAACGGTTCTTATGTTTGGACAGAAATGAGAAATGGAGTTAAGGTGGCTGCTCTCAATAGTACAAATAGCCTCTGCTTCATTCTAGAAGAGATAGTTTAAGGTTATTTATCTTATTTTCTTCGAATTTGGCAACATGTGATTATTTGAATGTTAAAACTAAATATGACTTGTGTAGGAGATGCAATTAATTTGGACTGACTTTACATCCAATCCAGTGTTTTTTCCTTCTTCTTCTATTTAAGATAAAACAATATCATATCGCCTTCTTTCATGCATTTACATAGTAACTAAGTTATCATTTGAACCAATTAATTTTGGAATCCAAATGAAATGAATCCTTATGTTTGGAATAAACGATAATGTAATTTAATCGAATTGAACTTTTCTTTATCTTTGGCTTGTTATACTGATGGAATTGATTAAGAATGTGTCATTTCCTAATATATTATTATTTATAATCTCAAATATTTACATGTTTTTTGTCAAATGGATGAGCATATTCTTTCAGTTGAGAGTTCTAACCCAATACTAGAGGTAGAGGTGGAAACTTCTATTCTGACACTAAGTAAGGATAAAAGTTCAATTAGAACTCAAGTTACTCAACATAAAAGTGAAGTTTGGAATCATTTTAAGAAGACTATGTCGACTAATGGAATTGAAAAAGTAGAGTGCAATTATTGTCAAAAGTTATATTTAAGTGGTTCGAAAGGTGGAACGTCTCATTTAAAAAGACATGTGGAATCATGCACTAGAAGAAAGATGGCTTTAGGAGGTCAAATATTTTTGAACCCCCTAACCTTATGAAAGGGAAGAATGAAATGATCGTACCAATTTTTTACAACAATAGATCAAGGATTTTGATGGCTAATATGATTATTGGAGATGAACAACCATTGTCTATGGTTGAAAGAAAAGATTTAGGATATTTCTTAATTCACTCTAACTGACTTTCAAGGTTCTAAGTCGAAGTACATTAATGAATGATATTTTCAAAATTTATAAGGACAAGAAGAGAGAAACACTAAGAGCATTGTCGAGTGTTCAATGACGAATTGCCATAACAACGGAAACGTGGACAACCGATAACTAAAAGAAGGGTTACATGGCGGCGACAACACATTATATTGATAATGATTGAAAGATATGCAATAATTTACTTTTTCATTAATTTTTGAATTTATGATTTGTTGGACCCCAAACTTTTCTTGAAAGTTAGAATTATTAAATGAAATTAAATGAGGAATTGGTGGTGATTTATTCATGTATAAAGAAAAGGAATTCTTGAATTTGAAATGATATACAAGATTTAGGTAGTGAATGTAGTAAGTTGATGAAGAGTGGAT
>JANKOD010000193.1:16160753-16181060 GCA_026284645.1 Erythroxylum acuminatum | reverse complement strand
CTAAAAGTGTTGAAACTTTTGAAGATGGTGCATAAATTATATGGATTTTGAATTCAAAGAAGTTGGTTTTGGATTGTCCTACTAGATGGAACTCAACCTTTAAGATGTTGGAGTTGACAATCCCATATGTTCAGTCGTTTATTAGACTAGCCGAAAGGGATTCTCGGTATACATGCGTACCATCATAAGATCAATGGGACTTGGCTAGAGAACTTTGTATGAATTTGAAAATATTCAATAATTGGACTGAATTGTTCTCAGGAACAAAATATCCAACTTCGCACTGTATCTTTAACATTATGTCCAACATAAAGCTTGTTTTATTATTGTGGATGTTTGATTCTAATGCAGTTATTTAGATTATGGCGGAGCGGATGGAGGAGAAGTTTAATTCTTATTGGTCTAAGGTTGGAGATATTGTTGCAGTATTATATGTGATGGACCCGAGATACAAGATGGACGGGGTTGAATATATTTATAATGCATTGTACAATGATAAAGCTCAAGAGCGTCTACATACCATGAAATAATTATGGTATCAATTGTTAATGATTATCAAGTTAGAATGCAATAAACTCATGATTGGGATCTTAGTAGTGTTGCAAACAGTTCAACTCTGACTTTAGTTTCAAGTTCGACCCTTTCTTTTGACCATTTTTAACAGATTGTCTTTCAAATTTTTAAAAGAGAAAAAGGCTAGGGTTTCTTACAATAAGATGGAGTTAGATATATATTTTATTGAAGATTGTGTTCTTGAAACTGAAGGTGAGCAGTTCGATATATTGTCATGGTGGAAGATGTTTAGACATAATTATCCAATCTTGCAATTCATTACACGAGACTTGTTAACTATTCCATTATCCACCGTCGCTTTAGAGTCAGCATTTAGTCCTAGTGGTTGGGTCATTACTCCTCGTTGTAGTCGACTTCATTATCACACTGTGGAAGCCTTTATATGTGCTCAAAGTTGGTTAAATAATTGAAATATTGATGGTAAATTATTTTCTTTTTAATATATTTATTGTATCTATCGTTATATTATCTTACCTAATATTGTGTTTTTTTCCCTACAGCCACAAGTATTAATGCAGAGGGGACTAGTGAAATTAATCAACCAATTGAACGTTATTTTGATCAAATATATGAAGATGAAGGTATTTTTAATTTTCTTTTAATTTAATATTACATTACTAAATATTCTTTTTATTTTAATATTATATTTCTAAATATAATGTTTGTGCATATAGATGATTTGATCGAAACTGTTGACAATCCTGCCAACAAATACAATTAGATGCTCTCTCAGTCTCCACTCTTTAGTCTATCCGACATTATATTATCTTAATTTTGTAAATTGTATCATTTCTTGTAAAATGATTTAGAAAATCATTCGTGTACAACAAAATTTTCTATAGTTAATGAATTTGATTTTATCAATTCTCTCTTATAATAATTAATAAATTATTTAAGTAAAATTAAAATTCGTAATTAATTGAAGTGAAATTCTTAACTATAACTATTAACTTAATGAATTTTCCTAACAATTCCTAGTCAATTGAATTAAAATTCCTAATTAATCATACCAATAAGTACATCTCAAGTTTTTAATTTTAAAATGTATTTCCTCATTAATGATATGCAAATGTATGTAGCACTCTTCAATCTAAACCTGACTTTTAACACAAATTGTGTTAATATTTAGCTCATTGTACCTAAAATATTACTTAAAACATTAAGAAGTTAGTGATGTTACTCTTTCATTTAATGACTTATAGTTTTATTTAAATGAAAAATTAATTGGTTTAAATAAAAAGATATAAATATTTTGTAATTTAATATTCAATAAATTAATAACTTTATTATATCATAATTATATGTTGCTATAATTTAAAGTTGTGACATAATATATATTAAAAAGAAAAAAGGTGACATTTTCTATAAATTTTATGAAATATGGTATGCTTATAAGACTCTAAGGACGAGCATGATTTAAAATAAAACCTATATCAAGGTTTCGAGTAAGGAATTACTCTTAACAAACTTTTAATTAAAGTGACTTATGAATGAATCTTCTAATATTAGAATTTAGAAAGGAGAAAAAATTACGAATATAAATTTAGATTAATTAGAATATAATGATTTTAGAAAAAAAGAAAAAGAGCTATTTTCAAAAGTAATAAAAATAATGAATTATATTGAAAATAACTGTTATTCTTTTGAAATTGATACATTAGGATTAATAAAGTGATTAATTCATTTTAAGATATAAATACTTATATGCATAATGTATATAATGTGTAAATATGAAAAATAAAATAAAAAAGTTTAAATGCGTTAAGAATAATTATGATATTAATTTCTTTTAATATGTGTACTAAAAATATAAAATTTTACAATGATTATTTAATAATAAATATAATATGAAAAGACAATAATATTTATAGAAGTAAAAAAAATCAACAATAACTAAAAGTTACATGTATAATTATTATTTTAAGTACAACAAGGACATCAATTAAGAGTTTTGTACATAATATATAAAAAATTAAAAGTTTGAATATATTATATTATAAACTTAATTAACGTCTTTTTAAAAAATCATATTAAAAATAATTATAATAATTTTATAAACACATAAAAATAATATTTGAAATAAATTGTACTTAGATGATAACCTTTTTACATTTACATTATAATTATTGTTATGATAAAATTAAAAAAATTAAAATTAAATTCACTTGTTTGTAGGGAATAATTATAACAATATTATCATAGCTACATATCTTTAATAAATATATATTTGTTCGTATTTTATATCATTTATTTTATATAAATATTTTTGTATAATTTATAGGTAATTCCATCATATACTTTACTATAAATGGTTATGCTATAATTTATAATTTATTAATTCAAGAAAATATAACTACAACTTTTTCAAATTCTTTTAAAATAAATATAAAAAATTAAAAATGTATTAAACGTAGGGCTGACGGGCTGCCTGAGTGGTTTCGGCCCCCCCGAAATATTTTTTGGTCGTCCGTTGACATTCCTATGCTCAAGATACCATAATTTTTACGAAATGACGATAGTAACCTATAAGCCTAATAACCATTCAACTCCTTAATAGAAGTAGGTACAGGCCAATTCTTCATAACTTTGATTTTTTGTTATCAGTTTGCACACAATTGCTAGATATAATGTAGCCTAAGCACTCAATTTGGGTATGGAAGAATGAACATTTGGATAACTTGACAAATAATTGATTATCCTTCAAAAGTTGAAAAATCAATCTCAGATGTGATAAATGTTGGATAGATGACCTACTGTAGACCAAGATGTCATTGAAGAAGACTAAAAGAAATCTGCGAAGGTAAGGCTTAAATATGTGATTCACCAATCATTGGAAAGTGGCTGGGGCGTTTGTGAGACCAAATGACATTACACATAATTCATAATTTCTTAGGTGGGTTATGAATGCGGTTTTTTGTATATCCTCTTGTGACATTCTGATTTGGTGATAACCCACTCGTAAATCCAGCTTAGAAAAATGAGAGGTTTTATGTAATTCATCAAAGAGGCATTCGATATGGGGTATGGAGAATTTATCTTCGACGGTTATATGGTTGAGTTGTCTGTAGTCTACACAAAAAAGCCATGTCCTGTCCTTCTTTTTAATTAACAAAACCAGCGAGGCAAATGGGTTGTGGCTAGGTTGAATAATTCTAGACAGCAACATCTCCCTCACTAGTTTTTCAATTACTTCTTTTTGGAAATGGGGATAATGATAGGGCCTTAGATTAATAGGTTGGGAGCTAGGTTTTAGGGGATTTATGGTCACAAAATCTCAGGGGAGGCAAACCCATAGGATCATCAAATAATACTTGAAATTCTTCAATCGAATTCTTTAGTAATGAGGGTAATATGTTACTAGATGTGTGCTGGAATTTAGGGGTTTGAGCTTGCAATATAGCAAATAGTTGGATTGTAGTTTGGTCCTTGACAAATTTTTGGCGCTGCTTTCCAGTTATAGAACTCAATCGAGCTTGATCTTCTTCTGTTACTCCCTTTAAAATCACCTTACGACCTGAGTACCCAAAAGATAAGAAAAAATTATTGAAATCGAAATGATGGGACTGAAGCTTTTCATCCAGTCGATGCCTAATACCATATCACTACCCTCCAGCTTCAGGATGCTTAAGTCTGCTTTAAACATGATCCTATGCATGCTCCATTCAAACCCCCTGGCAATGGTGCCATTAGCTACTGTCACTACTAATGGATGCGTTGATTGCAATGGTAGGTGTAGTTCTTTAGCCATTCGAGAGTAGAGAAAGCTGTGGGTACTCCCACTGTCGATCAGAATTAACAGTGGTTTCCCATGAGCAATCCCTTTTATTCTTATTGAATTATAAGTTATCTTCCCTTTAAGGGCATATAGTGAAATAACAATCTGTTCTCCTTGAGCCTCCACCTCTACCTCATCATTAACCTCCATTATGTTAGCTTGAGAATGTATCCCTTTGTTTTCCTTGATCTGATCCACCCCCTAAAAATTCTCTTTGTCATCTTATGCAAAAATAAAGTAGAATTGTCTCTTCAAGCATTGGTGACCAGGAAAATTTTTATCCCCGCAACGAAAACACATTTTTGGTTCCCTTTTTACGTTTACTAAATAGTTTGGCCTCTGATTTGCAATGGTTGACTTGGTAGTTGTGGATTTATTAGGCGTTCACTTATTTTTTAAAAAAAGATGGTCCTCTTTGCTTTAATAGAGCTTGTACTAAGATTTTTTGCAAGCAAGCTTATTTAAAAGCGTCACCCAATGATTGCGATTTAAACATCTTCACCATCGGCTTTAAAGTGTCTGATAAACCACTAAGGAAACTTGAGATGAAATACGCTTATGACAAAGATAGGCTTTCCTGTAGCATAGCTGACTTGAGATCTTCGAATTGCTCTTGGTACACTTCTACAAAGCCCCATTATTTTAGTTTATAAATTCTTCTACAATATCAACAAACTCTCTAGAATGGAACCTCCTGTTTACTACTTCAACAAATACCTCTCATTGATAGGAACCTTCTTGCCCCACCCATCTTTAGAACCACACTTCTATTTTCCCTTCCAAATGCATGGAGGCCACCTCAACCTTAAGCTTTTTGGCAATCCCAAAAATTCGAAAATACCTTTCACATCTTTTGATCCAGCTCCTCGGATTGGTATCATCAAAGTAAGGAAAGTCAAGTCGTGGCATAGGGTTTTGATTTGCTCCTACGAATCTATTGGGACCCATTTGGCTAGAACTACCTCCTTGTTGCTCCACTGCCGCAACTCCTTTTCCTCTGCCATCTCCACCTCCCCTTTCTCCTGGAGTTGGCAAGATATTAGGTCCCCTTACATGTCCTGCTCTATTTTCGTTGAGGTCAACTTGAATATTAGGGACCCTATTCTTTAATTAACCCTTGAAAATTCAGATGAGCTCCTTCATCTTTGAAGATACTGTGTAACTGATCTTCCATTCCTTCCACCTTCGAGAACCTCTGGTCTAAATTTTCCTGGAGCTCTCCGAGAGAACTTCTCAACTGTTCCTCTACTGCATTAACTCGTTCTTCTAGGTTGGAACGGTTGGCCACTACTAGATTGGTTTTCTTTCGTGCCAGATTACAGGATGTTGAAGCTTTGATACAAGTTATGTAACAGTTAGGGATTAGAATGAGAAAGAAAGAATAGGGATATGAAGAGAAAGATAGAAGGAGTAGAAGAAATTGAGAGAGTATTGTTTAATCCATTCATGCCCTTCTTCCATGCAAGAATCAAAATTATAGGGGAATACAAATTCTCTTTACTTATCATCAAATAATAGAAATAACAAACTTGACAAATATCAAAATATTCCTTGACATTAACTAAATAGGTCCCTCTGTTCATTATTTGTTACAATATAATATCCTAAAAATTAGAAAGGGAAGTAAAGACTAACAGATTAAAATGGTAAGTCTCATATGCCCCACTGGTTCAATAACGTTACAAATAAATTTACACAAAGCATCAACAATAACTAATTGTTCCTTGCCATTATAATACTTCCTTTTGAAATTTCCTAACACATTTTTTGTTTCAATTGATTAGCATAAAGGAAGCAAGTCTCATGCTCACCTATAATTATTGCACAAATTAAGTTCCGAGCATTATCAAACAGCCTATCAATAAGACAAGGTAATCCAAACAAGATCACGCATTCAAAACACTCATAACAATGTCATAATAGAATGATGTACCATAATAACTTAACTAATTTTGTTACAAATTTGCACTAGATGCTTCACATTTTTTGGCTATAAGGATCCATCATAATCAATCTCTAAGCTGCCACCAATATCAAACACCTGCATATTTGCATCCAAAACAAACAAATTAATTATAAATTTGAGCAACCTTACCAACCCTATTAACAAACAACACAATGGTGGGAATATGACACCTAATATGAAAATTTAAAATCTAGAGACAATCAAGCATAGACCTTTGTTCAAGCTTTTTGACTACCCTTAAAATATGGTTTATAGTTAACCTAAATTTTTCTTTCTTGCCCAAAATAGATCCAAATGCTTCCTTCTTAACTTAGCTAATGGAGATTAGTTTGCACCATCACTTATTTCCAACTGTTCTTATATTCCTTTATAAGGAATTGGAGTACAATGACTAACGTAAAGGCCAAAAGCATAAAGGTAATTTTGTAAGGATTAATCATACAGATAAGAAAAGGATGATGTGTTAGATGAATTGCCAAGGTTGATCACTTTTCTACATGTTCTCGAAGATGGAATATACTTAGCACACGAAGAATAAGGAATGTAAAAGGTCAAATAACCTTGTAAACAAAATGTAGTCGATGTTAGTGTCATGTTATTATCAAGCATCGATTTACATTGGATGAGAATGTTTGAGAAATATAAGCAAACTAACGAAATATAAGCAAACTAACGTTGGTTAATACTTACGGTTAACATTAGACTCACCATTATTTGTATTCATAAAGTTTTAAAAGCTGATAGGCGTCAATGTAGAAGCTGAGCAGGCACTAAACTCGGGTTATTTAGTTTTAAATTTTTAATTTTTTTTATTAGACGAGGATTTGATTTTTTAAAAGTTAGTTAGTTATTTCTAATTAGATTATGATAAAGCTAAATGTTCTTTTCCTCTCAAGACTTTAGTTTTTTAGGGATTTTATACCTATTAAAGATTATCTTATTGATCTTATTCATTCTGATTATATTGGAAAACAATTTAAGATCTTTCTTCATTTTGGTGAGAACTTCATCTTTGTTCTTTAACAAAAACTTAATATGATCTTATCAAGGCAACTTGTAGGAATCGAAACCCTCATAATTTTGGTTTTAATTAGCTAGTTTTAGGGATGGTAATGGGCAGCCCATGGTCTAGATTTAAGTGTTTTCAATGCTCAGGCCTAGGCCAACTCGAGACCCAATTATTATCGTTTTACTTAGAAGAGTTAGGATTCAGATAGGTCTGGGTCTTAGTCATCCAAACACAAACCCAATTAATTCTTTTTACAATTTTAATTTTAAAAAAATTGGCAGAACCAGCCTATTGACTAGCCCATTGCCATCCCTAGCTAGTTTTATTAGGGTCAAGTTCTCCTTGCTTGATTTTAAAGACGATTATAGGGTTCTAATTCCTTATAACATGGGTTTTTAGGCAGTTTTTAGCAATGATCAGAATATTGTTCCGTACCAGACGGTACCGGCCGGAAAGTTCCGTTTCGGCTGGAATCCGGTACCGAAACGGGAAAAATCTTACTGGTTAAAAATTCCGACCGGTACCGGCCGGAACCAAAAATTCCAGTACTTTTCGGACAATTCCGCAAAAAAAACATTACTCAGGGACCATTTTGCAAAAATTCAAAATTTAACCCTAAAAAATCCCAACCCCCCGACTGTCTCTCTCTCTCTCTCACCTTTGTAGACTCTCCCTCTCAGATTTCGTCTCTCTTCATCGCCGTCTGTCGCCATCTATCGCCGCCTGTCGCTGCCTGCATCGCCAGTCGCCATCGGTCCTCCTCCTCCTCTTCTCCTCTCCGTTGTTGCCACCGGTCCTCCTCTGCTCTGCGTTGCTCTTCTCCTCCTCCTCCTCGTCGTCTTCTCCTCCACCTCCACTCGAAGACGTGTCGCCTCACCGGCCACCGACAGCTCCGACTCCCCACCGGCCACCGATCCAGCAGTCACACCGATCCGACATTTAACAAGATTTTTTGGGTGTGTGTTAAGTGTTAACTATTAAATCTTGATTTTGATAGTAAATAGATGTTGTTTTGTATTGTGGATTGGAATTTGGAAATGGATTGAATTTGTGGTGTCAGTGGGTGGTGGACTTGTGGAGGATTGGCCGAAGTTGAAATGTGGAGGTTTGATTTTTGAAGTGGCCGAAGTTGACTTGTGGATGTGGAGGATTTTTGAATACCGAAGTTGAGGATTTGGATTTTGGAATGGATTAGTTTCTAATTAGTGAATATTGAATTATTGATTGTTTTGTTTTAGAATTGTTTTGGAAATTGGAATGAGGATTGGTTTGAAAAATGTTGGAATGGAATTTTTGAATGTTTGGAAATTTGATTGTTTTGGAATGGAATTTTTGAAGTTGATAATTTGAAATTGTTAGATTGAAGGTGAAGAATATCGTGGGTAAGTAATTTATGTGATTTTGTTATAAATTTGTAATAATGTAAAGATTGTAAAATGGAATTGTAAATTATAATTGAAAAATTGGAATTGAAAATGGAATTGTAAAATGGGTTAGCAACTTAGAATGTAATTAATTATGTATTATGCAAAGATTGTTAAAACTTAAAAATGAAAGTTGATAATTAACATTTAAACCTAAATGTAAAAATAATAATCAAATATGAAATTAATAATTAAATGTAAAATTGATAATTCAATGTGAAATTGTAAAATTGAATATATTAATATGGACTATTTTGTAATTTTTAAAAAATTTAGGAACTATTTTATAAATTTAAAAAATATTTCGAAACGGTACCCAGTACCAACCGATACCGGTACAATTTCGTTTCAAAGCTTAATTCGGTACCGAATCCAGTACGATATTCATAACATTGCTTCGAACAGTATCAAAACACAAAGCACATGGATTTCTTAAACAAAAGAAATAGGCCTAAGGAGGGTGGGTCCTCTTTATTTCTTGAGCTAAACAGATC
This sequence comes from Erythroxylum acuminatum, assembly GCA_026284645.1. NCBI lineage: Eukaryota > Viridiplantae > Streptophyta > Magnoliopsida > Malpighiales > Erythroxylaceae > Erythroxylum > Erythroxylum acuminatum. The sequence goes on along the minus strand of JANKOD010000193.1, from coordinate 16,171,819 downwards.
CAAAGCTCACGTAGACACTGACCAAGATCGGGCCATAGTCACCCAATTGGACCAGAGCGAACACAATTTTGCAATTTCAGACCCATTAAGGGGTAAAATGGTCACACAATAAACATTTAAATTGAATAAGGAAGAGGAAATAAATATAAAAACCCCGCCCCCTGAAAAACCCGACCACTGGCTGACTTCATTCTTCACTCTCTCAGGCTAATATAGGTAAATTTATTCATTCAACTTAAATTAATCTTCTTCTAGTTTTCTGTTTGGTTCCTGAGAAAATCTATATTACCTTCCGTGCATTGTTTCTATTTTTTGTTCTGGTTTTCAATTTGAAGTTAGCTTTCACCCTTGGTTCTTTTGATATTTCAAGGGTTTTGAGTGAGACTTTTGCTTTCTGATCGTTTCTTTGTGATTTTAGGTTTACGATAAATGAGGGACTCGACCAGGTGTAGTACTCATTCTCTTTGTCTTTAAAGATTTTGTATTTTCTTTCTGTATTTGCGTTGCTTAAAAAGTAATTGTTAAACGCAATGGAGGTGTATGATCAGGGAGGATGATGTTGACACACTTCGAATACTGGTTGCCACTGATTGTCATTTGGGATACATGGAGAAGGATGAAATACGTCGTCACGATTCTTTCCAGGCCTTTGAAGAGATTTGCTCATTAGCTGAGCAAAAGCAGGTTGTCTTGTGATATACACTTGATGTCTGATACGATCCTACGTGACCATATCTTCAGTTATTTGCGTATTTTGTATTGGATTCGATATATGGGGAATTTGAGATCATGTTTCACAAGCTGCGTTTGAAGTTCAAATTTAGAAGAAATGTCCTTTAATGGCAAGGAGCGTGGAAATTAGTCTTTTCTGATTTGCTGGCTTCTCATCTCCAAAGATGTTGTTCTGTGTACTTAAATAATTCGGCTAACTTAAAATCTTTCTATGTTGGAACAGGTAGACTTCTTGCTCCTCGGTGGAGATCTTTTTCATGAGAATAAGCCTTCGAGGTCAACTTTAGTCAAGGCCATTGAAATTCTCCGTCGCCATAGTCTCAACGATCAACCGGTGCAGTTCCAAGTTGTCAGTGATCAGATAGTCAATTTCCCAAATTCGTATGATTTTACTTTGCTCTTCTTTTTCTTCTATAGAGAATACCAATTTCACATGTAACCCCTTCCTCCAACCCCTTGCGGTGTAAGTTATTGATGGACGCATTCTATATTGGCCTTTATCTGCCTGATCCTATATACACTAACCCTCAAGTAATGGGATTGTATCACCTGTCACCTTAGTGATTGTATGATATTTTGTATTATTATAATGTTTTATCTACATGTTAGAGAATTGTTTCAGTGTTTGCTTTTTTTTTTTTCCAGTTTGAATCCTACGCAACAGGGATTGATGTATATGCAATTTGGGATGCCTGTATATTGTGCATCTATATTCAGATGCCTGTGTTTCACATAAAACTTAGAAAGAAAACTTTTCTTTTAGGTAACAACTTCACTTTTGGCAGATTTGGGCATGTAAACTATGAAGATCCAAACTTTAATGTTGGCTTACCGGTGTTCAGCATTCATGGAAATCATGATGATCCTGCTGGAGTGGTATGAATTTATGGCATCACAGTTTATTTTATATTAAGGATGCATGACTACTTTTGTTATAACTATCAATCACATATCTAACTTAGCCTGTCATTTGTTCCCAATTACCAATTTTGTTGCAAATTGAAAAGTTTGACTTTGAAGTTGCCGAAATATTGCTTAATCTTTCTTTTCTTGCTTCTGTTCATGAATAACGAAGAAGTGACAAACAAGGGTGAGAGTGTTAAAAGGAATGGATTTGTTGAAATTTGGTTTTTCTTTTCCTTTAGTGCAGCAGTGAGGCATCTGAGAAAGCTATTTTTGGATATGAATGGACAGTTTTTACTAGTTTATGTGTTATTATGGGTTATGAAAGCAAGTGTTTATTGGTTAGTATTGCCTTTTTGCTCTTACATATTAGTAATTCTAATTCTTTCATTTTCTTTAAACCTACTAAAATAATAAACAAAATTTTACGTGCTAGTGATCTCAAGCACTTACAGTCTCATTAGATGTTTGTAGAACTAATGAGATTATTGGGTTGCTTTGCTAGGAGTTAAGTTCTTAAGTAGTTAAAGTTTCTCGACTTGATTTCTTAGGTGCAATATTCTTAAATGCTAACATTCATTATTCTTCTGGGATCATTTGTGTCAACAGCTTTTAACACAAGCGTTTTTGTCTTCCTTTCCTACTTGTAACAGGACAACCTTTCTGCTGTTGACATTCTTTCAGCATGCAATCTTGTAAATTATTTTGGGAAAATGGTACTTGAGGGTTCTGGTGTTGGCCAGATCACTCTATATCCTATCCTTATTAGGAAGGTTAGTTGTATCAGCAAAGACGCCTCTAGTTGTTCAAACATTCTTTTCACTACCCAATAACTTATGTTAGTGACAGGGTTCAACGGCCGTAGCGCTGTATGGTCTTGGAAACATTAGGGATGAACGACTCAATAGAATGTTTCAGGTATTTCATTATAATATATATATATTTTTTACATCTCTTATTTGATTATTGGATGTTGACTTATATCTCTCTTTCATTTTTAATTTCTTAGACACCGCACGCTGTACAATGGATGAGACCTGAAGCTCAAGATGGATGTCAGGTGTCAGACTGGTTCAACATTCTGGTACTTCATCAGAACAGGTTGTGTGGAACTTAACCATTGTCTTTGTATCTCAGGATAATGACAGTTATTCAATATGGTGCTACTGCTAGTTTACCATTCTCTCAAAATCTTCATTTTATCATGTGAATGGAAGATCTTGTGTTACTGTGGAAATTTCATTGAAAAAGCTGCTGGAACTAGTCTATCAAGTCACCCATATGTTAAAGGCTTGAACTTTACTATGATATGCAGAGTGAAGGCAAACCCGAAGAATGCAATAAATGAACACTTCTTACCAAGATTTCTAGATTTCATTGTTTGGGGGCATGAACATGAATGTCTTATTGATCCTCAGGTGCTACTAGTGTACTTTTATGATTATTTTTTACAGCTTAAATACTACCTTTACTAAATACAAGAACCTTTTGATTTTAAAAGGAAGTTCCTGGGATGGGATTTCATATAACACAACCAGGTTCTTCAGTTGCAACTTCACTGATTGATGGAGAATCAAAGCCAAAACATGTGCTGCTTCTGGAAATCAAGGTACTTGATATGGAAACTCTGAAAGAAGATTTTGATGTAAGTTTGTTTGTTTCTCTGCTAATTTTGCATATGCTTTAATACCTTCTGATCTAGGGAAATCAATATCGCCCAACAAAGATACCCTTGACTTCTGTCAGGCCTTTTGAATATTCAGAGGTAATCTGTTTTTGTCACTTTCCAATTTGAATAAGCACTTTATGACTTACTCCTTTTCCTGGTGCAGGTTTTGTTAAAGGATGAAGCTGACCTTGATCCCAATGATCAAAGCTCAATTCTTCAACATTTGGACAAAGTGGTAAACTTCAAGCCAGGAAGTTTGTACTTTCCAATCACCATTTACATTTCAGTTGCTAATGATATACTAATACTTATTGATTGCTCTTTGGCAACTTCAATATTATGATTTTGATGGTTTTAGGTCAGTAATCTGATAGAGAAGTCCAACAAGAAGTCTGTTGGTAGATCAGAGCTCAAGCTTCCATTAATTCGTATTAAGGTAATATCCACTAATTATAGGAGATATTTCACTTATGGAAGTTCAAATTTGAAATTGACCTTCTAAAGAATTGTAAATGTCTATATCATGACACATCACCTCCAAGATCACCCATAACCTCCAACTAGCATGCTTACAATCACTTGAAGCTCTTGGTTATTTTGCAGGTAGATTACACTGGATTTATGACAATAAATCCTCAACGATTTGGGCAGAAATATGTAGGGAAGGTAGTGTAGAATATTACTTACAATATTCAGCAGGCCACATTTGATCTTTTTCAATTATTTTAGCATACACTCTTTGTTCTTATTTTTATTTTCTTTAAAGGTTGCGAATCCTCAAGATATTCTTATATTCTCAAAGGCTCCCAGGAAAGGTCGGAATGAAGGTAAATTTTTGGTTGACTTTTGCACATGTTTTCAGGTTTTGATAATCTATTTGTCTTTGATACTAGACAAGCATAATTGCTTACTTTCCGTAGGATATGGTGTGTGTTTAAGAAACTTTTTCACTATTGCCATACAATATGGAGGTGGATCTTCCACTTAAAGCTCAATGAGTTTGTTGGTTAATCTGTGTAGAAGATAAGAATGAACAAGGGGGTACAATGGCACAGTCCTCGTTAGGTTATTTATAGTAGTACCTTAATACAAAATAATTGTTAGTTTCAACATTGGACATAAAAGACTTATAATCTCTCTCTTAAACTGGAACATAAATATTATGCATCTCTATCTTGTCAAGTTACAGCCCATACGGTATATAAAAAAGAAATTTTGGGTAGAATTGTACCTCATTAAGTTACAGACCCATTTTACTTCGTAGTACCTTCATCCTATCAGCATACTGTCTAATGCTTTGCAAGAAACCTCAAACCAGTTATGAGCTCCTTCTGCATTTTTAGTACATAATTTATTTGCAACGATTGTTCTTTCTTAGTTAATTAGCCTTATACATCATGTGCTAGAGTTCAGTTGGTGTTCACCAGCCCTGAAAATTACTTGTATTTGCTGGTTACTTTAAAACAATTTTAAGTGCATGGAAAGAATGTTATATCCAGTCTTGAAGCAAGCATAGTTCAGTCTCGGTTTCCGTCCTTGATATGGTAATGCTATTGTTATATGATAAATTTAGAATAATGCTTAGAATAATCTAGTTATGCTTATAATTTATAAGGAAAACGATTTATATTTACTACAAACTACTCTGTGTGTTATAATTCAGATGATCTTCTTTGTCTTCCTTTGTAGTTTTTCAATGTTAACTTGTAACACTGGAATATGGTATTTGAACGAAATGATGCAGATATGTGATTCTGTCCATTTGCAGCTAAATTCGATGATTCTGAACTGCTTTGCCCAGAAGAACTAAATCAACAAAACATAGAAGCTTTAGTCGCTGAAAACAATTTGGTAAACATTTCTTTTCCACATCCACTCTTAACATTCATTTTTCAATGCTCTCTTCTGCCTCATTTAATAAATTAAAGAACCACCCTAAAGAAGATCATGCTATTTGTTTACATCAACTTGTTTAAGTATTCAATTTCTTGTTTTAGTTCGGCATCTTCTCATGAATTTCCTTATTATAGCTTACATAACAATTATAGTGGTGCTCTTTTTTAAACCTGTTATTCTGATTTCTCACTAAGTGTGAGGAGATCTTAGATGCTTCAATTTCTTTTCTAGCCACTATTGAAATGGCCTGAATTAGAAATGATGTTAATACAGATAAAAGTCACACATTTGTTATCACCTCTCAGCTTCTCATGGATTTATTTCTCTCCTTATGGTCTCATTTGTCTTTCAGAAAATGGAAATTCTTCCAGTCAATGATCTGGACGTTGCTTTGCACGATTTTGTTAATAAAGATGACAAAATGGCTTTCTATACGTGTGTGCAATATAATATTCAAGAAACACGTGTAAGTCTTTTGTAACGGCTCCTAATTTATGATTCCGTTGCAGAATATTCTTTCTGCTTGCAGGAGCTAGTTTATCTACTTTCAACCTGATTCTAACAATTAGTTTATTTTCTGCTTCCTCAGAAAAAAATTGCAAAAGATTCAGATACTGTAGAATTTGAAGAGGATGATTTAATCGTTAAAGTTGGGGAGTGCTTGAAGGCAAGAAGCTTTATTTACTTTATTACTTCCTATCTTAGCTGACTGATGTTATCTAAAGTGCTTCAGCAACACAAGGAGGCAGGCTTGATTTAGATCTATAAAGTTGTTGCATTTTCTTAAGCAACCACCCATTTGGCATGTGATGCATTGGCAGTAATTTGATTGAATTTTATTTGCATGCAATATGTGTGGCAAAAGTTTCAATATTGCTCTTCTGTACACTCGTGTGTATAAGAATGAATGTATACATACTATATATTTATATTTATGTCATCCCTTCTCGACTCAATCTCTTCTTTGTATTGCTTATGGACATAGTTTGAAAGTTTTGTCATGTATATTGACATGTGAATGGTAGATATTTGCATAGTCAAATCTTTGTTTAATCTTTGGTTCTTTCAGAAGTTCAGATCAAAGTTACGCATCTTCTTTCTGTCTACATGTTAGTAAGTCTTGAATGCCAATATGCAAATTAACTAATGCCTCTTCGTCTAGATAGTAGTTTTATTTGCAAAGTGTTTTAGCATGAAGAGAGGTGTTAAATGTTGCATTACTGCCTTCACTGGTTGCATCATATCTACGTGGCCTTTTAGTTGACTTAAGCCCACAAGAGGCTCTATCTTTATCTATTTCTTTTAGTTCTGTATACTTGTATTCTTTGGTACAAGTGAATGAAGTTTTCGTCTGGATTTGCTTATATAGGAATTTTTAGAAACCTGCGCAGAACTCAGACCTATTTTACGGTAAAAATTGCAGGACCAATCTAGCAGAATCTGGATAAAAATTGATTGTTTTTTGTTACAGGAACGTGTCAAGGAAAGGACTATGCACTCCAAGGATACACCTTTAGCAACCAGTGAACAATCCCTGGGGGTAAGCAATGGAAGAATAGGCTTGTTTCCTTTTGATATCGTGATTTCTGAGCTTCTGCTTTTGAATTGGTTTAGCATTCCCAAAGAGTAAGTAATGCAGGAATTAGAGCTGCAGTTTCATTTAGTGATGACGAAGACATAGCACATGCTTCCAGCTTAAAGTCTGACACAAGAGGCCGAAAGGGATCAAGATCATCTCGCGATGCTTCAGAAGTTGCTAAAGGTAAAGTTTCTACAAGAGGAAGGGGTAGAGGCAGAGGCTCAAGTAATCTGAAGCAGACAACTCTTGATGTGTCTCTAGGATTCCGCCAATCTCAGAGGTGACACATTCTTATTTTAACTTTTTAATTACTCTAGCCAGCTATGCAGCAGCTTGCTGAAACAAGAATCCAAGAATAAATAGATACTAGAAGCAGCATGCTCTTTCGTCAAATGATTACTTGTATTTGTCTGAGCATTAAAATATACAAATTAAATGGTGATTTTAGTAATTTTGTTATTGACCTAGCAAAAGAAGAGGAAAAAAGGAGAGGACGATTGATACAGAATAAAAGGCTTAAGCCTAGCTAATTTTATGAAAGAAGAAATCGATATTTATGCATTTTCTGATTAAAGAATCAAGTATATCATATTGGAAGAGATAAAAGAGATTAATAGTGCATTTTGAGTTCTGTTGCATCACCTGATCATAACGTGTGAAACCTGCTTGGGAGAGTCCATTCAATAGTTCTTAGATTCTTATCAGTAGAAAATGCTTTATATTGCAGGTTGGCATCTGTTGCTACAGCAGCTGCAGTAAGTAGTATTGCTGGTGAGGAGGAAAATGTGAATTCTTCTTCCAGCGAAGATGCTGAGAAACGTGAAAGTAATGAGATTCATAACAGTTTGGTACAGATCTTATCACCAGAATGTTTCACTTATCATCATTAACTCTTATTTTTGAGTTATGAATGCAAGTTTACACCAATGCTGATATGGCGAGGTGAACTTAAATGGATAAGTTACATCAAAGTCACACCATTCACTAATAGTTTGTATCCCCAACTCTTAAGCTCAACGGGAAACTGCACCTTAAGTTGCTTTTGCTGCTCAGAGTTAAGAATTGGTAGCATCCCGCTTATTGCGAAAGTCAAGGAAGAAATTTTGCATTTCTTATATTTGTAGTTTATGTTACCTGCAAGCTCAAAATTAGATATAATTGAATGGGTTTCGTGAATATGACTTATCTTCATTTACAATTAACGAAGGTTTCCTTCTTTTTTGAAGGATGATGATGAATGCATCACTGGGAGTGGGCGCAAGAGAGCTGCTTCAAGAGGAAGAGGTAGAGGTGCTACACCAACAAAGCGGGGAAGGAAATCTGATAACTCTGCACTTCAGAGAAGGCTAATGAGCAAGGAGGATGAGGACGAGGATGACGACGACAATGATATGTCAAAGAGATTAAGAAAATCTCAACCCCGGGTTGGTGATCATCTCCATCTGACTTTCCTCTGGGTGTATTCTGTTCTTTATTTTTGGTGCTTTATCTGTTTCTAGAATGCTTAGGGCTTTGTCTGGTTAGCTAGTACAACTGCTGCTGCTTACTTGTGCATTCACTATACAACTGCTGCTATTTACTTGTGCACTCACTGTCTTTTAGTACTTGTTGCTTCTGAGAATTGGCTGTCAGCACCGTTACCTTTATGTTTAAGCAATTATCATTTATATTTTGGCTTTGAGTTTGTCTCCACATTAAATACTATATATTGAGAATACATCAAATGGAGTGGGTCACTCTGCTTTGTTAGCATACGGCTCTCTTAACAATGAATGCCCATTTTGTATTTGCATAATCTATCGCCTGTTGAGATCTTCTAGCCGTGAACCCTGATTTTTTTCCCCTTCTAACAGATAACTAGGAATTACGGTGCCTTGAGAAGGTGAGAACGAGGTACTGCTCATGCACATCTGTGCGAGAACTCGCTCCAACCGTTTGTGGTGCTTGTCGTCGACAACTATGATTATCTAAGATGCGGACTACTACTCAAATGATCTTTGGTTGTTTATTCTGTTCGTATTTGACAAATTGGAGCAGTGTTGATTTTGATGCTATGTATCCAATGTTACATATAGCACACAGGCACAGCACATCTGGTTTATATATAGTGTAAATTATATTTCCAAAAACGTAAATTATATTTCCAAAAACACCTTTTGGAAATACCTTTTGGAAATATTTCACAATCGCAGTTCAGTAACTCATACGTGGTTAGTTTATAAGTTTAATTTCAGTTGTATTTATTTAAAATTTTAAAGTGATTGTATTTAATAATTAGAATCCTGAAATAAATGAACTCTCTATAATTATACTCTAATTAATAACTTAAACTTTTCTTTTTCATTTGAACTTAAAATTGTAGTGCGACAAGAATTATGAGTCATAAAGCATCGCCTTAACTATAATCGAAATCCATATAAACACTTCAAAGCAAAAATTTAGTTGGACTGCTTTTTCTTAATTGTATGAATCCTAACATGTAAATATTAAATCATTAAATAGGACATTTTAAAAGTACTTCCCCAGTGCACAACAGGGTGAGAAATGTATGGGCCAAAAACTAAGTTGTAAATGATCTAAAAGAAAGTAAATAATGTTTTCGCGTCTGTTTCTGTTTCCTGATGATAGGGTCAAGTAATGCCGGACTAAATTCCTTGTTCGAACTCTATTCCGAGTTTAATATGACGTCGTTTTGTAAGTTTTACACATAATATGATATAGTTTTAAGTACAAAATGACTTAGTATTTGACGCAGAACAAGATTAGAACAGAATAATGAGAACAAAAGATTTAAACTTGAGTAATACCACCCTTAATGAAGACTACTATAACTCATTTCACTTGGAGTATCAAATTCGTCAACATCTGCTACAATTAAAATTGCATGGTGTTTTGACAATGAGGAGTGACCAACTGACAATGAGGAGTGACCAACTGGTCTACCTTCCTCACTTAAGGTTTTCTCTTACAGGAGGTTTTGAGTTCGAGTCACGCCAAAGGAGGAAAAATGAGATCTTTTTCTAATTGATGATCCTCTAGCTCTTTAGGCAAAGCTCCTTGATCGGATCAATTACGGATGCCTCGCTTTCAGTGACAGGGTGGGAGTTGAAGCTACTAAGGAATTCGAGGGCTGTTGGGAACCTGATGTTGAGCAGGGCGACCACTGGTCAATCAGCAGCCGACCAATCAGGTATGTGACGACTCTTTGTGTGCAGAAGTATACAAGCTACGTAGAATCTTAGGGTTCTAGATTTACCTTTCCTAGGGCTCTTAGGGTAGGGTCTTAGGGCTTAGGATTAGTCCGGCTAAACTAGGATATCTAATGTAAATTAAAAAAAATGGATGGTGTTGAAATCTCAGTTTTTAAGAAATTGGTAAAGAAATACTTGAAATTATAATTTTCTTTTAGAGATCAAGAACAATATCTAGTAGAAACTTTGTTGAGGCGTAGGATTTGGAAAGATTCAATAGTATGCAGTCCCCTAACTAGTAGAGAGATTGTTTTCAAATGATCCGCATAAATGAATAAAAATAAAAATAAAAATAGAAAAAGAAAATATATAGTTAACTAAGTAAATAAATAAAGGTTTAATTACAAAAAAGGCCTAAACTTTCATCAATTTTTTAATTATAGCTTGAACTTTAAAAATTAGAAATAAAGTGCGTAAATTTTTAATTTGTTTCAATTCTAATCCGACGTTAGCCTCACCGTTATCTATCCTGACGTGACACTATCACGCGTCAATAAACCCCTACCAATCAAACACGTCAGCGTCATTAAGACGAGGTTGTTTGATTGGTGAAACTACTTCGTTTCATAGTAAAATTGAAAGGAAGTCATTTGGATTTTTGAAGAAAGCTTTAGCCTATGGTCTTCATCACTCTCACACCCTAAATCTCTAATTTCATCCTCTCTCGCACTCTCACTCTTACATCGATGTTCTCTCAAACCTAAATGGTGACAAAGGGTATGGATGTGATTAAGGCAGTGGAAAAAGTGAGTTCCGGGCCTAGAAAGAACTTGAAGCTCGTCAAGATCTCTGATTGCAGTCAACTTTCTTAAATGGTGACGTGATGATCTCCTGCGATTGGGATGGGATGGTGGTGGCAATCTTGGTGGTTCATGTTAGTAGTGTGCCTTAGGCCAATGAATATTTGTGATTCATGTATTAACATTATGATTTGTTAATAATATATTATGAGGTATTCATTTCATATATGCATGTATTTCGTTTATGTAATGTGATTTACATTCCATGAATGGTATTAGACTTATGTCATCAAGTA
>JANKOD010000193.1:16143147-16158419 GCA_026284645.1 Erythroxylum acuminatum | reverse complement strand
TGTTTTAACTTAAAGTTTTATTTTTAATAAAAACCACAACTAAAAACAGGGAAAAAAAATGAAAACAAACACCTCCTTGATTTGTAATTTGTAATAAAATAAGCAATGCATAGCTTGTAGGTAATACACTAATTATAATGTTTTCTTTTCCACTCTTGTACTTAATCACATAGGGAAACATCTCAATAAGCTCTAAGTATTTGACATATCTCTTATCAAGCTTATCTTAGGATTTCAAAAGTCTTCGAGCTCTCATGACTAGAGTGGATTATGAATTCCTTTAGCCATAAATAATGCTTCCATGTTTGTAGAGTTCTTACTAACGCGTACAACTCATTGTTAAGTGTATCCTGCATTAAATAGCCCTTATGCTAATTCTATATACGTCACATTCAAACTCAAAAGTTTTGTCAAAATTAGGTAAACATAACAAAGGTGCATTAGTCAACTTATCTAAATTTACAATAATCTATATTACAATTTTAAATATTAACTCAAAATTCAACGACTCAAAATTTTTAATTTTTATGAATTTTAAATAACTAATCAGCATTTTTGGTTGTTTGTCATACATTAAGTATACATAGCAATAATAAAATCATAATTGTTTTAAGAGCCTAGGATTTTTAAGTGTTAATTAAGTAAAGACTATAAACGGCAAGTGATAATCTTAAATGTATGATTCTCAGCAATCTAATTTATCAATAATCATTGTTTATTCATATTTTTAATCTAAAGACTATAAATGAATGGATTTAATAACTTCAACTGTTAAATATTAGTTTGAGCACATATAATTCAATTCACTAATTTAAGTTTAAATTTTATTCATTAAATTTAAGGGAATCTTCTTTATTTGTGAGAATGCAGAATTTACAAAGGTAGAAAACACTTGATTTTTCATGAAAAATTATTGTTATAAGGAAATTTTAGTTTTATTCATATTTTTTAAATAAAAAAGAACTCCTACAAATGTGAAGCTTTTTAGTAATTTGATTCTCCAATCAAAACATTACATCCTACAATAAAAATAAAAACTTTATTTGGTGAAGTGAAATTTGAAAATTAAATTATGTTTTCCCTTTTTTCAACAGGGTAGTATAAAAGACACAATTTTTTTAAAAAATTATTATAAATTTTAATCTTTCGAGAAGTTAATTTTGTTAAATATATGTAATTTTTAAGGGGTGTGGCTCGATAGTTGAGAGCGAGACTTGGCTTCAGTTAGGTCTCAAGTTCAATTCCATTCTAGTCCTTCTTATAAGAGCCTGAGGCAGCCGAGGTTTTATCTATAAATAGAAAACTAGTTGAGCCCTCAATGATGAGGTGCATCCCCTTGGTCCGCGTGTGAAGTGATGCACCAATTAGACCTCGGAGAGACCGTGAATCAATTAAATGTAAGATAATGACTAAATCTAATTTGATCTTAACTAATTAAATATGACATAACATGTAATTATAGATTTAGGTTATGATATTTTGTGTTTGTTACTTGGAGGCTGTTTGCTTGGGGTTTGGTCTGCGTCTGCGTGATTGATAGTTATTTGGATAAGGGAAGCAATGGAATCTACGGGGTCGTCTTACGCCTCGTCGCCAGAGCCACCGCGCAACAGATCTCCCACCCCTCCTAAATCTCCTACTTCGGGTATCTCATCTCTCTCGGCCCTTCTTCTATGTGTTGTGCGGCGGTGTAATCTTTAACTTCTGCTCTGTATGTTGAATTTACATTGCATTATGTAATTAATCGGGATGTAATGTGTTGAATGTGTTCTTAGTTGTGTTAGTGACCGGCATCTGATTGTTTTCACTCATCGGAAACCCTAAACCCTAACTTAGTCCGTTTAGTTGTGGAAGATGTGGGGTGAAGTAATAAAGAGGAGTGGTTGATCTTTGAAACCCGAAAACTGTAGCTATTACTCATCATATCTGTTGGACGGAAATTGGAAAATGTAGGTGCCTTGATTTGATCTCGAGGGTACCTTATTCTTTTCAAATTCTTGAGCTCCTCAGCAACTTCACTGTCCGGTATAGGTTTTATAGTATTTTAGCTGGAATTGTCATTAACCAATTAATTGGTTGTTATGCACATCAATGTCTGTTGTGTTTACCTATCATCCCTATACCACCATCTCAACACCCAAATTCAAATGTTATTTGGGGAAAGAAACATCAGGTATCATGATTCTCTGCGCAGAACATATATTTTGACAGGGATGTGAATTGGCCATGTGAAATTCTGCGGCTTTTAAACTATATGCTAATATCCATGTATTTTTCCTCTTAGATTCCATGGAGAAGCCAACATATATAAGGTTTCTGGTGTCAAATGCTGCAGCTGGTTCTGTTATTGGAAAGGGTGGTGCTACAATTACTGAATTCCAGTCCCAATCTGGAGCAAGAATTCAGTTGTCCCGCAATTATGAATTTTTCCCAGGAACATCTGATAGAATAATTATGGTAACTGGATCAATTGATGATGCATTGAAAGCAGTGGAACTTGTTCTTGCTAAGTTGCTCAGCGAGGTATGCATTTTGAATAGGCTTTGTTGGTAATTGACCTGCACTGGTGAAGTTAATTGTGTATTTGATGTCTTGTTTGTCAGCTTCATACTGAAGATGGTCATGATGCAGAACCAAGGACTAAAGTGAGGTTAATAGTTCCCAATAACTCTTGTGGTAGCATTATTGGAAAGGGAGGGGCCATCATAAAGTATGGATGATTCTTTAACATTCTATTTCTTTAATTTGTCTAGTTCTCGTGGCTTGAAAAATTAAAAGATAAGTATTATAAATGCAGTATATTTTTCCTTGAAAGTATTATATGCTTCAACTAACTTGATGATAGTTGCAAGAGGATGACGACTATGTTCCATTCACATTAATCTGACAAGCTTTTCAGTTATGTTTTGTTTCAAAGTAATCTTTACTTCTCTGAGACGTTTTGGTAGGCTAGTAGCCCTACTTGTGTTGAAAATTTTAAATTTACAAAATTACTTTTAGGAATGTCTTATGCTACCGTTTTTCTTGAGGACCTTCTCAAGTATAAGACCTCGTGTTACCGTCTCATAATTTTTGTCATGGTAGCTACTTGTGTTTGTGTATGTTTTACACATACGAATATATGTTTGTACAGTTTCTTGTTCATTCTATAAGCCTATGTGCATAAATGAGAAATGTATTGAATTTGGTGAATGAGTAGGCAACATTATTCATAACATAATACTGTGGAGCCATTATGGGTAGTCAAATGTACAATAACTTGGAAATGCTGTCTTGACAGGAGATAAGGTAATGTTTAGGTGAGAAATTCGTTAAAGTTGATATTCTGTTTTGAAGATCATTTCGTCCTGGTTTTGGAAGCCTTTTTCTGGTCAATTTATCTTTGTGAAAAAAATTTGGTGCAATTAGGCCAAATAAGTTCATGGCATCATATTTTTGTCAGGTTGACGACCAAAAGTCACAGTTTTAGACTGATTAAAAGATGCCAAAGGTTAACTAAGATTTTTTTGAATGTTTGTGAAGATGTTTATTTGGAACTGTTTAAAGATTTCAGTTAGTGCTGGATATATATTGTGGAATATGTTGACAACTTTCTTTTCTTGTTTTGACAAATCTAGGTGAATTGTCCTGATTTATGTGCATAGCAAGATCACCTGCAAAAAAATGTGTTCTTTGGAAGTACAACGTAGGGATGAAAAATAGTTTACTGATATCTTGTTTGATATTTATTTAGGTCATTTATTGAAGAATCCCAAGCTGGCATCAAGATATCTCCTTTGGATAAGAGTTTTTATGGCTTAAATGATAGGCTAGTGACAGTGACAGGAACTTTAGAAGAGCAGCTGCAGGCTATTGATTTGATTTTGTCTAAGCTCAGTGAAGATCCTCATTATGCACAGGCTATGCATGGGCCCCCGTTTTCTTATGCAGGTGCAACTTTGCCACTAGCTTGCAACAAAATATCTTCTATGTTCACCACCATACTTCTATGTGCTTCTTCTGCTTTTGGTCTATTGTTAGCTGTTTATCTTGTCTATTCCGCATTTATTTCAATTTAATTTGTAAAAGCTTAATTATGTAATGATATATACACTTTGCCTTTCCGTTTTTTAAAAATCTTCACTTTGCCTTTTTTTAGTAGTTTGTGGCTTTTGTTTTATCATTTATTCAATTGGGGCTTGGGTTTGAACCTGATATTGGGTCTTTCATACAAAGTCGCAGTTATTTTTTCTTTTCATCTTTTTTGATGTGACACCTATAGTGAGATGCCTCACATCAAAATCACTTCTGCTCTCATTCCCAGTTGTAAAATTCTTGGTCTTTCTTTCACTTGTACTGTTATATCCTATAATTGGGGCAGGGGTGGAAAGAGGGGAAGGTTACTAGCTATCTGTATCAGTAGGAAGATGGTGTTACATGGGTTTTGCAATCACAAGTCTATTTGAAAGTGCTGGTATCTGTTTCTATTCAAAAAACCTTGAAGTATGCTCAATGAGTTTGTTTGAGATCTGGTTGATGATCTTTGGGTGCAGTGCTTTTAGAGAAGGAAGAACTTTTGGAACATTGCTTATAGTATGACGATCATTTCTGACACTGTTATGTTCACTGGAGCAACCATACTCTTTAAGCATGGGCTCTCAGAACTTCCTTTTCTAGCTGATGCTTTATGATATCTAGAACTTCCCTTCTAAAATCTATCTAGAACTTACCTTCTAAGATCTATATCTTGCTGAGATTCTTTAACTTGGAACTTTTGGGTGGTTACTTTTCTGCTTTTCATGTGCATATTACTTACTTTTTGTTGCAACAACAGCATATAACACAATGGGCTATGCACCAAATGGGAGTGGAGGGAATTTTCAGAATAGCAAGGTTTATCCAACTCCTTGCATTTCCACTATTGGCTTTACTTGGTTCACTATTTTTGGAAAACATTAGCCTACTGCAGTTTGCTGTTAATTGTGGGTAGTTGATGGAAGGTGCTTTGATGTTTCAGGAGGATCGTACCTACTCAGTGACAATTGGTGTTGCAGATGAGCATATTGGGCTAGTTGTTGGTCGTGGTGGGAGGAACATCCTGGAAATCAGTCAGGTATGTAGATGGAATTATGCTATGCATTTAGATTTTTTTTTTGTCAAAAACTTCTACTTAAAATTTATATGCCAGTCACTGCTATACGTATGTGAGCCATATATAGTATCTAAGTTTGATGAGATTAATTACTTTTGTTTCTCGAGTTTTTAGTCTACTATGAAAATTGTGATGTGTTTTGTTCCATATTACTTCACCTCCGTAGCATTATGGCTTTCTGCCATTTTCATCCATCTGCCCTAGAATCAGAAGACTAATTGGCTTCTTCCTCTACGACCTTTTATTTTCATTGTTAGAAAACTTGTCCGGTTTATGATATTGCCTTGCAAGTTGTAGAAGAGATTCAGTAAATCAAATTACAACTATGGTGCTAGGATTTTGTGATGTTTATGCAATGAAGTTGGGAACTTTGATTTGGCAGGTTAGTGGAGCCAGGATAAAAATATCAGATAAAGGTGATTTCATATCTGGAACAAGTGATAGGTATGCCTGGCTCATCAAGACAAATATGCTGCGACTTTTGAGTGAGTAGCATTTTAACTCTTGTCTCTTGCATCTTTTTTGGCAGGAAAGTTACAATCACAGGGTCACAGAGATCTGTCC
Organism: Erythroxylum acuminatum; assembly: GCA_026284645.1. Taxonomy (NCBI): domain Eukaryota; kingdom Viridiplantae; phylum Streptophyta; class Magnoliopsida; order Malpighiales; family Erythroxylaceae; genus Erythroxylum; species Erythroxylum acuminatum. Next base: position 16,152,724 of record JANKOD010000193.1, on the reverse strand, counting down.
GTTCGGCTGAGGGCATGATCATGCAGAAGGTAGCTTATGCAACTGAGAGGGGGACAGATTAGTTCTCAACTTTTCTGATATTTGTTTCAAATTGTTTATTTGTACCTTGCAATTCCCTTGCATATCCACAAAATTTGGAACCTGTACACATAATCCTCAAACAAAAACTGTGATGATCGGGGCAAAAAGAGCGGGAAAGATTTTGGATAGAAAAGAATAGGGAGAGAAGAGACCTTGTTATAGGAAATTGTTGACATGTACAAGTGTGTTTGTGGGAATAGGGGTTTAAGGTTCTTAAAAACTAGTTAGCTTTTATCCATTTTTGATACGGTTGTACGCATTTCAGGCTGTAGTTGGTGAGTTAGTATGGACATACTGTTGACGTTTTTGAAGATGTGCAAATAATTATCACTGGCTTTAGTTTCTTATTATCGTCGATCAATGCTAGGACCTTCTCGACTGTATCTTAAATTTCATTTTCATTTGGTGTCAAATAAGAAAGAAACATTTGCAACTGCCTTTTGTTCTTTCTTTGGCCATTTTAACATTTAATTAAGAATTGGAATGCAAATTATTCTTATGATCCATACGTATGACGCCGGTTGAAGTGATTCTTTCGAAGTAATCCAGATGAAGAGGTTGTGTCTGGGTAACCTAAGATTATTTGGAGACGTTTTCCCCTTGGCTATGTCCTTTCCACATCCAATAACTGGAAGAGTTTATTTACAGATATTAGCAACCGTTATATTTATAGGTGTTGTTGCACCTGCACTTACGAAGCCATATCGTACGGCGCCGAAAAGAATATGTGCACTGCATCCGCGTGGCATTGCCAGTCTTTCTAATTATTTTTTTTCAGAAACTAAAAAGAAAAGAAAATAGACTCTTTATTGACATATATAATATAAGACTGGATTTACTAGGATAAAACATAAATCATAATAATAATAAGAAAGACCATGCAAATGATGATGATGCATGAAGTAGGACGCTACTTTTATTCTACTTCCAACATGCAAATCACGGATTGAATCATATCATGTATTGAAAAGAATTTGGGCACTAGGCGAGGCGTGACTTCATGCATGTTGCTTCTGCCCCTCATGGTTCATTGTAGTCTCCTCCATTTCCAGACCCATGCCCCGAACCATAGCCAGAGCCACTTCCATGACCAGTACCACCACCACCGCCACCGCCACCGCCGCCACCACCTCCTCCTCCACCTCCACCGCCGCTACCTCCTCCACTCCCATATCCAGACCCATACCCACTGCCATAACCGGAGCCCCCTCCGCTTCCGGACCCTCCACCTCCACCTCCACCACCTCCGCTTCCACCACCACCACCTCCTACCCCGCTACCAGACCCGTAGCCACTTCCAGACCCGTACCCTGAACCCGATCCACCACCCATTCCGGACCCACCACCTCCTCCTCCACCACCACCACCGCCGCCGCCACCACCACCTCCGTTACCTCGACCGTATCCAGAGCCGCTACCGGACCCATACCCTGAACCAGAACCAAGTCCTGACGCTGAACCGCTTCGTCTGGCGTCAACCGCCTTTGGTGACCTAGCAGCCAAGGAGATGTCCACAAGGATCAGCGCTAAGAATGCAGCTCCTATCACCTTTGAACTTGGCATTTTCCAAACTTTGTAAAACTCGACGCGGGGAATATATGTAAGAAGTCTCACTCTCTTATCTCTTACTCTATATATGAAAAACCTGCAGGGCTTGTTGAGATAGAATTGCTTAAGGTGGCAACCCTATATATAGCCTTAGCAAAGGTGGAATCCAGCTTCTGAGAAAGTTTGTCTTGAATTTCTACTAGCTTCCTAGAGATGATGAATGAAAAGGGACGTGTGTGCATTGGTTGAAAGCTTTAGTGGTGTTGGTGGTGGGGGATTGTCGACTTCTGTCGTCATGCAATTTCTGCATATATACAAGAATAGAATATTTAATCCTCATCTATCCCACTTTTGACTTTCGTCGTATAAATATGTATAGAGTTTAATTTGGTCTGATATTACTATTCGCATGCATGCCTAGCCACTTTCTCAGTGTGTTTATACTATGAGCTCACCGAATTTCCCATTCCGCGCACTAACTCTTTGAAACATTTGTCCCTGGACCAAGTGTTTTGCATTATGGCCTAAATCACATCAAATCACATTATCGTAGATTTATGAGAAGTTTTATATGTGTTGCTTGTTCGTAGCTACTTCAAAACTTTGTGCTTTTTAGACTTTGTCTCATTTAGAGTTGTTGCATGTTAATATAGCACTAGTGGAACTATATGTGTGTGTGACTTTGAACTTCATTTTCTTAATTCTATGGTACTGATCAATGAGAGAAGACTATAGTTCTTATTGGGATAGAGGCACATCCAATAGATGTGTTTATTACACATTACATAGTTTATACACAAGCAATCAAGTTTAGATTCTTCCAATATCTTTAATAAACCTACACAGTTCTTCATCTTCTTGCACGTGTCCATGAAGTTGTTAGTTGTTAGAATGAAACTTTGAGTAGGGGAAAGCGATTTTCTAAAGTCTACACGTACAATACCTTTAGGAGACCCTTAAAATGCAGGACCACAAAACCCACTAACTCACCTAACCAAATTCCCTGTCCCAACCACAGAATGGTAGTGGGGTGAATTGGTTTTCTTCATATCTACGCATTTACTGACAACTGGCGCTCTTCTTCTTGGAGAAGATAGCTAATTGCCATAGCATGCTTGCTTTCGATCATAGCAATATCGTCATTATAATGTTGACCACCAAGAGCATGGTCACAAATCAAACACTTGGATTCTGAGTGTGAATATAGATCTGCAGGACAATTTGCAGTACAGGATTATCTTTGCTTGTTATGGTGGTCAATATCGACAAGGTTTTTATTATAAAAAAAAGGCTAATTTGTAGGCAATTGTGTTGGAGTTGGACAACCCATTTAATGAAAAACGAATCAACGCGTGACTTAGGTCTAAGGGATTGATGTGAACGGATATGCTTAGTGGAAAGCATTACTAGAAGACTAAGCATTAGTGGCGCCACCCATTACCACATGTGCTATTAAGTGTACTATATATATAATTTATGTTTCTGCGATTCAAAGTCTTTTTAATTAATTGGATAAACACTCGTAACAAGTACCGTGATACTTTAAAAGAGTTGACTGATTGAGATCGAATTAAAGGTCCTGCAGCTAAATATGGGTTTATGTAAGCGATCCACGATTAATAGTATCCCAAGTCCTCCAACCACTATTATTGTCTCCTTACCAACCTTTCCGCTTTCAACTTCAGAAAACAGTCGGTTCTATCATCGTCAAAACATTGATAATTATCACTAACTATTTACAAGAAACCGATCTGTTGTTTGTCGGCATGTATATTGAAAGGGTAACAGATATGCTGAGTGGCTTGCCACCTAAGCTAAACGTTTTATTATTAGTATAACCTATTTTGATATTGCACCTATCGGGCGTCAACGTATCTTATTTGAGGATATGTCGAAGATCTATTTTTTCAGAATTATTTTGTAATTTGCTCCGGCAGTTTTCCTTTAATTAAAAAAAAACATTGATAATTATATATGGTATACATCGAAGTAAGTTAATTGAATTTGCTATTAATTCAAGTTAAATCAACATGCTTTTCACTTCATTTATAATTTGGTATTTTATTGGTGAAAAAGCAGAAGTAAGATAACGCATCTTTACTCATAAGATCACAATGTAGGTGCTTGTAAATTAGTCTAGAAACATATCATTTCCTTAAGCTTTTGGGTCGATCGAAATATAAATTAAATTACAAACTAATAATCCTAACCACCCTTTTCTCAAATTTCTAATTCAATTAAGAATTTAAATCCGAAAATCTCTTAATATTGAGAGGAGAGGACCAATCATAAGAAACATAGCCTTCTTTATTTTTAGGTATTTTGTCAATTACATTTGATATTTTAATAGAAAAAATAAAATCCTTAGATCGTAATTATAAGATTCAATTTGTATTTATGCATTATTCCTAAATTGTTTCTAGTTATAGTTTCATCAAGACGGGATATTAATATAATGGTAAAATTAGTACACATTATATTTCTTTCTTATAAAAAAGTAATTTTCATAAATTAAAGTATGGAGATAGTTAAATAAATGTATGAGCACTTATTAGAGAATAAATACCTGATTATGAAGATTTCAAATGGAATATTGCTTATGTGTCTATAGATTTCTTTATTATGATGGTTGTATAGTTGATCCTTAGATTTAAGATTACTAAAAGTATCTCATGTAGGAATTACTATGTTTTGATGCAACTTATGACTTATTCTATTTATGGTATCTTAGTCGATACTACTTAGATATAGTATGGATCATATGGAAATAGTTGAGTAAGACAATAAAGAATTTATCTTTCTAAAATAATTAAGGAGAATGTTCCACTATTCTTGATTCGTAATAGTTTAAGAATTTCTCTAGTCAAAGTCAATTGACATTTAAAAATACTTTTAAATATAAAATAATTATTAATTATTAAATTGTAATTATAAGTAAACTCAAATTTTAATTTTAATTATGAATTTTAATATTAATAAGAAACAAGTTATGTTGTCTTTTTCTGTAAATAGGAAAAAGGCACCCTTCCTTTTACTTTCAAATATTAAACTCCTTTTTTTTTTAATTTCATGGACACTGTTAGAAGCTGGACACTTAGACAATCTGTAGTTGATAATTCAAGAAAATTCTTTTGCAGTAATCCAAACTAGGTATGACTCACTACGTTATTTATTTTTCAAATTATTAAATTAATAAAATCTAATCAAGAAATTGTAAAATTGCATTTTTCTGTTAAGTCAGTAATTGGATCATAATTAATTTTTTTGGTAATTTTTGGATCAAAATTAATTTTCTAATAGAAGTATCAAAGTCTCCTTTAATTATTTAATTTGATCAAAGTTGCTTGATTGTTATTAATTTGATAAAATTAAAACTTTAAAAAATTATTTTAAAGACTTGCCTGATATTAATTAAGGCGTTACAAATTAGGGTTTTGTCTTGGTTAATTGAAACCAAAACATGGGTGCCTCCCAGTAGTTATGAAACTTCTGGAAATTTTGTTTTGTTTTCTAGAGAAGTCTATAACACCTCTTTGGAACTTTTAGATATATTTATTTAAAGTTTTGATTTTATTGCTTTTGGTTTTGATAAAACCATGAAACCCTTTTCTTGTTTACGGAAACTACCTAATAGAACATTATGATCATTGTTTAGTCCCTAAAAATTTGAATATATCATATGCTCCTCTTGAATCTGAAAAAACTTTGATATGTTTATCTACTTCTAGAAACACAATCTGCGTGTCCCCCTAGATTAGGTTTCTAGAAAAACGCCTTTCGAGTTCTTGATTTTGGTTGAATGTAGTTATCTGGGGATTAGGTGTTGGTTCTTGCTTGTGTGGTTTTTGGGGTGTATGTGAATGGACTGATGGATGAAACTTAATTAGAAGCCTCATCCCACTACCAACAGAAGATGGTTAGTGACTAAGTCGCCACTAGTAAGGGCGATAATCGCCTTTTAGAGGAGAAGAATTAAACCAGGAATTAATGATGGCGTGGCAATGAAGATTACGAGAGGCTACGATTAGGCACCCAGATCCTCTGTCCAGTTTTACTCTGTTTTTATAGAATCTCAGTCATTAATTTTGCGGGACCCACGCGGGCTCCATGCGGATCTCACATAAATAAATGGCTTAGATTTATTGGAAACAATAAGATACCATAATATTGGACAGGAGATCTGGACTCACAATTAGGGGAGAAGTAGTGGCAACACCGGAAAGAAAGGGCAACGGTACGAGAAGAGGAAACCTAAATCAAAGAAAACGATGAGAAGTGTGACGTATCCGTAGGATATGTAACACACATTAGTCAACACCATGACATTGATTCAGGTGCGTACACTTCAAGTGCCTCATAGAAAAAGTCAAGCAAATGCACTGCACACATTTGACAATCCCTTTCTGTATGTTTACTTTTAACTTTCCTTTTAATTAAATTATTTTAAATAAGATTAAATTAGTTTAAATTCTAAATAAATTTAAAAACTTGTTTTTCTAATTGTTTAAAAATTATTTTAAAAACGGTAAAATTAATTATGATTTTTTGGAATTTATTTTAATTTTTAAGAGTTGAATTGTTAAGTTAACTTAGTTATCAAATCACTAATTATAATTAACAAAAGTTTTAAAGGATTTTTTTTTCATAATTTGATTATGTTACATATATTTAGTATAATGAGATTATATTAATATTGATGAGACTTAAATTTTTGAAAATTTAAATCCATCAATTAAATATTATGTACATGTTAAGAATGTGGTAATTGTCTTCCATTATTTAATAATAAAAGTAGATTTCTATTTATTGTAAGACTTGGTAAACAAACTTAAAGTCCCTTTAATTCAAATATGTTTTAGCTTAAATTAATAAGTCATACTTAACTAAATTTGTATGAGCAAACTCATGATTATGTAAATTTAGAGGTAAGATTTGGACTAATATATAAGATATATTTTGGTAAAAGGTTGTCACTAATCGGATCTATAAGTCATATAAGATTTGGTTGGTAAAGTTGTTATTTACCTAATTTAAATTCAGTTGGTTTGTTGAGCAAACTTAAGATTAACTTAGTTTGAATGAAATTCTAGCCCACTAGGAATTATTCGACAGTTTCTCAATTTTATTGTGAGGGCTATCATTTTGAATAAAATAGTGAGAGTAACTAAATATTTATTAAAGCCATTGTTTTATTTGGCTTTGTGATATAAGCTAATACTTGCTCTTTTTATATGTTTTGGTTGTTAAATAATATGAGTAGCAATCTGTCCCTAAGGATAGATTGATAATTGTTCTCAGACAAGAAAAGATACTTTATGTTTCTGACAATGTTATTCTACCAGAGACTCGTTCAGATGCAACTGATAAAGTTTGAAAGAGACATGTTGATGATGATAAACAAGCTACCTATATGATGTTGATTAGCATGTCTCTTGAGCTTTAGAGGCAACATGAAAATATAGATGCTAACGCTATAATTTTGCTTCTCAATGAGTTATTTGGTGTATAAAGTAAGGTTGAAAGATATAAGATCTCTAAAGCATTATATCAATGTAAGATGATGGAAGGATTTTCAGCAAAGTTACATGTACTAAAGATGAGTAAGAATATTAAAAAATTAGGCAAGTTAGATTTTTTCGTAGACTATGAGTTATATTTGGTGCTACATTTTCTTAATTCGAGCTTTTCAACTATTATAAACTTCCATATGAACTAAAGGATGTGTCAATGTCAAAACTATTGAATATGCTTAATAATGTAGAGGGATGCCTTAAGAAGGATCTCAGTTCTGTTCTCATTGTAGATTATTCTAAGAGTAAGAAAAAGGGCTCTAAGAAGAATAAGAATAAGAAACAAAAGGCTTCTACTAAAATGGCAAAGCCAAAAGGTTGTTTCAAGAAGAAGAATAATCAAAATGACATGTTTTCATTGTGGATTCAATGGACATTGAAAGAGGAACTGCAAAACTTATCTTGCTAACCTAAAGGATAAGAAGCTTAAGGAAGTTATATCTTCATGTATGTTTATGATTGAGATTAATCTTTCTACTTCTATTTCACATTCTTAGGTATTAGATACTGAATGTGATTCTTATATTTATATTAATATGCATATGTTAACAAAAAAGTACATTGTTAAGGAAAGGCGAAGTGGACTTGCAAGTTAGCAATATAGCAAAGGTTGCTTCATTAGTTGATAGAGCAAAGGTTGCTTCATTAGTTGATAGAGCAAAGGTTGCTACATTAGTTGTAGGAACTTATAGTTTAGCTTTGCCTTATAGCCTTATACTAGAAGTAGATAATTTTTATTATCTTTCAGGCATTACTAAAAAAATTATTTTAATTTCTTATTTAGATTTGAATAGACCAGTCTTTATTGTTAAGAATAAGAGTTGTTCTTTTTATAAAGATGATTTCTAATATACATCTCGATTGCCTACAAATTATTTGTATGAATTAGAACTTAAAAGGTCGATTCTTAACATAAATAACAACAAAAAAGTTCAATTACTAAAATCCATCATATTTATGGCATTATAGGTTTGTTCATATCAATGAAACTAGAATCACAAAGTTACATTAAAAATTATATTTATATCTTTTTAGTTATAAATTATATGAAACTTGCGAATCTTGCTTGTTAAAGAAAATGACTAAACTACCCTTTAGTGGAAAAGGAGAGCATGCCAACGAGTTACTAGATCTTATATATTCAAATGTATATGACCTTATGTCTACTTGCGCTAAAGGTGGATACTCATATTTCATCACATTCACAGATGATCATTCTAAATATGGTTATGTGTACTTAATGAAACAAAAGTCTGAAACATTTGAGAAGTTCAAAGAATTTAGACTTCAGTTTGAGAAACAAACTAGCGAAAATATTAAAATACTTATATTTGATCGATATGGTGAGTACTTAGACCATAAGTTTTTTGTTTACTTAACAGAGAATGTGATTCTCTCACAATTTACTCAATTTAAAACTCCATAATATAATGGAGTGTTTGAGAGGAGAAATCATACTATATTAGATATGGTACGTTCAATGATAAGTCAATATAGTCTTTCCTATCTTCTTTTTAGGAAATTTCTTTAAAACCGTTGTTTACTAAAAAACTAAATAATGTTCCATTTAAATTAGTTGACAAGACATTACATGAGATGTATAGTGGTAATATACCAAATTCATCACACCTAAAGATTTATGGATGTGATGCTTATGTGACGCATGCAACATCTGATGAGCTTAAAAATAAGTAAGATAAACACAAATTTATGGGGTATCCATAAGAGAATTTGATATCAATTTTACCATCCTCTCGAGAAAAAGGTGTTTGTCTTAAGACATGCTATATTCTTAGAAAGAGAAGTTATTCTTAGGAAAGTAATGGGAGTGAGGTTGAACTTATAGAAGTTAAAGAATCACAAGTTCACATCCAAATGGAACAAGAACCTTAAGTTGATACATATGATGACAACCAAGGTTTAAGAGACACATAGTCTGCAACATACTAATAGGATGCATCGTCCCTCCACTAAACTATATCTTGAAAAGGAAAAATACAACGAATCATTCATAGATGATGAGCTTACTACTTTTAAGGAAGTAATTTCTAACATTGATTCTTTCAAATGATATGAAGCTATGAGATCTAAATTGAAATCCATGTACACTAACTAATACAGATTTTGGTGGATACTCCCGATGGCTTTGTACCTAAGTGAGTTTTTAAGAGAAAAGCTGACATAGATGGTAATATACACATGTCAAAGCAAGGTTGTTGGCTATGTAGGAAAATCCCGGGACGAACATCATATGTTCAGGCAGCGGAAAACAAAAATTTTTGTTCCCGGGACTTTCCCGAACCCCAGGATCCAGGTATCGGTATGAAAACCTCAAACCTAACAGCCAATAGAGACTGTCTCTAAAGGTGATCCACGCA
>JANKOD010000193.1:16126620-16139581 GCA_026284645.1 Erythroxylum acuminatum | reverse complement strand
TGGGGATGGATTGCGTGGAGGGGAGGAGATTGTAACCGTTGGATTGAATGGACGGTCGGGATGGATTGCGTCGTCGTTCATCCCAACTGGTCCTTAGTATATATACTTAATAAAAATTGGCTTTATTATAAAACAATACTTGATAATAGATGACAATGTCAACATAAAAAAATTGGAAACTTATGTTGCAGATAAAAGTGGTAATTCCCATGTTCAAAATTTAATAAAATGATAAATATGGCATATTAAGGTGAAAGGAACAAATAACCTCATTCTTCAGTAATAAATTGACAACATTTTAGATTAATTGATATATTTTTCTTTATCTTGATAGTTATTATTTTAGCCATCACCTACTGCTGAGCAACATAATAATTTTATCATTTTTTATTAATTTTATTCATAATTGACACTTGTAGGCCAAAGATGGCCACCACCCAAGGGCCACAAAAGGTTTTTCTTAAAATTTCCAATTTAAGAATATACTTTTAGAACTATTTTTAGATGTTTAAGAGCATATTTGTAGTAAAAGTAAATTTCAAAGTATTCAACTAGCTATATCAAAACCATAATTGTTCTAAAAATAATCATCTATATGTCTTTTTGAAGGATAAATAACTACTTTTAGCCTAAGTTGTACAATACCCCCATGGTCACATTACTCATCTTCATTTGTAACAAGTTATTTAAAATTATTATTATTTACTTAATTTGAATTTTTATACATCTATTAATTTGGTTGGAAATTTCTTAAATAATATTGTTCATGATTAAATAATTGTTTTTACTTTTAGAAATTCCATCAAAAGTATTTTTAGTTATACTATAAAGTCTTAGTTTTTACTATGGTTTAATAATTGATATGATAAAAATTTATGATAGTTAATAAAATTACTATTGATTTACCTAGGCAAAATCTATTCATGCCATAAATTTTATTAATCCATTTAATATAATCAGGGGTGATGTGCAATGCCAATATATTAATTAGAAACCTGTATAAAATTTCTCTATATTGTATTCAATTTAAGTACTAAGTTGTAATATAAGATTTGAAATTATACCAACCTCATCGATCAATATCGACTGAGTCACTTAAATACCAAATTTATAAATCAACAAAAATTGAAGGACTAAATTAAAAAATATTTTTTTATTAATTTTTAATCAAAAAAATATTTATTTTGTCTAAAATTACTCTTATATTAATTTTATTAAATAGTCAAAATTAAAATATTTTTAATTTTAGTTAAAATATAAAACTAAATTTTAATAAGGAAATAAATTTTATATAATTAAAACAAATTTCCTACCTATTGGCTGCTTTCATCCTTCAAATACTTTTTATATTTTAATTTCTTTTTCAAAATTATTTTTGAATAATTATTCTTTATTTTCTAACAATTACATATATGTTTAACTTATTTTTTCAAAAAATAAAATAATTTTAGTATTAAACAAAAAAATTATTTGACAATTAAATGTTAATTACTAATAAAATTAGAATTAACTTAGTAAAATTTATAACAGTAGACTAAATTTTGATTATATAAAATTAAGAAGCTATTTTATAATTTAAAAAATTATTTAAAATGATATTTAATTTTGAATAATGTCAATATTATACTCATATAGTGTCAAAGGTGGCAGTAATTTTGAATTTTGATACGATAATTGTAACATTTATTTGACTACCTCTAAAATTATTAGAATCAAGATTTACGAATGATCCAGTAAAAGCATATGCTTGGGCCTCAGTGATTTAGGGGCCCGATATTTGGTTTGATCATTCACCTGCTTCTTTAGGCCTTATCTGGGGTAAAGAACAGGCTTCCGCTTTTGGGTTTTTCATTTTAGCACGTCCTCACCTCATTATATTCCACTCGCCATCTTGTAAGAACGAAGAGTATCATCTCATAAATAGTAAAATAGACGACTTTGTCTACTTTGTACTTTTCGGTATCTTTCGTCCGTAACGCTACTGAACATAACCGCCAGCATCACTAAGCAGCTCACAGATCTCTACGGTGGTCGGTGTTCGATTCTTCGTTTAGTCACACCATTGACGGAGAAATATCACCGACCATTTCCCCCTTTATTCTCTCTTTCTTAATCAATTCAAAGGGGAGAAACAAAAAACCCTATCTGGTCTTTGTTCCAACGGTCCTGATTTCATCCAATTTCTTGTAAAACAGGTACACTTCCTCTTTTTGTCCACTTCGGATGCGAATCTATAAATCTTCCTACGGTGGTTTGATGTCATTGGAGCTGGGATTTTCCAGTTAAAACAATGGGATCGATATTATAGGATTGTTGACCTGGAGGTGGATAGTAGAATAAAGGGATAGAACTGGCGGAAATGATTTGAGCTACAGTCGTTGATCGTAAACTGCGTTTGGCCTTGTGACTTTTAATTTCGAATTTTTTGTTGAGTTTCTCGGAACCTGGTTGACTGTTCGATTAGGAATATATGATGATCGATCTAGACAGTCAAGTTACTTTGTTGTTACGTCTCAACTCTTGCTTTGGAGTGGAAATTCTGATTTCCAAATTGACAAAGTTCTTTCAAAATTGACTATTTGCCCCTCTGATTTGATTAAATATGAGCAGATTACATGGGAACAGATGAGACTATGGACTTGAATACTGGTTGTTGGTTTTCTCAATTGGTCTATGATCAGTGGATAGCAGCCCCCGTCAGTGGTCCACGACCTTCCGGTCGTTACAAGGTGATCTTTGTTTTTATAATTCACTATTGAATTCTTGTATAGGGAAGGATTCTCAATTGTTATCTAAATTACCTGGTTTCTGTTAGTTTTTTCTTTGTGAACTATGATGATGATTAAGAGAATACTGGTCATGCTGTTTTCTCCTTATTCTAGCATGCAGCAGAGGTCATTTATGACAAATTATATGTCTTTGGTGGAAGTCGTAATGGGCGATATCTATCTGACATCCAGGTATTCCACATGGCCATATACTCATGCATGTGAAAATTCAATCTTGATTATTCATTTATCTGCATTTGTTGTCTTTACAGGTTTTTGATCTTAGAAGATTGGCTTGGTCTGGTCTAGAGCTCAAAGTTCAACAAACAGATGCTGACATTCAGGAAAATGGTTCACAGAATGTTCTTCCTGCCATCTCGGACCATTGCATGGTAGTAATTAATCACACATGTTCCATTTAGCTACCATTTTATTCACTGCACACGGGCCTTTATCCTTTTTGTTTTTTTACCAACTCATCTCTATTTTCCTATATCTCAAAAAATATCTCTATTGTTCACCTAGACAGTTTACTTTTATATTGGTAGGTTAAGTGGGAAAACAGACTCCTACTTATTGGTGGGCATTCCAAGAAATCTGCTGATACTTTAACAGGTTTGGGTATTTTAGTTCTGAATAGGTGATTCCTAAGTTTCTTTAAACTAGTTGATGACGCATAGGCAATGAATCTGATTCCTGTCTGAAATTTTGCAGTGTGGTTGATTGACCCAGAAACACTTACATGTGATATCATTGAGACTTCAGGAAAAGCTCCGGTAAAATCCTTCTCAATGTCTTTTTTATCCCTCCCAAAACATCTTCCGTTCTTAAATTTTGCTTTACATTTGAATTGTTATCAATCTCTAGAAAAGTAAATACTTTTCTTGCTTCTGGACTTTGGTTTAATGCAAATAGGATTATATTTCAGGTAGCTCGAGGTGGGCATTCAGCTACCCTGGTTGGTTCTAGACTCATTATTTTTGGGGGAGAAGATAGGAGCAGGAGACTGCTCAATGATGTCCATATCCTTGATTTGGAGACAATGACTTGGGATGTGGCAGAGGCAATGTAAGAGTATGATCAACCTTTCAGCCACTACCTGAATGATTTTGGATGTGAACTTCATCATCTTTTTGTATATTGATAGGCAGACTCCTCCAGCTCCTAGATTTGATCACACAGCTGCAGTACATGCAGATCGTTACCTTGTAATATTTGGTGGCTGCTCTCATTCGATCTTCTTCAATGATCTTCATGTACTTGATTTGCAATCAGTAAGTGGTCTCAATAACTTATTGCTGTTGATACACCGTTTTCATGTATTGAAATTTTCACTCCAAAATTGTCATGAGGGATGTGTGGTGGTTTTTACTTTCTACATCAGAAGTGCCATTGCCAATAAGTGGAGTTTATATGATTTTGTTTTTTGGGTTGAGAAAAGGGCTGTTAAAACTTAAAATGTAAGCCGTAAATGGTCGTGTTTACCACTGGACTGGTATGAAAAAAATGATAAATTAACGGTTATTGCCATGAATGTTGCTGCGGCTTGTTATTAGGTACTACCAGTACTGATTGCTTTACCGAATTCTGTGAATATATGAATCTCTTGCTTTCTTCACTTAAATAGTCTGCAGTGTCACATTATTGAATGGACTGCTGGAGCAACAGTTTTCAGATTCTTTGCACTTTTTAGATTTTCAACACAAACTTATTTCTCTCTTGAATGCATATATTTATATATACATAGTATGTTCATAATTGCTGATGCTGATGTTGCAGATGGAGTGGTCACAACCAGAAATTCAAGGTGACGTAGTGACACCTAGGGCTGGGCATGCTGGTATAGCCGTTGATGAGAACTGGTATATTGTTGGTGGTGGCGATAATAAAAATGGTACAGCAATGTTTTCCCATCTAATTGTCATAGGATGTACTTAGGCTTCCTACTTGGTTACAAGTTCAATTTTATTCCAGGTTGTACAGAAACAATTGTCTTAAATATGTCTAAGTTAGTTTGGTCAGCATTGGCAAGCGTAAAGGAAAGAGATCCACTTGCTAGTGAGGTCAGTTGTTTATGCCTGTACTGGGTGCTTAGTTTACTTCTGTACCATGTAAGATTTCTGAGCATCAAGTTGAATGCAGGGACTTAGTGTTTGCGTGGCATTAGTTGATGGAGAGAACCATTTGTTCGCCTTTGGTGGCTATAATGGGAGATACAACAACGATGTATGGATTTTATACTGTTGTAACTTGCGGTGCTATGCGATAATTGCTTTCTACGCTGTCCTTGATGCTTTTTTTTTTCTAGGTGTTCATTATGAGATTAAAACCAAGAGACTTATCCCGACCCAAGATTTTTCTGTCACCAGCAGCGGCTGCAGCTGCTGCTTCTGTTACTGCTGCATATGCCTTGGCCAAATCTGAAAAGCTAGATTTTTCCAACATAGCTTTAAATTCTAAAGATGTTCAGCATGTTCCATCTGAACAAGATCAGGCATTGGAGATTGATGCAATTAAAGAGGAGAAAAATGCGTTGGAACTGACACTTGCTGAAGTCAGAGCAGAAAATTCAAAGCTCAATGAAAAGATTGATGAAGTAAATGGTACTCATGCAGACTTGTCCAAGGTACATATTGCTGGCTGTTTCATACATTAACAACTTCCTTTCTCCTTTCTTTATGACTGTTTTAACATCATTGACAACTTTTATTTCAGGAACTCCAATCTGTTCAAGGCCAACTTGTTACTGAGAGATCAAGATGCTTTAAACTGGAGGTTTTCCCATTTTCTCATATCTTGTTTATTATCATCTTTGTTATTTGTGTAAATATTTTCTTTTTATTGTAAGCTGGTCCAACAGTTATTCACGTCTGAGATGATGGTTTCCAGGCACAAATTGCTGAGTTACAAAAGACGTTAGAATCGCTGGAGTCCATAGAGAAGGAAGTACAATTACTTCGAAGACAGAAATCTGCATTCGAACAGGAGATAGAGTTAAATGCGGCAGTCCAGAGACAAGGTGCTGGTGGTGTCTGGGGATGGATTACTGGCTAGCTCACCTTTTGAGAGAAGCTTCATGGCTATTTCGTTAATTTCATTGCAATCGTAGTAGCCATGGCCACTGTCAGGTTACAAGGCTTGACTCACCCGAGAGCAGAGCAGCATTTTCTCTAAAGAACCTGTGGTTTGATGTCTTATTCAAAATCAGAGAGATCTGTTAGTTTTGTCCGTGGGTTTTTGAAAAGATAATGCTGAAATGGTGCCGCGTATAGTAAATGCCTTTTCTTTAACAGCAAAGAATGGTATTTCCTTTTTGCATCTTACATTGATTTCATTTGTCTTTGTACAATTTAAGCAGTCGTAACATTCCCCACCAATATAATTTATTTTTTAATAAAAAGATTAATGTGGTAGAGTGATGTTAATGTATGTTGCCTTGAAAGGAGCATGCGTTGGCTGTTATCTGCTAGACAATTAATATTAAAGCCTCAGGGCCTATAGATCACGCCGTGAGCTTTTCTTATTTACTTTTAATGCTCCTTATGACTATTTTCTTTTTCGTTGAGTTTGTATAAAGCAATTATTGATAAACTTACGTTTCTGTGGTCCTCCGGACAGCTATGATGTGCTGCTAGAATTAGGACTGTTTGATTCTATTTTTAATTTTCTGTTAATTTTTGTTTTCTATTTAAATAAAACAAAAATGCTTGGTTGTTAATGTTAGTTATATTTTTATTATTGACGATAATTATATATTAGATAAAAACTAAAAAAACACTAATTTTAATTAATTAAATTTATTTTAATTTCATATATAATATTTATTAACAAAATATTTATAAATTATGTATTTTAATTTAATTACAAAAGTTAAATAAATTATTAAATAAAATTAAATTATTCATGATTTTAATCAATTAAATATAATATAATATAACATTAAATTATATTATTCATAATTCTTATTAATAATTAATATATTAAATAATATATATTTAGTTGATAGTAAATTAAAACAAAAATTACTTTTTGTGATTTTCATAAATTTTGAAAACAGGAAGAAACTAAAATAAAAAATAGAAACCAAAACACTCCACCACACTTTTTTTTTGTAAGTATAAAAACAAAAACAGAAAACATAATTAGGCCTTATTTGTAAACTTATTCATAGAGGAGATTGATCCAGACGTGAGTTTAAATTTATATGGAAGGCAGATTTGAGTTTAAATTTCATGCTTTTTCAAGCATAACTAAGCTTTTGAAGCATTTGTTTCATGGATGATGTTGACGTACCAATAGTTTCTAGGTATCTAATACATCAATTGAATATCAATAGAAGAAGTTTTCAGCCTTGAAGTATGAGCTGCTGACTCCATGGTTGCTAAAAGATTCTATGGAGAAGGTCCCTTCACTTTAAGCTTAAACAACTGCGATCACACCCATTTCTAATGTTCAGTTCCCAATCCATCAAAGATATTATCCTCTTCGCAATGTTTAATAGAAGATTATCTCCAAACTTCTTGTCAACATCTGCCACCAGCTATAGAAAATCACATCGACTACTATATCACTTGGGTTACGTTCTCAAAACATGAATAGAATGAACGAAGCCTCTCATGACAATGACAACTTATGGTCAAAGAGTCATTTTTGCTAAATACCATGGCAATAAAGGGTTCCTCATTGCACCCCCATCAAATCCTGTTCTTCTCTTTTTGGAGACATATTACAGGATAGAGACGCACTTATCAATGTAGTAATCTGGTGTATGGAAGATGGTGCCGCAACAAGATTTTGGATTGAAAATTGGCTCTTAATGAGCTACTAATCAATCATAATCTACATCCAATCCCTTTGCCTCTCGCCGAAGCTTGTTAAAGAAATGCTCTAAAGGCAATCACCTTTAGTACTTATTGTACAAATCTTTATGAATAATAAAAAAACATCTTCGTTAATTTGATGTTCATGTTCTTTATGAATTGATAGTGATCTTAAATTAAATTAATGAAGTCCTTGATACATTACATAGCATGAAGGAGATCATGATAATGAAATTCCTATTATGTTAATTATGTTAGTGTCTAAATTATCCTTAATTATAGGATTAATGAGACGGGACATTATTAATTTGGACAAACTAGCGCATGTTATGCTCTTTGATTGGATCAATCAGTGGATCTCATAAGTTGTAAGGATGAGTTGTTTAGAGTTAATGTTGGATCCCGATTTTTTTTAAGTTAAGCATGATTTAAAATAATTCTTGAAGTTTATTGGATTAATTATTTTTGGAGTTAATTGTCATGCCAAAGTTAGGATTTATTGAATGAGTAAGTGGAATTAAAGTGTTAATATAATAAGGATGTTCAAGGACATTTTTAGGAAGATACTTAAGGTTAAAAGAATATAAGCCTATAAGGAAGGGTAGAATGGACTTTTTGGACTCATTAAGGGTAGAAATGGAAGAAGAATATTTTGTATTGCTTGTTAAGAAGAGAAAAATGTGAATTGAAGGGAGAGAAGGGTGAAAAACGAAAAATAAAAGAGAAGAAGAGAGGTTTCGGTGAAAGAAGAAAAGAAGAGAAATCAAGCTTGTTAAAGTAAGTTGACTATCTTTTCTTCTTGTTTTATTAAAGAAATGGGTTGTGTTGAGGATAAAGGAGTTAGAGAGCAAAAGGGTTTGTGCAGTGAATGAAATGTTTGTGTTGGAAGAAGAAGAATTAGGAGAACCAAGTGATTTTAGGGTTTCTAAACTAGATCTTAGGTTTTCTAACCTAGATGTACTATGTGTAGGTTAGATTTGAGCTTAATTTGTGTGCATGGCAATTTCCGTAATTTTTTTTGAAGTTAAAATTTTTTTATTGGAATGTTGTTTTGAATGGAACCTTGGTTGTTTTAAGAAACCAAGGGAATCCTACCCAAGAGCAAAGGGAAAGGCAAGCTTGACTTGGATTTTCGCAAGCTAACTAGGCGGGTAATGTATTTTTAGTTATTGTGTTAGGGCAAATTCTTGACTATGTGTGTGTATGTTGATTTGCTTGAAATTGAAATGTTATGACTTATTGGAAATGCATGATGCATTGTGATTATATTATACCTTGAAAGAGGTTATAACATTTTGAATTAAATGGAAAGAAGAAAAACCATGAAAGTATGAGCATGTGATAAAATGAATATGTGCTTTTGTTTGGGCAAGAGAGGAACCCGTTTCGTTAGTCACGTGCATGTTGACCCATAGCCTTCTCCCGGTTGCTCGCTTGAGGCCACGAGATCCTGAGAATTCGGGCTTGTTTTGTTCACGGAGTAAACTTCGGTTTCTCTGTTTCATTCCACGGAACTCTCGAGCCAATTGTTTGTGCATTGCATCTTTAATTTATCGAGTATGGTGCATAGTTGAGTGTTATGTTTAATGGCTGAAGTCTATGTTGTATGTTATAAGTTTAAGTTAAATTGATCAAATGCATAAATTGCTAGATATACATGTACATATGCTTGAATATGTGGTCAGTTGCCAATAGCTATAAATATATTAGCCACTGAGCTGTGTAGCTCACCCTACTATTCCTCCTCAGGTGCAGAACGAGAAGGCTAACAATCCTTATAAGGCATCGGAAACTCCAAGATATTAGAAACTTTTGTAACTAAGTTAGTTCGATCACTTTTGGATAGCTTTATAAGCATGTTAAATATTGAGCATCCTATGTATGTTGTATTTGGTGTAAGCCTTTGATTACTATATTAATATGTAATTAAAGTTATGAATGAGCATCTGTGGTTTTGGCAAATGAGTTTAGAACTGAAAAGTTCCCTAAGTGCATGTGTATGTTTCTTTTGTAGTTTTATATTTCAAAATTTAAGTCTTTCATAAGTATAGGAATTGTGTTCAAACTTCAGGAGGAAATTTAGACTAATCTAGGTGGAATTAGACAAAGTTGTCTCCTAGAAAGTTGTAGTTCCTTCTTTTATCTTTCCAAAGGTATATAGTATGAAAATTTTTTGACATATAAGTTGAAAGTTATGGTCCTTATAAGGGAAGATGTTCAAGAGTAAAGTTATATCGTCTGTGATGACGTCATATCGTCTATGATGACGTCATATCGTCTGTGATGATGTCATATTGTTTGTAAAGACGTATCGTTTGTGATGACATCATATCGTCTGTGATGACATTGTATTGTCTATGATGACGTATCGTCTATGATGACGTCATATCTTTTATAGTTGACTTCTGCTTCTTCTTATGTTGACCGAAACTTCTTCTTCTATGTACTATTTGTCTGGTCTAATTGTTTCCTTCTAGACGATATAATCTGTCTTTGAGGTCTTCATGAAAGTTGTAGATCCTGAAGTCCTCTTTTGAACCATCTAAAGAACACCTTAATCCGATATCTACAGGAAAAGTTATGGCAATTTTTCCAATTCGTCTAACTTTTCGTCTAGTTTCATCTGATCCTATCACCTAGTCCAATTGTATCCTTCTAGACGATAGAATCCGTCTTTGGGGTCTGCATGAAAGTTGTAGATCTTGAAATCCTCTTTCGAACCATCTAAAGAACACCTTAATCTGACATCTCTAGAGAAAGTTATGCTTATTGCCCCAAGACAGGTTCACTATAGTTTAGGACAGGTACTGTTTCTGTTAAATGTCTCTGAATGCTAGGTTCTAGAAGTGGGACCCAACATTGTTTGGTATCAAAGCTTAGATTTTTCCTAGGCTTAGAAGGCATAATAGGATGAATTGATATGTTATGTGATTACTTGTTGCACTGTGAATTGAGTGAATTGTATTAAGTGACATACATCATGTAGGGATTAGGATTGTAAAATGAAATCTAAGCTAATAGTTAGTGTTTACATTGAAGGAGTAAGATGCCACCTCGTAGAAAGATACGAGGAGTATTGCAAGGATTGATTGCACCTGACTCTCCACCAAAGGAGGAGAGTACCGATGAGTCTGTAGCCCCAGGGAATGTTGAGGCTTCTGTAAGGCCTAGTAGTGAGCCCGATCGATCATAGACGTGGGAGTCTCCTTTTCCGCAGGAGCAAGTGCCTGCTCCATTAGATCCAAGGATGTTTCAGGCAATTGTTCAGGCCATAAACCAGATGTCACAATCTTCTACTCCGGCCCCAGTTAAGAAAGGTAAGCAGTTTGACAAGCTTAGGAAGTATGAGGCAGTGGATTTCTATGGGACAACGGATCTAGAAGAAGCTAAGACTTAGATGAGGAAGATTGAGAGGATACTAGATCAGATGGACTGTGAGGATGATGAGAAAGTTATGTATGCTGCAAGCATGCTACAGGGAGATGCTCTACATTGGTGGGAGAGTGTGCTTGGGTGCCAGATGAGACTGCTAGTGCTGGCTTGCAAGGATTTCTTAGTTGCTTATAAGAAGAAGTACCTATCTAAGGTGTACATTCAGCAGAAGCAGAGAGAGTTTTTGAGTCTCACCTAGTGGGAAATGATGGTGAGTGAGTATGAGCGTTGGGTTACACAACTATTCCAGTATGCAATAGAGATGATGATGAGTGAGGCAGCTAAGTGCCGTAGGTTCGAACCGGGGTTGCATCTAGCTATCAGAGAGAAAGTGGTGGTGCAGAATTTTTGAGATTTTCAGTAGCTGGTTGAAGCGGCTCTGAGGGTTGAGAACATCGAGAACATAAAGAGCGTCGTGAGCAAAAAGAGAAAAGGGAGAGAACAATTTAAGAGGGAAGGTGGTACTTCTATGCCTGAAAGGAGTGCCAGGACTTTTCATGTGCATTCTGAGGAGAGGAGCAGTGGTGCGAGCAGGTCCAAACCGATGAGATCTTCTACTGTTTCTCATCAAGCCTCTACAGCGGGAGGCAGCAGAAAGGGAGATGGGGATAAGCCACCCATTCCCAAATGTGAATACTGTGGAATGTTTCATAGTGGGGAATGTTACCGATTGACGGAAGCATGCTTCAATTGTGGAGAGAAAGGACACATGGCAAGAGAGTGTTCGTAGTATGCAAGATAGGAGAGAAGTCAGATGCAAGCTTCGAAGAGAACTGAGACAGTGGGGCACAAGACTGCAACTGAAGTAGGCAGCTTTGATGTAGTAAGGAGGGTGAATCCTCCAGGAAAACCAAGGGGGCAAGCACCAGCTAGAGTGTTTGCCATAACACGGGAGGATGCAGAGACAGCTCCAGAAGTTGTGACCGGTATGATTAAATTATTTGATGATGATGTAATTGTTTTGATTGATTCGGGTTCTACCCACTCCTTTGTTTCATCGGGTAGAACTGTGTATGGTAGAGAGCTGAGTCCATTGGTTGCCCCTTTAATAGTTAGTACCCTAGTAGGCCACAATATTGTGATTAATCAAGTTTACAAAGATTGTGAGATACATATTGGCGGGGGACACAAAGTGGTGGATTTAATGCCATCGAAGATGAGAGGATTAGATGTGATTTTGTGTATGAATGCCTTAGAGAAATATAATGCCAAATTAGATTACAAACAGAAGACAGTGGAGTTCGAGCTGGATAATGGAAGGAAGGTGATGTTTATAGGAGACAGAAAATTTAGCTCATCGAGGATTGTTTCGGCTTTGATGGTAGAGAAAATGATGAGGAAAGGGTGTGAAGCATTTTTGGCCTATGTGGTAGACACGAGGGCAGATAGCGGGAAGTTAGAAGATATACCATTGGTTATGGAATTCCCGGATATCTTTCTCGAGGAGTTACCAAGACTACCGCCACCTAGGAAAATTGAATTTTCCATTGAGCTCCTTCCGGGCACAATGCCAATTTCAATTTTGCCTTACAGAATGGCTCCGATAGAATTGAAGGAGCTTAAGGAGTAATTGGAAAATTTGTTGGAGAAAGGGTACATTAGGCCGAGCTCTTCACCTTGGGGAGCTCCGGTCCTTTTCGTGAAGAAGAAAGACGGATCATTGCAGATGTGTGTGGATTATAGGAAGCTTAACCATGTCACCATCAAGAACAGATATCCACTTCCACGCATAGATGACTTGTTTGATCAGTTGCAAGGGGCAAGGGTCTTTTCGAAGATAGATTTGAGATCAGGTTATCATCAATTGAGGATAAAAGAGTCTGATGTGTCAAAGACTATGACTTGTTTGATCAGTTGCAAGGGACAAGGGTCTTTTCGAAGATAGATTTGAGATCAGGTTATCATCAATTGAGGATAAAAGAGTCTGATGTGTCAAAGACT
>JANKOD010000193.1:16085555-16109817 GCA_026284645.1 Erythroxylum acuminatum | reverse complement strand
GAGCCACATCTAAGGTAGGCTCCCATCAGCCATCGACACTCCCCACTGTGTCTCCTCTCACAATGCTTGCAAACAGGAGGAATCTGCCCAGTACCTCTGCCACTGCCACTGCCAGTCTGTACAAATCTCCCTCTCTGCCTAAATCTAGACTGTCTCGATCCCCCTGACGACCTGAAGGTCCTGCTCTGGCACTTACTGAAACTCCTACTAGAACTACCCTAACTGTCACTCGGTCTCTTTCCCCAGGATCCCTATCCCCTCTCAACCTGTCTCTGCCTCATCAACTGCTCCACTAGCACGACAGCAGCCCTCAACTCAATAAAGGTGCCTATGTCTGATCGGGCTAACTGGGTACGAATCTCTGTATTGAGGCCATTCTCAAACCTCTGGCACTTATTAGCCTCAGTGGGAATCATCAAGGTGGCATACTCCATCAGCTCATTGAACCTCACCTCGTACTCTGCCACCGACATCCTACCTCGTTTCAACTCCAGAAACTCCTGCATCTTCATATCTAGATAGACTTTGGGCATGTAGTTATCGCTAAAGGCCCTCAAAAAATCATCCCATATCAGTAAATGAGGCCTGGTGGTACTGCCCGGAACAGTCTTCCACCACTTGTAAGCTGGCCCTTGCAGAAGAGACACTGCATAATCGAACCTCTCATCAGGTTCACAATCCATCTGGTCGAAGACTCTTTCAGTCCTCTCCAGCCATCCCTCAGCCTCTGCAGGGTCTGTGCTGCCATAAAAGTTTACAGCCCCCTGCTTCCGCAGCAAATCGTATCTCCTCTCCCGTCTCACGGGGACTCTAGGAGGTGACTCCTAAAACTGAGGCACCGAGGACCCCCTACTCGCTCCCTCAGACCCATGGTCAGCTGGTTGACTTCCTTGCTCACCTAAGGCGGATGACCTAGAACAAAACAAGAATTTCAATCATGTTCTGCAATTCTGTAAAAATTCATACCAACATATTTGACTAGTCCCAACAGATGCCAAACCATGCTCTGTTACCACCTAAATGTAGCGCCCCCTTACCGTAGAATACCCACGGGACACCCGCAGGTCAATCCAGTATGTATCCTACGATAAGAGAGAACTACTAACAACATCACTATATTCCTCATGGCATCACAATAATAAAACAACAATATCAATATCCCTACCAACATTTTTGAATTCAGACTTCGACATAAAATATCCACCTTAAAAAAACCTTATACTTCCATATTGAGCCTTTAAAACTTGTAAAACAACCATTAAAAAATAATTCCATCAACATTAGAGACCCAAACACAACAAG
Organism: Erythroxylum acuminatum; assembly: GCA_026284645.1. NCBI lineage: Eukaryota > Viridiplantae > Streptophyta > Magnoliopsida > Malpighiales > Erythroxylaceae > Erythroxylum > Erythroxylum acuminatum. Next base: position 16,108,515 of record JANKOD010000193.1, on the reverse strand, counting down.
GTATTCACAAGAAAATTCAAATCATAAAGAGTAAGAAACAAAGCTTCCACTTTTAATCTATAATAAAAAGTGAAGAAATTGTTAGTTACTTTACTACCTTGTAACAAATAAAAAAATAAAAACTCAACTACTGCAAATTAGCTCCATTAAGGTTTCATAGTATAAATTTCTTTAGTAAATAATCAATTATAAGGTTATAAAACAAAAGATATGTTACAAAAATCAGCACTATGTCAGTATTTAAAATACTCCAAAGAGATAAAAGAGGCCACTCCCTAGTAAAATGATATGACACTTACTAAAATAAAGAAACCGCTTCCATCAATCAAGACATTTACTTTAGTTATTCAATATAAAAGATAAGTTATTATCATCATTCCTAAGAAACATCTCCATAATTACCCAAAACACAACATAAATTCGACAATTCTTTTTTGGATTATGCTAGCTGATTTTTGTAGGCATCCTTATAAGCCTTACTCTTTCTTGGTTTTGAGACTATATGATAAAAATGGTGTTGATAAATCCCTCCTTAAGGCATATGAAAAAATGATTTATCGTGTGTATACTCATACAAATTAATATCTCAAGAATTGAATTAGTATAATGAGAATTGATCTCATAACAATCATCAAAAGTTCTATGAAAAATAACACCATTAGGATGGAAGCCTAAAGCATAGTTTATGCCAAATCAAAGCAAGTAATACGATACAGTTTAATTGAAATAGTGTAAACACATTATAATATTTTCTTAAAAGCATAATAGCATTAGCATTAACACCTAAGTAAATATGAATCCCTCCAAATCACTAAATTAATAGTTAATAAAAGGCTAAAACTCTTTGAATGTAGGAGATAAATGTAAGCATACATGCAAGTTAAAATAAAAATGCAATGAAATGATTATTACATTCTAAAAAATAAGCAAAACAGATAACCCGTATTACAAACTCTTAACTATAAGCATTACGTAACCTCTTAAATTTTAAACAACAGTTATTAGTCAACTATTCTTAAGTGATACATCTAATTAAAATTTAAAGCTAACATTAATGCATTCTAAGATAAAGGTGACTAGAGCAAAATGGATGGTCTATAGAAAAATTTATTCAAATAAAGATAGACAAATATGAAGGCAAAAACCTTAATATTGGACAAAAATAGTAGAAATTTTAAAGTTGAATAGAGAAATTAATCATACCATAAAGCAAATACCAAGAAACTAGACCATTAATTTTTAGAAGTAAGTACAATTGCTACACTCACTATGATAACAAAATCTTTAGCAAGTAACCACAAAATGAGCCCCTATTTTTTAGCACAACTTTTAGATGGTATCATCATGTTATATGACAAGGAAAAAAATTTAAATAGTCAATATAATTAGATTAAGAGGTTCTCAAATATTTATAAGATAATAGCATAAAAATCAAACAAGGTAATTAAGACAAAAGGAACCTTAAAAGACAAGACTAAATGTCACAAGATGACCTATAAACCAAAAGCATTCACATAAAATGTTATGAGAGGACCAATATAGCAAACAAAGTGAATGAAGATCGTTAGTACTCGAAACTATGGAAGCTAAGATAAATCAGGAAAGTAGTCAAAACACATATGTCACTATATGGGATTTCCTCCGATGTGCATACCACAAGAAAAAAGCAGCCAAATCACACGACAGAGTCTAACAAACAAAGTAGATACAACGATGGTAATTAAGAATGAAAGGAGTGAGACCACTGATGACACCACCCATAATGAGTTACTCCAGAAGAGAGAGATGTAATTTCCTTCCAATGCGGATGAGGGTAGGAGGTCATGCTAACACCTTCACAAAGACAAACCTACGAAGATAAGTGGAAGGGATTTTATTAACTAAGTTAGGGATTTTAGGAATTGGGGGTTTCATATGCTTCTATTAATTTAGCAACTAAGTTAATTAGCTAATAGGTTAATTAGTTTAGTTACTAAAATTAATTAGTTAAGTTAATTTGCTAACTTAATAATATTCAAGGTTAAATTATTTGAGTGGTCCTATATTTTTAATATTAATCTATTTTAGATATTTTAATTTAAATACATGATCCTACATTGCTATGTCAGATCCACGTGGCTATGTGAGGTCCACGTCAACATTAAAATATTATAAACATAAGTCATGACATTGTTGACCTGGCAGAAACTTGACAGTGTTACCCGTCACTTTTGTTATTAACTTAAGGTTGAATTGAACGTTTCTTAATTGATAAGATTTAATTTGTATTCTCTAAAATATTAAGACTCAATTTAAATGTACCCTTTTTGCCTTCCATTATAAGAACAAACTATGATACCAATCATTTGAAAGGATGGCTTGGAGAATAGAACTTATTCTAGTTGTTGAGAATAATAAATTAATCAGCTATGGAGACTAATTTGATATCCAACTATATCTATTAGACTACTTATTCTTGTATGCTATGTATCTTTATATCCATCTACAGGAAAATTATAGTCACTTTCATATGATAATTAGTCCATAATGAACAATCATGTAAAATTTCTTACTGGGATTAAGTTTTATTACCTTATATTTCCTTTGTTTGAAAATTTGTCGTGTGTATAGAACAAAAATGACCAAATTATATAAAACAAAAGGAAGTCCAAAACATGGACATCATCATTGTGACAAGCAAACTAGCAATATAACTATTGCATAAGAAGTACATTAACACAAAAATACTTATGTTGTCTGCCTTTGCCAAACAACAATCCCTAGAAATTACTATTGATTTATGACATAAAAATTTCATAGTTATGAACTTTAAACTATGTTTAGCATCACTACGTTATACTACCTTAAGACAAAATTAAAATATACCGTGTATGCATTCTTAAAAGAAAGATTATTGACTTTGGAAAAATAATACCCAAGAGACTAAACAAGGAAAAGAGAATCGTACCTATAGGTTTAAAATGTAAGGAAGAATAATTATTAAAGGCCAGCATAAAATCAGTTGAGTCCTGAAACTAAAAGTATATACATCACTCGATATATTAATCATGTCATTTATTTTTAAAGTGGACATCTTAAAAATTGACTATAAGTCAACACAATTAATTGGTGGATACTATCGGTGTAAAAAATTATAATCACTATTTTAACAATGAAAAAAATATCCCTACAATTTGTGAACTAATCGTAATATTAAAATCTTCAAATGTTTAGAAGAAAATTCTAACATTTATAATCTTTAAATTTTTTTAAAATTTTTATAAAATCATTATAATTTCTTGTAAATGAAACACAACCTTCTTAAAATATTTTTTTCCCTTACTCTACATTACAAAAAAGACTAAAATGTTATGCCTTTTATCAATGTTTTAAAAATTGGATCGGACATCGAACCGGTCAAATGAAATATTTAAGGTTTAAAGGTTCAACCATGCTCTAAAATCGATATATAATAAATAAGAAGTAAAACTTATAAGAGTAAGTAAAAATAAAATATTTTACTGAAATAAAAAATTCACCAATGTCTATTATTATATAATAAACTAATAATAAATCAATTTTAATAATTTAAACTAAATCTAAGTTTACTTAAATAACAATAAAAATTAAAATTATATTTTTGAAGGAGGAGATGTCGCATCATCATCAAAAGTTCCAAATTCTCCAACGTTATCCAAAGACTCATAAACTATGTTTTCATCCAAAGCATTTGCATCAACTTCTTCTACTACATTCAAATAAACTATAAATTAGTAATGTATGAAATTATTCTCAATTGTAAATTTGTAATACATTATACTTTTAACTTAAATATAGTCAAAATTAGATGTGAACTGACCATCAATAAATGTTCTTAATCTCTTCGTTGTGACAAATGTATTTTTTTCATAAATAATCTTTTGAAGTTCATTATAATCAAGATTAGGAGATGATTCTTCTTCTTTAATCCCAAAATTAGTATGGTGTATACAATCAATATCCACTGGATCATATATTTTCTTCTTACTAAGAGCTCTGAATATATAATAGAGAAATTATAAAGTTAATAATTAAAATAAAATAAATGAAAAATAAAAACAAAACGTAAAATATATGTTCTTCATTCTCAAATTATAAGTAACGTAAATAAGGTCTTTAAGTTTTTGATATTCCAAAAATTTTGTTTCTTTGTATGAATACGTAAAAAAAATCCTCCAATTACGTTCACAACCTAATACAAAAGTTGTTTGATTAAATAACCTAATAGTGAGTTTTCTTAATATTGGGTCACTTTCGCCAAATAATCTCCATCACTCATTTGCATTTTAAATTAATATTTATGAAAATAAAAATACATATATTATTAAAAAGTAAAGAATGAATTAAAAATATAAAAACTTACCAAGCTATATTTTTTTAATCATACGTTCCCTCTTTGTTAGAAAATAAGCTTCTGAGTAGATCCTTTAAGTAAGATGCTTATCTCATTGTTGGTCAAGAATATCTATATAATGATTGTACAATTTCTCCTTCCCTTTAGAAAGATTTATGATTATTTTATGAGCTTTATACATACCATCATTTATATACCCCAAATATGGCTTCTCATCTGAGTCAACATCCCTCGATAACCTTATAAGCAAAGCCACAATCTTCACAACAATCAAGTAAGCATCCCAAATTTTATTATCTGTAATAATAGCACAAATTTCTTTTCCTTTTCCCTCTTTAATAACTTATGACTTGAAAAGTTTTTACTTGTCACTAAATTTTAAACTAGTTGTTTATGTTCATAAGCACTTTTCAAAGTAATAAATGTAGTTACAAACCTTATAGCAATGGAATGCAAGATCTCAACCCAATCTTCTTACTTTCTTAACCAAGAAAAACTTGTGATATGACTAGACATAAAAATTATGATCTTAGATTCCCATGAAACAAGACTAGAAATATGGTCTATACCGCTAATATCTTTTAAAATAAGATTTATGCAATAAGTAGCTCGTATAGATCAATAAATATACCCAAACTTTGATTCTAATAAGTACCCAACTGATACATAGTAAGTTGTATTATGTGTAACAAAATACACACAATGACATTTTCATAAAATAATTTAGATAAAGCATTAACACTTTTTACCCTATTAAAAGTATCAACAGACTTGATAAAATTTGTTCCAATATTACATTAAACTAAGAAATTAATAAAGATTATTTGTCTTTGATCAGTCTACTCATCTGCCATAAAAGTGTATCTTATTAATTCCTAAGTAGAATTATATATATCCACAATTAATTGACATTCATTTTTTAAATCTTGAAGCAAAGGCATACGAATCTTATAATAAGAAGGTACCTTAAATCCTGGAGCTATCATGGTTGTAGCATCTATTACTTCTTGAAAATATGATGAATTTAAAGCATTTAAAGAAATATATAAATAATAGAACTATCTAGTCCATGCTCTTTTACATCGCAAAACATCATTCCTATCAAACAAAACACTTTTTAGACTAGGCTGAGAATCAGGAGTAGTTCTTGGAAGAAAGTAACAATCTATGTTAATAATAGATTTTCTTTTTCCTTAATCTAATACCCGTAGTTCTTCATCATCTCCAAAAAATATATCATGAGCCTCTTTATTTTCCTTTTTCTTTTTTTACTTGTTATTGTAAATAATTTCCAATCCTCTCACATACATCAAATGGTACTTTCTTTGCAAAAAGTAACATTACCCTTAATATTAGCAAGATGTTTTTTCATTCTATAAATTCCTCTTCCTTTAAAAATTATATCGCAAAACATACAAATATATTGGATATTCCCATCAAATGTTTAAGAAGAAGAAAAATAATTCCATGATGGATCAAACTTACCACAAGAAGAGAATGCTAAGTTCATTGAATCTTTTTCTGATGATTCCATGTTTTCCATTATAATTTTAAGATGCAAATATGAGAAAAATAATTTTGTTGGTTTTGTATAAAAATAAGTCACAACAATAATTAAAAAAAGTCATAAAATAACGAACCAAAGAAGAAAGATGAAACAAAAAGATAAAAGATAAAAATATGAAAACAAAAACACCATTTAACTTTGGCTTATTGATTCTTGTGTCTTTTATATCTAATATGATATTTGACTTTAATAACTACAACCAACAATAGAAATAACAATAAACAGGATTAAAAAGAATTGAAAACATTAAAGGAAATCAATTCAAGTAGGAAACATAAATTGAAATCCTTTCGAAGATTAAATAAATATAAAAAGTCACTCAAAAAGTTGAAGCATTTTTAAATTTTAGTGTCCTTTTCTTAACATACTTCTTTAAAACTTAAACATTACTTCTCAACACACTATTAAATTATTCTAAACAAAATTATTTATTTAAACTAAATTACTAATCAATAATTTTTTATTGTCTTCTTTAAATAAACTCCTTTAAATTTTAAATAGCACTCCTTAACATATTCTTAAATTATCTTAAATAAAATTACTTCTCTAACTAAATTACTAATTAATAAGTTTTTTAGCGTTGCTTTTTAAATATACTTCTTTAATGTTTAAATGGCACTCCTTAAAACACTTTTAAATTATGTTAAATAAAATTAATTATCTATACTAAATTACTAATTAATAATTTTTAATGTGATTCTTTAAATATACTTCTTTAAAGTTTAAATTAATTTTCCCATGAATGTAACATTTAGGTGGAAAAATAAAAGATTCTTTCACTATCTTGTAGTTATAATATATTAATATTCTTAAAACAGTAACATTATGCAAACCAAAAGTAGTAAAGAATATTGCATATTCTTTTTATTTAAAAAATATATTAATATTCTCAATTAATGCAAATTTTTCGACTATCTCGTAATTATAATATATTAATATTATCAATTAATGCAATTTAAAGTAACTAGAATACTTCATTTCAAAAAAAAAAAAAGTAACTAGAATACTAAAAGCCTTAGCTCATCTTGTTTTTTTTTCTTCTCATCTCTATCTTCTCTCATCTCTCTCTCATCTATATCTTCTGTATATTCTCTTTGTCTCTGTAACTACATGGTCCAAAATGTTATTGCCTCAACAGTTCCTCTCCTTCTCGTTCTCTTTCAATCTCCAACCTCCATTGCCATTGTCAAAGCTGCACTTAGAAATATGAGGAATAACATTAGGTGGTGAGTGTGAAAGTTGGGTGGTGAGTGTGAAAGTTGGACATCACAGTGTGAGTTATTTTCTTTGTTCAAGATCAAGCACTTTTCTTCCAATCAAGATCCAACCGGTTGATTGTCATACACTAGAAGAACCGCGGAGTCGCCAGTAAAGCCTATGTTGAAATCATTACTGCTGGTTCTTCATGGTTTAGAGGAAATCGACCGGTTTATTATTTAACTGACCGATTTTTACTCATAACGGTCAAAAGTAAAAATTCAATCGAAAACTAGTCCAGTTCGTATATAACCTAATTGAACTGATCTGTTTGGCCTGGTTTGCTTTTTACATCATTGTCTTTTATTAATTTTGAATTTTGAGTTCCAGAAACTTAACTCTCACAACTTTCTATCATCAAGATAACTCATCGCCTAGAACTCATATTGAACAACTCACTAATTTTTCAACCCGTTAAATGATGGATTCAAGTTTGAAGTTCTCATCACTTCAAACTTTATTTATAGGTATAACTAGGTGGAGACATATTCTTTCAAGTTTACAAGCTTCGTTGACGTATTTAGTTTCTAATTAATTTAAATTAGTTACAAACTATCTCATGTATGACTCTATACTCGTTCTTTTCTTTCTGAATCCTAGCATTCAGCATTTCTTATGCCAACCGTTTTTCGTGGGCATAGCTATTTCCTTTGCTCCGTGCATTGGGTTATAGCCCTCATTTACAGTTGGTGGCCATAAATAATGTAGAATATGCTGCTATTCTTAATAGTCCACTGTTCACTTAATTTGTAACACAAAAGTTTCATTCTCTCAACAGACGTATAAAGGGAAAAAACAAAAAGGAATAAGACACTGGTAGCTTCAGATGAAGTTGAATTCACCGTAAAATGGCATCACCTACATCAAATGAGTTGTACAATTTCCAAAGGCATGCATGCAAAAGCCTAGAATTGGACACTTAACATAACTTTCAACAGTTGGCATGGCCTGTGTGTGTAATACATATATATATGTAAGGTTTCAGCTTACAATGCTGCAGTCTAACTTGCCAACTACAAAATAACAAAATACAAAGCTTAGATTAGACTTCCAAACGACAAACTATACTATCCTAATTATGATTTCGTCCTCACTCACTTCGACCGACAGGTGAAAACGTCTGTATAAGGTCTGAAGATAATATCTGCACATGCTCCTCCATTCCTCGTTGTCTGTCAGCCGAATCTTGGCTGGTTCTTTTCAACTCCGAATTTTCCTTCCTCAGAAGATCAATATGAGACTGAAGAATGCTTATCATTGCTTGAGCACTCAACATTTCAACCCTCATTGACTCTTTCTCAACAGAAATCTTATGGATTTGATTCTGCAAATCCTCAATAAATTTCATGCAGCCAGGAGGCACTGTTGAATTAAGCGTAGCAGGACCAATTTTAGGTCTAGGAGTCGTCTGAGGAGCTTTGGGCTCAACTGATTCCATTAGAGAAAATTCCAACAATGCAGATATTGCTGTTCTTGTTGCCGCAGTTGTTGCAATCATTGCTGCAGCAGCTACAGCTGTAGCAGTTGAAGACGACCCAAGATCCTGCAATGTCATTATTGAATCCTTTGAAGCATTTGAGCGATTAGACCCTGTATCATTCCCAAATTTTCTCCTCTTATACTGGAGTAGAGGGAATGATGCGACCGTGTTAAGCACACACTGTGGATGACAATCCTCATCCTTTTCAGTTTTGCGTACATTGGGCTCTCTTGCAGATTCTTCACCACTATGAAGATCCTTATTAAAGGAATGACTATCCTGTAAATTTAAGTATCATTGAGAGTGCAATTTTTGGATATTTGAATCCACTATGAATTTAAACTTTAATGAACCTTGGCGTGCATGACTGAAATCCTTTCATATGAAGTAAACAATGTAATTATGTCCAAACATGTCTAGGATAGCAATATTGATGCAACAATATACTCAACCAGGTAACTGATAGGGAGTGGCTTGTGTACCTTTTGTTTCTTGACATGTGTATGCTTATGCCCGTTACAAAATACAGGAAGAAGAAAGCATACCTAAAGTTTCACAATTAAGGCAAACTAGTGCATTAAAGTAAATTACGATTCTAACGCATATTCCTCCATAAGTGCTAAAAATTACAATGAACAAAGATTAGCAAAAAAGCAAACCTTTTTAAACAACCACAAACTGTACTTCAACTCCGTTTGTAGTTGGCAAGCATTTGTCTGAATCACAATCTGAGGCCTAACAACCCAATCCACAAAATGATATACCACATTATCACGATGAGATTGAAGCACCAGAACCAGGATACATACACTCATCTTGATGAGGAACAAAAATTAGGTCTACAGATTAGAAGCCAGATATAGGACTAACTACACAAGTAAGTGAGTTTGTCCGGATGGTTATTCTCTGTTGATAAGTTTTGAGGATTATTGCCTTCAGAAGCTCAAATGGTTATTCTTTGTTGATAAGTTTTGCTGATTATTGCCTTCAGAAGCTGAAATTTAGTTAGATTGCTAATATGTGCATAATAACCCACTTGGACTACTTGACTGCAAATGTCTGTAAATTTGCATTTTATCTCCCTTTGGAGGCATTCCTTGCATTTAACGGAAGTTATACGATCAGCTATAATTGCACCATTAGCCAGCATACAGAATGTACCAGGTTTGCTAGTTTCGGCAAAATTTATATGCTTACACAGATTAGCTGTAGCATCGACCATCAAACCCAACAAACTTAAACAAAAATATGGCATCTTATACTTGCTCACAAGTCCCCTTTGCTGCACTTCCATGAAGTCAAGCAGTAACACGGTGCGCATATTATGAAAAGGCACAGCTATCTATAACATCTTTCTGTCAAGAGAGCCAGTAAAAACTTTGAAACCTTGGTCAATCAATTGGTGGAGGGTTCAGAAAAAAGCTCTTTGAAACCCAACTGGAAGACATTGTTTCTATTCTGAGATTCCATTGGACACAGATGGAGAAAAGTGTCCTCAAAGGACCTAATCAAACAATGAGTAGCTTCCCTTCTCCTTCCAACTGACATTTAGACACTCTTAAGTCATATACATGGCAGATTTTGTCTGTATATTTTTACTATCTTGGCATTGAAGGCACGTCAATTTGATTTCTTCGTCATGGATATAATAGCCTTACCTATTATAGCATCAAAGCTCACCATCTAGCATCTAAGCTTAAGGGCTAGTACGTTGAAAGTCCAAAGCTGAAAATATACCAAAAAAGTATTTGGGAGACAATCTAAAAGAGTTGCAATAAATCATCAACTACATAACATCATTGACCTTTGAATGTTAGTCTCAGTAAAATTGTAAATTACAATTTAAATGCCAGTTTAAAGTCAAAACATTTTTCATAAAAACATGTCTAAAAATAGAAAAAAATTTACATGCAATTATAAATGGAAATGAAGATATAACAACCTTAACAGCTATTATGAAAGTGAATTGCAAGAACTCATTACGTAACAGAGTGTCAATTGCAGCACCCCCTCACGTGCTGAAATATGACATGGTACATCTTACACAATTTTTTTAAGAAAAACTAAAATCCAAAACCAAGAAAAGAATTTCAACATCATTTTATGTCCTAATGACCACAATAGCCATTATATAATGGTAATAGTCAGTAGGATATTTTGTGATGTCCTAATACATAGCAAAGTGTTGCACGAAAGCTTTTAAGTCAGATTTAGTAATTTAGTCTGCTGCACAATCATATATCCATCCAAAAATCACTTCTTTTATTAAATCAAGGGACAGGTACTTAAATCTAACATTTTATTCAATAGAAGGGAGCACAAAACGATGGAAATGGGGTAGTGTGTGGAGTTATTTGGGAGGAGCAAGAGGGTCCTTTCTTCAAAGTAAAGGAGTGCCATCTCCTTGCACAATCATGCCTCAATTACATTTTATCACTCACTTCATTAGTTTTTCTGGGAATCAATGTATAGGCATTCCTTTGATATTTTAAATTGAATAGGAGTCCTCATTAACTTTTATGATTAAGAAAAATGTCAACTTTCTATTTACATCTCTCAATGAGAAGTCTCCAGACTAAATTTCAAACTACATGAGGAGAAGATAAGATAAGGGAGGCAATGCCAAAGAGAAACTGATGTTTGCAAGGACCACCTGAACAACGACAATCTGATGAATTCTGAAGATGTTTCTTAGGACATTGATTTGCTCGCTACAACCATTAGTTAGCTTTTTTCAAATTTCTGTTTGATTTGAGATTTTGATTCCATTGTTGCTAATATCTATTGGAGGCAAAGCCATTATATTGCTCCAAAATTGTCCATTATCTTTGTTTAATAGTCTTCTTTACTGTAGGACTATTGGTAATTTTTTCTATCAGAGAGATTTATCAATGATATTACAAACTTAGTTTGGAAGTCATTTGTTTCCTATCAACCAAAAAAAACTATTGGTTTCAATTTGAAGAAAGAAGACAAATTAATTCTTCCTTAATTTTTCTGTGAAAAATACAAGTAATATATAGGACAGTACAACCTTAATTACCTTCTTAAGTTAAGAAGAATCTATTTATTCTCTAAGCAATAAAATCTCAAGTAATTAATAGAATATCAACTAATTATCTAAAGAGAATCAGTTAATTATTGATCATAATTAACTGATCATACCCAACTTGCTTACAAAGAACTCAAAATTCTGTCTTAGTAGCCCTTTGGTGAAGACATCTGTAACTTGTTATATTGTAGGTACAAATGGTATGCATATGAGTCCAACTTCAAGTTTTTCTTTTATAAAATGTCTGTCAATCTCCACATGCTTCGTCCGATCATGTTGAATTGGATTGTTTGCAATCCTAATAGTTGCTTTGTTATCACAAAACAACTTCATTGTGTACTCCGCTAGTTACTTAAGTTCTTTCATTACTCTTTTAAGCCAAATTATTTCACAGATTCCTTGAGTCATTGCCCTATATTCTGCCTCCACACTACTTCTGGCTACCACAATTTGTTTTTTACCCTTCCAAGTTACCATATTTCCCCACAAATATGTGCAATACTCAGAAGTTGAACTTCTGTCAATAAGAGAACTTGCGTAGTAGCATCAGTGTAAACTTCAACTCTCCTTTGATCACTTTTCTTAAAGAATAATCCTTTCCTAGGAATTCCCTTTAAATACCTTAAAATTTTGTGCATTACTTCCAAGTGTTCTTCATAGGGAGTATGTATAAACTGACTTACCAAACTCACATTAAAGGAAATATTTGGTCTAGTGTGAGAAAAGTAGATTAGTTTTCTTACCAGTCGTTGATGTCGACCTTTATCTACTGAAACTCCTTCCTTAACTTCACCCAGCTTTGAGTTGAATTCTATAGGAGTATCTAATGGTTTACATTGAAAACAACCTCTCTACTAGTTAAGGATAAGGCTACGTACTATTGGACCTTCTCAGATCCCGTGAATCAACGAAATTCATACTGAGTGTTGTTGTTGTTGTTGTATCTAATAGTTTACATCCACTCATCCTAGTTCCTTCTAGAAGGTCCAGGATATACTTCCGTTGAGTGATTACTATGCCCTTCTTAGATTGAGCAATTTCCATCCCTAGGAAGTACCTAAGATACCCCATGTCTTTGATTTCAAACTCCTTTGAGATATCTATTTTAAGAATTTCAATTTCCTCAAAATCATTGTCAATGAGAATAATGTCATCTATATGCACAATTAGAGATGCAACCCTTCATGCTATATACGTTTTTATGAATAGAGTATAATTAGATTGCCTCTGTAAGAAATCTTGAGACTTCACAAATCTTGTGAATCATTCAAAACAAGGCCTTGGTGATTGTTTCAGCCTATATAAAGATTTTTTTAGTTTGCATATCCCTTTTTCGAAGCTTTCACTAAATCCTAGGGAGGCTTTATATACGTCTCTTCTTCTAAATCTCCATTTAGGAAGGCATTTTTCACATCCAACTAATGTAGAATCCAATCTAGATTAACTACAATAGAAAGCAACACTCTCACAATATTTAACTTAGCAACAGGTGAAAAGGTTTTTGAATAATCTATGTCATAGGTTTGTGTAAATCCCTTAGCAACGAAGTGAGCCTTATATCTTTCAAGTGATCTATCATAATTGTACTTTATGGTGAACACCCATTTACATCCGACTTGTGGTTTCCCTATCGAAAGATCAACTTCCTCCCAGGTTCTATTTTTCTCCAAAGTTTTCATCTCCTCAAGGACTGCATCCCTCCGCTCATGAATATTTAGAGCCTCCTATATATTCTTAAGAATGGAAACAATGGATAACTTAGAAGTAAATAGAGATAGACTTTGATATGATAAGAAGTCATACAAAGGATACATGGTACAAGTTATAGAACCTTTCCTAAGAGCAATGGGTAAATCGAAGGTTTCATCAGTGTCTGGAGTAGATATTGGTTTAGGTGACATTGACTTAATAGAAATAGACTCAAGCTAAGATTTACGTAGTTGGTCTCCAATTTCTGGATTTGTTTTCGGGGTACTCTTGAACATGTTGCAGGTTTCTGTGCTTTTCTGTCGTTCTGGATATTTTCTCAAAAAGTCTTTCCATTAGAAATGATTTCCATCTTGTCTTGAACACATTTCATTCTTTTATTGAGATTGAATTTGTAAAGGCATTGAAGATGAGTACTTGTTTTCATTATTTTAGACACCATCAATGTTTGAATCAAGATTATAGAAAATATCTACATTAGTCATAAATATCAAAAAACATATCTTCACTACGTGTCTCCCCCTACAGATAAGGTGAGAAAGAAAGGTTTATCTTCTTTTTGAGTGGAAGGATAACCAATAAAACACATTTTCGTGCTTTAGAATCAAGTTTTTCTCGATTGTTGTCATGAATATGAACAAATGCAATACACTCAAAACACTTTAAGAGGGAGATCATGTGATAATCGAGATGAAGGAAAATATTTATAAAAACAATTAAGAGGCGTTTGAAATTTTAAAGCTTTTGAAGACATCCTATTGATCAAATATGTGGCTGTTAGGATAACCTCACAGCATAAGTACTTAGGAGTACTGGTTAAAAACATTAGAGATCTTGCAATTTCTAATAGATGTTTATTTTCTTTCTGCTATTTCATTTTGTTATGGGGTGTTAGTACATGAGCTTTGATGAATAGTACCTTTTTTAACCAAAAAATTCCTTAAAACCTTATTTAAGTATTGTTTTCCATTATCGCTTCTAAAAACTTGAATTCTAGTTTGAAACTGTGTTTGGATCATGTTATAAAAATTTTAAAACACCCACTCAACATCTAACTTCTCTTTGAGTAAAAATAACCAAGTGATTTTAGTGTGGTCATCAATAAAAGTTACAAACCATCTTTTTCCAGTTATTGTTTTTATTTTTGAAGGTTCTCAAATATCGCTGTGGATTATAGCAAAGGGTTTTATGGCCTTGTAAGGTTGTGTTGAGAAAGATGTTTGAAGTTTAGCAATTTAACAAATTTCACACTAAAATGAAGATAGATCTTTATTTGTAAAAAGATTTGGAAACAAATGTTTAATATAATGAAGACTTGGATGTCCTAATCTAAAATGCCATAACATAATTTTATTCCGCAGAAGTATTGAAATAGAATTAAAACAAGTTTTTTGGAATTGCCTGTTTAAGTCATATCCACTTTCGAAAAAATAAAGACCTCCAACTTGGTTAGCATTGCCAATCATCTTCCCTGTGCTCAAATCCTAGAATTGACAATCACATGAAGAAAAATTAGCTCAACAATTTTGGTCAATAGTTATTTTACTGACTCACAAGTTGTAGGGCAATTTAGGAACATGAAGAACATTGTGAAGTGTAAGATCAAGGAAAGAACAATTGATCCTTTCCCAGCTACTCTTGAGTAGAAACTATCTACTATTTTAACTCTTTGATTTCCTGCGCAAGGACTATAGGAAGAAAACAATTTATAGGACCAGTCATGTGATTTGTTGCTTCAAAATCAAATATCCAAGAATGATCTAAATTGACACTGAAACAAGAGGCAACTAGCTACTTACCTTTTTGAACTGAAGAACAAGTAGAATTTGAACTAGAGAAATTTTAAGACTGAAGAATTTTATAAATCTGCTATAGTTGTTCCTTTATGAAAGGCTAGATGCCAAAATAGTGTTGGCTTGGGAGGTACGATTATCTCTGAATTGTTTTTTCTTCCAATTTTTCAGCTTCCCATGAAATTTTCAGCATGTTTTCTGGGTGTGAATCATATTTCCAATGATCACACCAAGTCTTTTGTTGGTTTTTTCTCTCTCCCTCAACCTCTATTCCTTTCGACATGAGGGTAGAACCTTCAATCTTTGATTTGTTGTCGCCAATCATCACTTTTCTCCTCATCTCCTCTATCCTTACTTCCGAGAAAACCTCCTTGATAGAGGGTAAAGGCTTTCTTCCCAAAATTTAGCCTCTGATTTCATCCAATTCTTGATTCAATCCCCAAAAAAAACAAAAACTCTATTGTTTTTCTCCCATTTTTATGTCGAACACTATCATTCGGGCAGTCCCAATTATCTTCATAACATAGGTTTGATTCCTGTCACAAAGTTACATGTTTGTTACAAAAGAATGTAACGTCACGGTCTCCTTGCTTGGCCTTCCAAAGTTTTGTTTTTAGTTCGAAAATTTGAGCAGAATTTTCAATATCAAAATACATCTCTCGAATTGCACCTCATACATCTTTAGTAGCTGACAAAAACGTCTGAGATTTTCTGATTGCAGGTACCATAGAATTAATCAACCAAGCTATGATCAAAGAATTTTCGAACCTCCATATTGCCATATTTGGATTATCTGAAGCCAGCCTTGTTGTCTCTCTAGTCAAATACCTGAGTTTTCCTCTACCTTCAATGACCATCATTATTGTTTGCAACCATTCCAGATAATTATAATCATTCAACCTGTGATTCATCAATTGAAAAGGCAAATTTGAGCCAAGAAGATCACAGTTATGTTGTATGTTACTTGTCATAACATTGGGATTAGTCACACTTGAACTGTTGAAATCATCGTTGGAGGATGAGGAGTTTCTTTGTTGGCCAATCATCACTAAGCGATAGTCCATTTAGGACTAATTTGAATGAAGAAAGGAAAAAACATTGTAGGAGAGTCGTGGCTCTAATACCATGAAGAAAGAATACGAAGTAATTCTTCCTTAATTTTGTGAATAGTACAAGGAATATATAGGGCATACATCCCTAATTACCTCCTTAAATTAAGAAGAATCTATTTATTCTCTATTTAATAAAACCTCAACTAATTAATAGAATATCAACTAATTATCTTAAGAGAATTAGCTAATTATCTCTAAGATAATTAGCTGACTATTTCTATAATATCAACACAATTTATTACTGCTAATTAGCTGATTATTTCTATAATATCAACTCAATTCATTGTTGGATTCTGGACATGAGATTATGTTCAAAATTATCCTACTTTGTAACTAGTAAGGTTTCAATGACACTTTATTTGGATTACTTGTAATGATACAAATCTAGATACAAAAATGCAAATAGTGATGTAATTACATTTCAATACAACAAAGCATTATTCATCATCTTCAATGCTTCGGTATGTATACATAAACGAGGAAATATAGAGCACAGACCTGCTCAACATGATTTAGTCCAGCAGAAGCATCATGACCAACAATCAATTCCTCCGTAGCATCTTCGCTTGGAACAATAGCAACGTGGTCATCACCCCATTCCTCCTCAATAAATGGAGCATATCGGTTCCCACAAGGTGGTCCTATGTTATTCTTGTGAAACACTCTACAAAGCACATAGGAGTCGTTCTTCAACAAAACAAAGTAAGAGGGTCAGTCTGGTTGGTTCTTTGCGCCTAGTTTTGGAAACCATAATGTCAAATTTTAGTTAACCGTAAAGGACAAAACATTTATTTCTGGTGCTGAGACAAAAAAACATCATTTATAGCGAAATACATAGGTTACGTACATTTGCATTAAAGTAGAATAGAAGTAACAGATAATAGTTAAGTTGCTTTTTGGAATCTAAGGCATAACACTGGAATTTTTTCATTTATGTAAGACTAAAACATTATAAGCAATAGCATGCGAGCTTGGAAACTAACTTCACATGCACTATATATCCAAGAAAACAAACAAGAAATCATCAACTATTGCTATTAAAGCCTCACCTGTGTAGCTCTGAGTCTATCCAATCCTTCATCAACAAGTCGGTACTCATGCATTACCCAATTAGTACGTTGCCCACCAGGTGCACGCCCACTATGAAAAACAAGTGTTTTCTTCATTGCTATGACTTGTGAACCCCTACAAACCTCCCTGTCCTTGCCAGTAGCTTTCCAGTAACCCTTAACTGTTGCCCTATTCATTCTTGCTCCGTTTCCATATTTCTTGTCTAATGCTCCAAAGAAGTACCACTCTTGGTCTCTGGTTTTCAACCTTGATTTATCTAAAAGAAACCCCAAACAGGAAAACCTTCTTAAGCAACCAGCATGAATAGTTACTGTCTCTGAGAGACAATTAAGACAGATAACATAAAGAAAAATAATAAGCTAGTAGACGCTTTAAAAAAAGGAAAACGATAAAAGGAAATTTCAATCCCCAACCCCATCACCAAATGAAGGTCCTAGGCAGCCACATATAAGCACATTACGCACAGTAAGAATATAAAACAAAATTTTAACTGGCGTCACCACAACACACAATTTCATTTGCCATAGAAAGCAAGGCACAAACTACCCAAATATCCATACTGCTAGAGAAAACACTTAGAGACGTCAAAACAAACAAATACTAAAATGCGTTTCTATCTATTTCCTTAAGACTGTAAAAACATAACAAACCGTCTAAACTAAATGTTGCAGAAAATAAAACAAAAAAAAAAGCAGAACAAGAAAGAACTGAGGTAAACGAAGAAATGAGCACAAGATTAGATAAGGTAACCTGATAGGTCCCAAGGTTCATTCTTGTAGATATCGATTTCTGCAATTGCATCAAAACGAACAGGTTTGTTAGAAACCTTCCGTTTCAAGTAATAGCTGACGAGTTCCTCGTCGGTGGGGTGGAACCGGAACCCAGGTGCCAAAGCCGCCGCAGTTGGCTTAGGTGCGGGAGGAGAGGGTGGTGTGACAGCCCTTGGCGGAGTAAAAGGCGTTTCAGAACACATAAGGAGAAACAGAATTTGTTTGGATGTGAGCGCTTTCTAGGGTTTGGTTGGAGAGACAGATAAGGGTCTGAATGGACTGATGATGAAGAAACAGGTGGATGCCTTAGATGGCAAGCAATTTGGTTTTCAATTTTGGGGACGTTACATTGCAGAGCGCAAACTCAATAGAATACTGTGATTTGTTTGCTTTGGTTGGTGGAGGATAAAGTAGACATTACGTATGAAAACTTACGAGTTACGAAAACTTACCTTGGAATGGAAGTTTATTAAAAGAATAAAATATAATATTATTTTATTATTTTAAAAAGAAAGTTTATAATAAAACATAATATAATAAAATAGAAGAGGAGAATCTTATATTATATTTTAATTCATCTTAAATATTTAAAATTAAAAATTTTTAATGTAAAAAATTTAGAATAAAATGTTAAATAATAAATAATTTCACTTTCGTCTAAATAATATTATATTATAAATTTTTATTTTGTTAAATAATAATTTTTTAATATTATATTTTATTTTATTATAAACTATCCGTTGTAATCATTTTCATTTCGTTCTTTTTATTGTGGATACGAATATCCAAGTAAGCAGGGTAAAGCACGTGTACTAATATTGAAGGAGACTCGGGGGAGTAAGTAACCAATCTATTACAAGATGAGATGTGACCGAATTTGAGATTCTTGTTCCTGGTTCCTGGTACACGTGACGTGCTGGTAAGAACTAAGAAGGCTTCAGTTCAGTGTTTCTTTTAATTGAAACATAAACTGTAGCTAAAGTACACGTGCATGGACTGAAGCCCGTTTGGCCGTTAAAACAAAAAGGTGATCGGATCACAGGCATCTCCCGTTCACCTTCATTAAACACATTTCGGTTCAGGATAATTAACAAATTACTTCTGCGGTCATTCTCATTTCTCATTTTTCATTTCTTCTACTGTATACATACATATTTATGGTGTAAGTATATAGGAAGGCTTCCAATTTCAAATAGCATGGCTTAAACTTACTAGGGATTTAACTTAGGGATGGTAATAGATTGACTCATATTTTAGACTCTATTAATTTTTTAAAATATTTTTTAAAAATTTATAAATACAAAATAACGTATTTTTTAAAAAATTAAATTACGGTCTGGGCTGCCTAAATTTAGGTTTTTCTGAAATCTAACTCTTTTAAATAAAACAATGTCATTTTACTTAGAATAGTTAAATATTTGACCCCTTTAAACCTAAGTCTAAGCCATAAGTCGGCTCATTAAAATAATTAAATTTGAACCCATCAGCTACTGCCATCCCTAATTTAACTCATAACTACAAATTTTCCCAACATCTAAAAGGAACATTATTGAGCCTACTAAGTGATTACTAGCTTAAAAAAATAAAAAAGGTTCTTTAATGCAATATATTATTTATTTATAAGTTTGTATCACTTCATATTATCATAAAAAAAATTGGAATAGAAAAAATAGAAATGGTAGTTTAAAACTCTCCTATCTTTAATATATAATTTAATACTTTTAATTTTTTTCCTCTTTCCCTCATTTTCATTGAGATAATTATCTTTTCTTGAAGAAATGATTTAGACTGAATGTATTACTTTTAAGTATATAAAAATACATTTAGATAAGATTGTAATTCTTAAGTTCACGTTAATTGACTCCTTTTATTAGGACACTTATATTATTTGTAAGATGTTATTGTTTCAAATACATAGGGGGTACTTGGTTAAGGGGTATGGGAATAAATCAATGGGAATGAAATGAATGGTAATGATTGGTTGGTTATTATGATTGATTGAATAGTTTTTTCATACCCAAGTTTTAGTTAATGGTCCATACCCTCCATATATGGGAGGAATGGGATTGATTCCTCCCAACACTAATTTTTTTAACTTTTTTAATGAGAAATTTTAATTAAATATAATTAATGTCACTTTTGACATTTCTGCAATGACCTCATTCAAATATTATAAAGATAAGAAGACTGAAGACCCTGACACATTAAAAAATATTGTATGAGAATTAAACACTAATTTATAATTATCTCGATAAAAATTTCACCATTATCGAAATTGACTTTTCTCCTCTGAGGGTGAGATGATTGTAACGTGTCGAAAAATTAGCAGAAGTGGAGCCAATAAGAAGGGTAAGGCTCGGTAGCTTGAATTAATCTACTATAGGCATATTTGTACGAAGCAAATTGCCTATTAAAGTCTAGATGAAATTTATTTTTGAATCATACTAATTGAAGAAAAAGGGCTACTGTAATGTTACATCATAAAAATAGTAAGAACGGCCTCTTCATTAGTAGCTTTAGACTGATGCTAGCCAGTAGTAAGGGTATTAGCAAGAAAAATCAAAAAATAGTTTACAAATAAAATTTTGCTAAAAGTGTATTTTAAACCACAGTGTTTACATCAAAATATAAGTTGAACACAACGTTTAAATTGTTCGAAATAAATCCTACAAGGACGGAAAATTTAACAAGGTTATCCTTCGTCAATTATATGTCACGCCATGCATGACATGATTTTTTTTTAAAATTTATGCTGACGTGACATTCTATTATTTCAATAAAAGTGGGTCCTAGAAATTTAAAACTTACCGTTTGCTCTAATTTGTTCAAAATCCCTAAATCTTCAAATATTTGTAGAACCAAAACAGCTATTGAACTCATAATTTAATTAATTAGGTTGAAATTGGTTCTATATTCATCCTCGTTGTATGCTCTAGGAGTTAATTGATTAAGTTGAAACTGGTTCCATATTTATATTTGGACAGTGGTTGATTATCTTTTGAAGTTATTTGTCTCTAATTAGAATACATCTAGGTTTTTTTTAGTAAATAAAAGAGCTAACAACTAGCTAGATCTAAGAACAGGATTAATGTGCCGAGTGCGACTAAAACTATAAGGCTTGATTATTATTGTAACAAAGGGAGATCATTATTATTCATCATCATCATTATCATACTTCGAAGTTCCGCACTGAAGCAGGATCTAGGGGAGCCTGATAGTACGTAGCCTTACCCCTATATTGTAGAGAAGTTGTTTACAGTAGACCCATATGCAAATGTAACAAGGATAATAATGAAACAGGTTGAAAGAGTAAATACGTAAAGAATACAATAGGAAAGTTATATAATGAATATAATAATTAATAAAGAAAAGACTAAAATAATAATAAAAAAGATTAAAATATAGTAATAATAATAATAATATAGATAATAATAATAATAATAACAATAATAATAATAATAATAAAGATAAAGATCGCAGAAATCATGAAACGTCTGGTACGTGACGCTTGGCAGATGTCTTTGTGAGCTTGTCAGGATGCTCGATACAGCAAAATTGTTAGCAGATGCTAGGGAGTTCACGTCTCGCATCATCATCGGCACCCCTCTGTCGCTGTCTTGAAGCACAGGAAACCTATACTCCGTCGTCGACGCCGTCGATAACATCTTTAGAGCTCGTATCGTCGTCGGAAGCGCGCGCGAAGGTTACTAATGCTAAAACCAAAAGACATGCAGCTAACAGACAAACATCGTCATCGTCATTCATCATCCCTGACTTTGATACAAATTGTGCACAAAACAGAAGAGCTGGAGAGGTGGCACTCAAGTCTCGACGAAAATAAAAACAGTGTCAGACGCAGAAGCAATTGTGGGAGGAAACAAGACAATGGTGACACAGAGCAACGTCAATGATGGAGACGATATCTAATAGGAACAGAGCAACCAGTAACCCACGACAAGAAAAAGGTATAGCAAAGAGAACAATACGCTTAACAACAAAGATGGTATTACAATACAAGTCATAAGAAAAATTGTACCTTGTTCGTTACTGGGAGCTTCAAGAATGTTTTTTGTTTTTGTTTTTTTGTTTTTCTTGTGACGTACCCACTGTAGATCCCACATAAGAAACAAAACATACCTTTATAGTGAAGTCATATACAGTTGTATGTTGCGGTCTAAACAAAACAATATAAATTAAATTCTATCTAGACCAATTAGAGGCAAGCGCATCCTGTCGATAAGTAATATAAATCGGTAAGAACCAGATATCGTATCCAAGGGAAATCCAACACACAAGACAATTAAATTAAATGATGAAAAATTACTCAGACGATCAAAAATTGGTTGATTTGAAAATAAAATAAAATAAAGTAAGCAAATAAAGGAATTATGAAAATTGCAAGGTATGAATTAAAACGATTAAATTTAATCAAATGACAAAAATCGGTCAAGGTATTAGATTTCAATTGGATTGGACACTAAAAATTGTAATGGTAGATTGATTTAGGAATTACTTCACTTAAGTAAGTTGAACCTAGTGTTCATAGATGTTTCCTTCTCTTTTAAATCCGAGTCACCCACTTGGTTCATAGATAATTCGGAATAAAAGGCATTTAAGACAAGAAGCCTAAAATTAAGTTCATTAATCCTAGGTATCTTCACACAAGATCCTAAGGTTGGTCTACTCTTTAGTCTCAAGTATGTTAATTTTTCGACAAATTAAATCCCATTGGTTGTGGCATTTAATCATCTAAGGTCTTAATCTAGGTGATCAAGCTAA